>JAEIGH010000105.1:52500-254560 GCA_018903575.1 Drosophila saltans
CTAGTTCGCGGTAAACGATGTGGTGGCGATTGACTCTTTTTGCGGACATTTTATACAAGAAACGAAATGATGAAATGCATTGCTTAGGGTCAGCAAAGTAAGTAATGGTGGTACCCTAGTATGTAGTAAATTCACCAGCTACGAACTAGTTCCCAGTACTAGAGGGTATATATACCCTATATATGGATTATACGACACTATATAATCCAGTCAATAACTGCTTTTTCATTTCCCTTTTTTTCAATCCATACTTCAAGAAGTGCAGCATAGCTAACCTTAAAATTGGCTTAAAATGCAAAATATCGAGAGAATGGGCAAAAACTGTTAATCAAACGTTCAAGTTTGAACCTCAGAGTAAACATCTGCAAAATTACTTTTTGGCACAAATTGGCAGAAATTATTTTTTTACTCCCAAAGACGAAGACTTCGACTAGATTAGTTCCAAATTAAGACATTACAAAAACAGTTCACAACTACAACATTAATAGCATATTTTAAAAACATTTATTAATAATATGTTTTGTATACTGTTGGTGTAAATGCATGCTTAAAATACAAACTATGAATTTCTCACAGTAAAGACCAATGCAGGCTTTGCTTAGAATAGAATTAACCCCTACATATTTTCATATATACTGTACTCACACTATATTTTTATACAACACAAAATTGTCCCCCACATTATGTTCGCACACACAATCACATTTACACTATGAATAAGACCCCCAAATGTATATACATGTGACCCCCTAGATCCTAGAATCGTGTATATAAACTCGACCTTTTTCTTAATAAAATCAGTATTCAAGCAACTCTTGTCTATTCACTACTCTGCAATCAACGGGTGAGCATCGCTGTGTCTTTGGCCCCCATTTGCATGATCTCTCCGAAGTCCACCCAATTTCAAGTGTTGGTTGCGACAGCCCTATGTCACTAGTTTATGTTCTAGAGGCAAACATTTTTATAAATAATAAAATTATAAAATTCAATAACATTTTGGTGACCCCGACGTGATACCTGGGGAGTTTTAACATTTTGGTGACCCCCGACTTTGGCGTTCCCAATTTAAACAAATAAAACATTTTGGTGTAACAGTCAAAGTGTGAGAATTTTGTCAACTCAGACTAATTTTCTCAATAACACGTGTTTAAGAATAAACACCGTAATTGTTGAAGCGGTAGAAAATAATACATTTGAATATTCACATTTAAAAGAATAAATAAGTAACGTACAATTCAAATTCAGCCTAGCTCACATGCCGAGAATAAGTGTATGTTTAGCCGAAGCACTTAGCTAGGCATCTAACGGCCAACGCAGGCTTAGATTAAAAATAGATCTCACCCCAAACCATCTGTTTGGTGGAACTCATGCATGCGTCCTAGAACTAAGATTCCACCACCAAATATGTGACCCCCTAGACTCTAAGACCTGTCCCTACAAATATTTTAGTAAATAAATTCAGTTCAGATTGTGAATTCAACAAATAAGATCGGGTTAATTATTTCTTCTCCTCGGAGATCCAATTCAGTTTGGTCCTTCGAGTAAAGACTCTGTTGTTTTCCCCCACCAGTGGTAAGAGACAAAGAGGTTGACCAGCTTCTTAAAGTCTGCGATCTAACTACGTTATATGCTAAGACCAGCTAAAGGTAGCAAAATAAAAAACTCCTGTTTTCCCCACCAGTGGTAAGAAACGGAGTATAACTGAAAATATTTAAAAATATTTAATTTAAAAAAAAAAGTGCGTCCGTATTTAAAAAGGCAGTTTGCTGTGGAGCAATTGCAGAAATTCGTGTCGGCACAAATTTGGTGTGGCGTGTTCGAAGCCAATATATCGAACTCGTGAAAAAAAAATATAAGTGAAGTCCGTAAAAAAAATCGCGACTCGGTTTAACATTCCGGTGTGAGTGAAAAAATAAAATAAAAGGGGCACAAAAAGAGCCCAATAGACAGTTCCAGTAAAGATTGCCATTGGCAGGAACAGTGTCAAAGAACCCAGTGGAAGTGGCCAGTGACCAGAGTATACTCAGTGGCGGTATACAGTGCAAGTGAGAATCCCTAGAATTCCCAAAGACGTGGGCGCAAAGACGAAGCCCCTTAATATCGCTCATCATCACCCATCAAGAAGGAAGGACGACATCAGCAATAACACCGGCAAAAGAGGCATCAACAGCAACAGCAGCAGCAACAGATAAGATACAGTAAGATTTATATTTGTTTACATATTTATATATTAAATAAGATTTAAATTATAATGATGTCAGAAAAAACAATTACATTGCTAACGAAGCAGTCCAAATTGATGGAAAGATTGAGGTTTTTGGAAGGTTTAGATGCTAGCAAGATAAATAAGGAGATTTTGAAGGAGGTAGATGAGATCCAAACCCAGTGGTTAGGAAATCACAGTATGCTTTTAAAGATTGGACTAGTCGATCACGATTACTTCAATAGTAGGAGAGTTGATGAGGGGCAAGTGATAATTAAAAGGATAAAAAACAAAGGCAATGTAGATACTAATAAGTCAACTGTCGTTGAAGAAGGCGTTAGACCTAGTACTAGTAGAGAAGCCGCTGCTAGGGTGGATACGGTCATAGGTAAGGACAGTGTAGGTGAAGAAACTGGGTTTGAAGAAAGAGTTCGCCAACTTCGGGAATACCTGGAGGAGGTGAAAAATGATATCAGGGAAAAGAAGGTGGAAATATTTAAATTCCACAAAAATAAAATTGATTTCATGTGGCAGAGGGTACAGAAGAAGGTAGAAGCGTTGTACGAAAGATTTGTGTCTAATAGTGAGTTTGAGGATGCAACAGAGGAGCTAGAGTTTGATGTGCAAAATACTCTAGGAGCAATGGAAGAGCTAATAAATAAACCGGCAGGAGTCAAAGTTGAGAATGTGTGTATGAGAGAGGAACTGCCGGTGTTACCGAAAATTCAGGTACCCACGTTTTTCGGGGAACCGAAAGAGTGGGACCTGTTCGCGGAATTGTTTTCTGAATTAATAGATAAAAGAGAGGATCTTAGTCCTGCTCTTAAATTTAATTATTTAAAATCCGCGTTACGAGGAGAAGCAAAGAGCATGGTAGCTCATTTATTGTCGGGTTCGGCCGACAACTATAGTGCCGCTTGGGATTTACTAACCAAGCGGTATGAAAATCATCGGAGGATATTTTCCGAACAATTAAACCGGATAGTAGATTTACCGGTAATTAATAATGAGTCTGCAAAAAATATAAAAGGGGTGATCGACGTAATTAATGAGTCAATACACCTTATTAAAGTAAAAGCCAATCTGTCCGATGAAGTTGACGTGATATTCGCTCAACTCATATTAAGGAAGTTGGATAAAGAGGCTCTTCAATTGTATGAGAGCCAAGTTAAAAAGACGAAGCAGATACAGCAGTTATCTGACGTCTTAGAATATTTGGAGCTGAGATATTGTTCTTTAAGCTCCATTAAAGAAGAAAAAAGACCGATGCAAAAAATGGCATATACGGCTTTTAAAGAAAATTGTCAGATTTGCAAAGTTGCCGGACACAGCACATTACAGTGCTATAAATTCAAAGGCTTGACTCCAATGGAAAGAGTAGAATTAGCCAAGAAAGTGCAATTATGCACAAGTTGCTTGAAACATTCAAGCAATAAGAGATGCACAAATGAGACTGTTTGCTCAGTGTGCGGTAGGGGGCACCACACATTACTTCACATTGGTGAAAGAATAGAGATAGTGAATACATGTGTAACGGCGCATCCGGCGTTGTTGGCCACCGCCCTAATAAAAGTAAAGGCAGTGAATGGTGGGTATGAGACCCTAAGAGCCTTAATTGATAGTGGATCACAAAGCACTATCGTTTCTGAGGAAGCAGCTCAGATTTTAAAATTACAAAAAATGAAGGCACACACGGAGATAAGCGGTGTGTCTTCACCAAAATCTAAAACATCAAAATACAAAGTCAACTTGGGAAATATCAAAGAAGCTAACTTCGGCTTTGCCGAAGTTTTTATACTCCTGCAGCTTCATTGTTTTATTATTTAATTTAAAAACAAAAATTTTAAAGTAATTGGTATTAATGTTTAATAAAATCGAAAAACAAAAAAAGAAGAAAAAACTCAAAAGTAAACACTTTCCGTATTGATACGCATGGCATCTCGCTCTTTAAATTTCGTTCTGTGCAACAACACAACGCAAATGTTTCTGTCTCTCTCACACACCGCGTGGTGACGAATTTTTGCATATGTATGTGTGTGCGTGATTGCTTAGAATTTGTTTTTGTTTCTTTGCTGCCAAAGAAAATTGCTTATTTTACTCGAGGTACCTCCACGTTTTAGTTAATAGCTCCGGTGATAATTATCCGATCCGACTAATTTTTAAACTCTACCTACACAAAGGATTGAGGAACTTAACTTTTCATGTTTCAACTATGTAGCTTAAAATTTTACTATCTAAAAGTTGATAGAAACAGACAGACGGACAGACGGACAGACGGACAGACGGACATGTCTCAATCGACTCGGCTATTGATGCTGATCAAGAATATATATACTTTATGGGGTCGGAAACGTATATTTCTATGCGTTACAAACATCTGACCAATTTTATAATACCCTCTGCAAGGGTATAATAAAAGTGCGAGAACCATGGAAAAAGCTTCTTAAGGTTGAAGCGATTGTGTTGCCGAAATTAATGACAGCTCTTCCAGAAAAAGAAGCAAACGTAGATATGTCAAAATGGCAATCGTACGTGTTAGCCGATCCAAATTTCAATAAGCCTGGTCGGGTTGACGTAATATTGGGAGTTGATGTATACACCCACATTGTAAAAAGTGGTGTTACGAAAATTGACGGGTTGTTGGGACAGAATACGCAGTTTGGATGGATTGTTTCGGGAAATACAAAGTCGGAAGGAAACAATTCCATTGTCGCCACAACGATAGGTCTGACAAGATCAAAATATAAGGGGTGTTGGCAGATAAATAAAAGTAAAAAAGCAACAGAAAATATGGTTAGATCTCGCCCCCGGCAGGACCTCGCTTCGGAGGTGTTTTTGAAGCTGGATTTAAAACTGATAAATACTAACAAAAAAGAGTTAAAATGGAGAAAAATAAAAAAGATAAAAATAACTATCCTAGATGGCCTTTGGAGAAAAGTATTAGTGCTCACAAAGGTCGGGAAAACACAAAGGTGGGGGAAATTTGTGAAAAACTTTAAAGATAAAAAATACCATTTTCGTAGATGGCCTTTGAAGAGAATTGGAAGTACTCTCAAAGAAGAGAACAATATAAATAAAATAAAAATACAGCAAGCGTCGATTACAAGACCGGTAAAAAAGATTTGTCCAGTAGAGTTAAAGAGAGCACAGAAGGGGGATGCTCGAGAAACGTATTTACTAATAAATAAAAACATTTCAAAAGGTAAAAGAAGAAAAAATTAGAAAACCTTGTTGATAGATAGCTTATTATGAGGGTAAGAATTCTATTAACTGGTAGGAAACCATTCTTTTTAATACGTACATACAGCGAGAGTTATTATTTTATGACCGAATCCACCTTAAACAAATGTCAGACGTGGCAATCTAATAGTCGGTCTAATTATGTCTACAAAACGATAGGTTACTTGAAATCGATCGATGTAGAAAGTAGAAGTAGTTGACTGTTTTAAAGGTCTAAATCATTCTAAAGCTAGAGTCCAGTGTGGTAGTGTACAACAGGAATAAGTAGATATTCCTGAACAAGGTACTTTCAGCATAAGATCAGATTGCACCGCTAAAACGGAAGATAAGATTTTAGTTGTTCATCACAGTATCCAGTCAGAATTATATCAAACTATCGCGACCTCACACATAGGGGATATAAGCGATTTTCCGAAAATAATGTGGGATCCAGTAGGAGTTAAAATGAAAAATAATAGAGCAGCGTTGAAAGAATAAAAATTGAATTACAATCGTTAAAAGACCACCACATAGAATTTTTTGGTCTAAATTTCCATCATAACTGGACCTGCTTCTCTAATAATAACAATTGTATTAATTATAATAATTATAATAATAAACGCTATAATGAAAATTAATATAACTAGAAGGCTACAAACCATAACGTTTGGCGGCCCTTTTGCAGAATGTTTAAGAATAAACACCGTAATTGTTGAAGCGGTAGAAAATAATACATTTGAATATTCACATTTAAAAGAATAAATAAGTAACGTACAATTCAAATTCAGCCTAGCTCACATGCCGAGAATATGTGTATGTTTAGCCGAAGCACTTAGCTAGGCATCTAACGGCCAACGCAGGCTTAGATTAAAAATAGAGCTCACCCCAAACCATCTGTTTGGTGGAACTCATGCATGCGTCCTAGAACTAAGATTCCACCACCAAATATGTGACCCCCTAGACTCTAAGACCTGTCCCTACAAATATTTTAGTAAATAAATTCAGTTCAGATTGTGAATTCAACAAATGAAGATCGGGTTAATTATTTCTTCTCCTCGGAAGCCCTATTCAACACGCATATAAGGAATTTTGGTCAACTTGTCGATCATTTCCTTTTTTAATACAACGCTTTGGAAAACATTGATATTCCTTAGCGAGGGCACGGTTTTGCAGGCTAGCAACAATCCGGGGTCCCGACATTTACGAAGCAATTGATTAACTTGGATATCATTGCTTTTGTGCATATCATTTATGTCAACTTGGCGACGGTATTGCACACCATAACTAAAAACTACATCTGCTTGTGAGACAACTGACTGTGTCAGCACTTTGTCACCTAGTCAATTTGGCGACTAGAATCACAGCGGAAAAAAAGTACATTTAAGTCAACTTGGCGACTATTAGTGTACATCAGGTAAACTTGGCGACCATAAAAATCTTCTGTTTGTCGGACAACTGAAATTATCAGCACTTTGTCACCTAGCCAATTTGAGGACTAGAACGACAGCAGAGTATAATCGGAAAACTCCAAATTTGGATTTCTGCAACGTGGGACAAGGCGTACCCAATCAATTGAACCATTTGGTCAACACGGCGACCAAGCAGGCGAAGGATTTCTATTCTATATGCATATATACTTTTAAATTAAATAAAATAAAAAATTTTAAAACTTTATACTTGTTGTTCAATTTAACATTATTTACTAGTACTTTGATCACTAATCGGTGCGAGTCGGAGCGTACCTTGTCAATTGACTAATAAATATACTTCCAACGGATCAAAGTACATAAAGTAAAATGGATAAAATATACGAACAACAGTTTGAGCGAGGTGAAGAGATTCAAAATGTCATCAGAAATGTCAAAAAGGACTCTGCCTCAAGAAAGTCAAAAGTTCTCTATTATGATAATAAAATTGAGACGATTGAGGATCTTTGGGATGAATTTGACAAAGCCCACACTGATTTATTGAAATCGTTGGGATACGAGCCATCCGGTCACGATTACTTCAAAAAAGAATATTATTCAACATTAAAAGAATTAACAGAAGAAGTAATAAAGGATTGGAAACTACAAAGGGCAAAAATTGAAGAAAGCAAATTGGCCCATCAAAAGATGAAGATCGCATTAACATTCAACCATTGATCAGAAGGCAAGGCGCTATGCTAGCAACACTTTCCAGGACATTAAAGCAAATAATTCCTGAAGAGAAAATGAACTACAAAACAGTTGTAGAAAACTTATGGCAGCAGATAGAACAACTGCACTATGAGATGTATAAACTTGCAGTAGATCCAGTCGAAGCTGGATACAATTTGGAAACATTCATAATGGCAGAAAAGGCGATACTGAAATTTTGTGCCCCACCTGCACATGATGTGACAACGTCGTCACTACAATTGCCAAAAATTTCAATTCCAAAGTTTGATGGAAATTATTTGAAATGGCAACAATTTCATGACATTTTTAAGAAAATGGTTCATGAATCAAACATATCCGCTGCACAAAAGATGTGGTATTTAAAAGCAAATCTATCAGGGGATGCTGAAAGATTAATTAGGCACCTTGAATTAACAGAAGTCAATTATGACACTGCATGGAAAATGTTGCAAGAACGATTTAACAATAAACGGGTCTTGGTTACAGCAGTGTTCGAAAAATTATTTGATCATCCAAACATTGGAAACGACGCCCTGTCAATAAAGAATCTTCATGATAATATTCATGAATCGTTGCAAGCCTTAAAGAATATAGGTATTGACACAGAAACTTGGGATTCTATTATAATTTTCCATATGACAAGAAAATTGAATAGACTTACCCACACTCTATATGAACAATCCCTTTCCGATACAAGGGAATTGCAGAAGACCAAAGAATTCCTTGCATTTTTGGAACAACGTTTCCTTGCCCTAGAGGCGATTGGTACTAAGCAATCCAGGGAAAGGCAAAAAATATGTGCATCAGCGTCTGGCACAAACTCATCTTCATGTCCGTTCTGCAGTAAGTTAAATCACAAACTGTTTCAGTGTGATAAATTCAAAACTAAATCTGCAGCAGAACGGTTTAACTGGGTACAGAGACAGAGAATGTGTGTCAATTGTTTTAAAACCGACCATATGTCGAAGGCTTGTAGCTGGAAGGGATGTTTGAAATGCGATGGAAAACACAATACATTGTTACATTTGGGAAACAACGATTTGAAACCAAATGTAACAGCTACGGTCTCAGCTACGTCCACATATGGAAGCAATAAAAATTATACTCTACTAGCGACGGCTAGAGTAATTGTTAAAGGGACCAATGAGCGAGAAGGAGAATTTCGTGCGCTCTTAGACAGTGGCTCCCAAGTCAATCTAATCTCAGAGAGACTAGTAAAACAATTATCTTTAAAAATAGAAAAGGCATCGCTAAGAATTGAAGGAGTAGGAGGACAACCACAACTCAGCAGATCAAGAGTAAATGTACTTGTGAAATCAAAATACACCGATTTCAGTACAAGAGTGGAAGCCTTTGTTTTACCGCACATTGTTGCAGATCAACCCACAGAAGCAATTACGCAAATTTTTGACCTGCCGAAAAACATACCTCTAGCGGATCCCAACTTTTACAAAACAAGTAAAATCGATTTATTACTAGGTGCAGATCACCATTTCTCAATATTATTACCGGGACAAATAAAACAAAATAGTTGTCCAGTTCTTCAAAATTCAGAATTTGGTTGGATCATAGCTGGGAAAATAAACATGGTTACATGTGCACCTGCCACTTGTATGGTGCCTTCCAAGTCTGATGAACTGTTGGAGCGGTTCTGGAAATTGGATACCCTGAAACCAGCAAGAACATACAAAGGTCCAAATGAAGGGTATTGCGAAAAGCACTTCTTGGACAAGTTACAAAAAACCGCAGATGGACTGCCATTTGCTGAAGACTCTTCATCCCTGGGGGAGTCTTGTGATGTGGCTGTTAGAAGATTAGAAGAACAGCTTAGACACATGAAGGAAGTGTTGCCCAAAAAATTAACAAGGCGGCATCATTGTGTACTCAAACCTGACATTACCACAACCAAATTAAGAGTGGTATTGGTTGCCTCGTCAGGAAAATCTGTGAATATCTTGTATCCAGAACCAGGTGAAAAACTTGATGATCAACTTGATGACGACGACGCCGATGATTCCCAAGAAGACGGGCTTAAGGATGCTACAACAAGGCAAAGCCCAAAAAGACGAATCTTAGCATCGTTACCCCTAACGTTATTAAAGATGTTGCTATTGTTACCATTGGCATTGGCCCAATCAGTAAATGTGACCCAATTTGGTGCCAAACCTGGCATTTACTATGAGAAAATTGGAACGTCCAGATTTGCTGTAGCTGACTGGACAATCATTGCGTATTATAATTTGGATCCTTATTGGGACGATATGAACACATTTTCTTTCGGAATAAAAAAGATTGGGGAAATGTGTTCCCGATTAAAACCAAGTCAAGCCTGTTCTGCAATGTACAAACATTTCCAACATGTGGAAGAGGAACTGAGAATGGAAAACGATCTCTTGCACATAGGACGAAATCGTAGAGCACCATTTGATTTTATTGGCAACATCGCCAGGAGTCTATATGGAGTACTGGACTCGGAATATGCAAAAGAAATGTCCAATACTATTGAAAAGGTGAAAACAAATGAGGAATACTTGGTAACACTCTTAAAGAATCAAACATCTATACTTGATTCAACAATCAACATCTTCAAGCGTGATGAGGCGATTATTGAGAAGCGATTGAATTTGATGGAGCAGCAACTATTCGATATATCTCAAGCACATTCTGATTCTGTCAAGACTTTTTAATGGTATCTCACGATAACAACACAACTTTCGGTGATTGCTTCGAATTTACAACGAGTACAATCAGAGATTGCCCATGTACTCACTGACGTTCATCATGACCAAATTAGCCCGTTGTTACTCTCGCCTAAACAACTTGAACATCATCTTCCACCAGGACACATACTTCCTGCCACAGACGATGATGTTCTACAATTGTATAAAATGATGAAGGCAGAAGGGAGCATTGTAAAGAAGCGCGTAATATTCAAAGTAACGCTACCATTGCTCTCAGCACAAGTATTCGAACTATACAATCTAGTTCCCATACCAGCAATCAGCAATAAAGGAATTATGACGATGGATATTCAAATTCCCATGATAGCGGTCAATAAGCACAGAGATCAGTTTCTTGGATTAACAGCAACTGAATTAAAACAATGCCATCAAGTCACAAATGAAGAATTCATATGTCAAAATAAACAATCTGGTTCTCAATCGACAGTAATTGTGAATTCCAATTGTTCAACAACAAAACTTCAAATATGTGTCAAATTAAATACACAAACATGACGTTCGCCTGGTTCAATATGTACTACAAGAACCATTGGATTTTTGCTACAATGTCGCCAATGGAGTTATCTGCAGTCTGCGATAACAACAGTTCAAGCATCACCATAAGTCAAGGAGGATTATTAACACTTGATCCAAGTTGCACTTTGCGGAATCCATTAATACGTGTAACTGGACATCGTATTACAACCACCTTCACAATGAATATGTCATATGCCCGGTTCGGGAATTTCTCCACTATGATGATGAACTCAATTAATGAAACGGATTCTACCAATGTTCAGCTAAGCTACAATGAACTTGACAAACTCAGTAGTCAATTATGGCCCAGATTCAAAATAAAGTTACCATATGACCTAAAATCTAGTCAAGGGCCTATTCAACATCACAACATCGCTTCATACATAGCGCTGATAATATTCATAACATTAGTGCTGTTATATGTTATCAAAAATCGGTGTACCAACGGAAGACAAGAAAGCAGGACTTTTTTTTGCCTTCAAAAAAGATGACCTCCCCCCACAACTGGTACCCAGATGCCAACTGGTAGTCAACCGACTCAATCTACACAGCGACCTGTTGGAAACTACAAAAACCACATTTAAATAATTTTGAACCGTCCTTCCACCGCCCGGAGTATGTTGGGTTAAATGCTAATTTTAAAATTTTTTTTTTTTTTTTTTTTATTTTTTTTTTTTTTTTTTAACTCTTATATAGTGTATAAGACTAACAACAATTTCCTAGTTTTATCTTAATCTAATACGTAACCTAGCATCAGAAGGATGCTTCATTAATCTATGGCCCTGATTATTTGCTAGAGGGTTGGAAGGTCGTTTCGTTGGAGACGAGTTCTATCGCATACTCGGGTTAATGATTTGGCGAGGGTATTCGGATGGGCCTGCAGCTTAGCGGTGTACTTTAGCTGTTGTACCTTTATTTCGGTTAGTACACTAGGAATATGTAGGTCTTTCTGTAAGTTTTCGTTTCTGATATACCACGGTGCTCCCGTGATAGTTCTGAGAATCTTGGATTGAGCCCTTTGTATGGTTTCGATGTTGCTCTTGCTTGCGTTTCCCCACAGTGCAGAGCCGTATGTCCAGATGGGTTTTAACACAGAGTTGTAGAGGAGAACTTTGAATTCCAAGCATAGGGGAGATCGAGCGTTGATAAGCCAATGTAGTCCGATTGCTTTAAGCTTTAGTTGCTTTTTCTTGGCTTCGATATGCTTACGCCAAGTTAATCTTCTGTCGAGGTGAACTCCAAGATATACAACATCGTCGGATTGAGGCACTGGCACGTTGTTGAGAGTCAATGATGGGCAGTTTCTTCTATTGAGGGTAAACGTAACGTGCTTACATTTCTGTTCATTTACACGGATGCGCCAATCTGCTAGCCAATTTTCAATTTCCTTTAAGTGGGTTGCCAGTTGCTCTGCAGCTTTGATCGGACATTTGGAGCGGCTAAGGATAGCCGTGTCATCGGCGAAAGTAGATGTGGTGAGTGTACGATTTGTTGGTATATCCGCTGTGTATAAAATATATAGTGTTGGACCCAACACGCTGCCTTGAGGTACACCTGCTTTTGATTCGAAGTCATCAGAGGTGAAGCTATTACATCGTACAGCGAATTTTCTGTTGGATAGATAAGATTCCATTAGCCTGTGTGTATATTGTGGAAGCGACGCTTTTATTTTGTATATTAGGCCGTCAAGCCAAACTCGGTCAAAGGCTTGGGCGACGTCGAGAAAAATTGCTGTACAATATTCTTTTTGCTCGAATGCTGTACGGATCTCTGAGGTGATACGGTTGACTTGCTCAATTGTGCCATGCTTTTCACGAAAGCCAAACTGATGATGTGGGATTATATTTTGGTTTACCAGGATTGTATTTATACGGAGTTGTAGGACCTTTTCAAATAGTTTTGAAAGACTTGGCAATAAACTGATGGGTCTGTACGATGATGGCTGTGTTTTGTCTTTTCCGGGTTTTGGGATCATTATGATTACTGATTTTTTCCAACTTATTGGAAAGTGACCAGTTTTTACTATCGCGTTGAAAAGTTTGCAGAGGTATCGCACGGCACAGATCGGGAGTTCTCGGATCATTTTCGGGGTTATTTTGTCATGGCCGGGCGACTTTCTTGGGTTAAGATAGTTTTTAATAATTGCAGAAATTTCCTCCGCTTGGAATTTCGGTGGCTCGGTTTCCACTGGGGTGCTTAG
Organism: Drosophila saltans; assembly: GCA_018903575.1. Lineage (NCBI taxonomy): Eukaryota > Metazoa > Arthropoda > Insecta > Diptera > Drosophilidae > Drosophila > Drosophila saltans. The sequence goes on from JAEIGH010000105.1 coordinate 65,539, forward strand.
AGGGGGAAGCTGGAATGAGTTTGTTGACGGGTTTGGCAGAAAAACCGTTTTTAGATGAGCTGCAAAGGTGAGTGCTCTTTCTTCGTCTGAACGGGCCCACTTGCCAGTTGGGCATCGTATAGGTGAAATTATCTCGGTTGGGGCAGTTATGGTTGGGTGAGCTTTCCACAGCGGATATTTGGTGCTGGTGGGGGAAAGCTTCTCGATGTATTGCCGCTGTGCTATTGCTTCTTCTTGTCTAAGCGCTTTTGCTAAGGTTCGGGAAGCTGCCTTTAGGCGATATTTTGCTGCCGGTGATCGGGACATTTGCCATTCTCGCCTGAGTCGTCTTTTCTCTGTTACAAGAAGTTCAATTAGTCGGTTGTTAGACTTGTGTTTTTCCTGGGTGTGGCCAATGTTTGGGGTGGAGATATCAGCTGCTTCAATGAGCATCGACTCTAATGCAGAGGTGCAAAACTCGATGTCTTCTTCGTCGTCCAGTTTGGGATTTAGTTCGATATGGGTGCTTATATATTTCTTAAATCTGAGCCAGTTTGTTTTATAATTTGTTAGTCCGAGTGGGTGCTCTGTTACTTGAGGATATGTTAATACAGTGAAAATTACTGGCGAGTGGTCTGATGACAATTCTGCTAGTGACTCTGCCCTTATTAAGTTATGCGTAATTCCCCTGGTGACTGCGAAGTCTATTAGATCTGGGAGCTTACGTGGATCTGTTGGCCAGTACGTGGGCTTTTTTCGGGTGAGGCGTAGCCCAATTTGTTTGCTGGGTTGATGATTGTGTTATATAGCTGTTTGCCTTTTGGATTTACCAGGCGGGATCCCCAATGAGGGTGCTTGGCGTTGTAGTCTCCTGCAGCAATAAATCGTACTCCGAGTGTGTTGAAGAAGTCAGTAAACTCTTTTTCAGAGATTGAGAATCGTGGTGGACAGTACAGTGCAGCCACGGTTGTACTGCCGAAAGTGGTTTGGACACTTATTGAAGTTGCTTGTAGGTATTGTTTGGCAAATCCATTGTGGAGACAGTGTTTAATTCGGTTTTTGATTAGGATGCCAGTTCCTCCGTGAGCCTTGCCATCTGGGTGATTTGTTGCGTAGAATGCATATTTAGGTATTTGGAAGTTGTTTTTGTTGGTAAGGTGAGTTTCCGATAACAGCATGATATCAATATCATTTGAGTCCAGAAACAGTGACAGTTCTTGTTTGTGCTTGGAAATGCCGTTTGCATTCCATAGTCCTATATGTAGTGCTGACATTATTTATTGTTGTCCAAAAGCTTTTGAATGAGCAAGTTTTGGTTCCGCATAAGTTCCTGCATGCAATTTTGCATGAACGTCATGAAGTTTGTCATGTTTTGATTTAGCGAGATCAACAACGTTTCGATCCCGTTGGGTTGCTGGCCGAGTACGGGTGGACTTGGGGCCGCATTGTTTGAGATTGTAGCGGGATTTACAGATGTAGAGGGCTGTGAACTTCCCGTTGCGCAGCACGCTTGCAAAAGTTACTCCAGGAGTAGTTGTCGTTGGAGCAGCTGATGACCTTACAGCTCTTGAGAAGAATATTCCCGGTGTGGTTTGCGAGGGAATAAGTGTGGAGCCCTGGATACGAGCCGTAGATTTCTTTGCATTAAGACGGGCCTTCAGTTCCTTATAGACAGGACATCCTCTGTAATTTGCGGTGTGATTTCCACCGCAGTTGCTGCACTTCCTTGTATTGTCGTTTGTTTTATTGTCGGAACAGACACACTCTTGTTGAATTTGTCCACAGCCAACGCAAACTGGGCGAAGACTGCAGAACGACTTTGTATGGCCAAACTCCTGGCACTTAGTACATTGTAGAGGATGATTCCTCTTGTGAGGCTCCTCGACAGTGATTCTGCGATGTAGCAGTAGTTGCAGGTTGTAGATAGGATGTACTGCATTGGATTTTAATGCTCGTGCATCAGGCTGTAGCTCCACTTTAAACAGAGGTTGTGGGATTTTGTTTCTGTTTAATATATTTGAGACGGACTTCACCTCAAAGCCCTTCTCTTCCAATGCCTCTGCAATTTCCTGAGGCGGAACCGAGGGTTCAATGCCTTTAATCACGGCTTGAAGACCTTTGGCGCTCTTTAATTGGAATGTGTAGAAGTTTACATTCTCCGTTCTAAAGTACTTTTCTATAGTACGATAGAACTGTTCGTTGTTTGTTTGGACTTTAGTTTCTCTTATGTTCCCCCTGTTAAGTGGGGTCACATAAAAGTTATCCTTACCTACTAGGGCCACCAACTTAGGCACCAATGAAGTGCAGTTTGCACCACGGATGTAAAATGGTGGTGGCTTGGCTACTGAGGGTTTTGTTTGGGAAACTCCTTCTTGAGATTCCGGCTGATTTGCCAGAATTTGGAATCTGTTGCCCTCCAGAGCTTTACGTTCAGCAATGTTGCTTTTGGACATTTTAGGAGTGTTGCCTCTTTTAGTATGAGGGCTAAGCTTTCGCTTGTTTATATTAATATATCTGTCCATGCCAGTCTGAACAGGTGACTTTGGATTCACCGTCACTGGATGGGTAGACTTTGTTGAGGTAGTCTGCTGGACGGTGATCGAAGGTATTGCAGACGTTGCTGCTGTTACAGTTGTTGTTGGAGCAGTAGCTGCAATTGTTGTTGTTGTGAGCGCGCTGACGGCGGTCGGCGAACCCAATGACCCAATTAACACTTGAGGTGTAAGCGAATTTGAGGGTGAAGCGCATTGGGCGCTCCAAGACAAATTGTTGCTGGTTGGTGTAAGCAATTTGCTCGTACTTGCACTTTTGGATTCAGCGCTTATTGTTGTTGTGGTTGTTGGAGACACTACTGAGAAGTATGCATTGTTGCGTTGAATAGATAGGCGACGCTCGTTTTGTTGCTGGAGAAGTTGTTCTTGTAGCTGTTGCTGGCGAGATTCTAGTGAAGATGGGCCCAAGTTGGTCTCTTTACACGTTGGCATTGCTAGTAAATTTAGATATTTACTAAGTATTATTATTTGTAGTTACAAATAACAATATAAAATTGTGATTGGGCGTCTCTGTGGCGACTGAGAGCCCTGTCACTTTAGTTTAACACTGATTTAAATGCTGACACCGATGAACTTGCGGAGCGCGATAAAAAATACGTCCGAACGCGGTGACGGCCAATTGCTTAAAATATAAACTATGAATTTCTCACAGTAAAGACCAATGCAGGCTTTGCTTAGAATAGAAATCCCCCCTATTTTTTTTTAAAATATTCTATCACACTATATTTTTATACAACACAAAATTGTCCCCCACATTATGTTCGCACACACAATCACATTTACACTATGAATAAGACCCCCAAATGTATATACATGTGACCCCCTAGATCCTAGAATCGTGTATATAAACTCGACCTTTTTCTTAATAAAATCAGTATTCAAGCAACTCTTGTCTATTCACTACTCTGCAATCAACGGGTGAGCATCGCTGTGTCTTTGGCCCCCCTTTGCAAGATCCCCCCGAAGCCCACCAATTTTAAGAGGGGGGTGGGGACAGCCCTATGTCACTAGTTTATGTTCTAGAGGCAAACATTTTTATAAATAATAAAATTATAAAATTCAATAACATATACCTTGACCTTTATTTTCCATTTTGTCGGCAAAAATTTGGATAGAAGGTGTGGCTGCAACAGAAGTTCAAAGTTAAGCGATTTTTTTTATTTTTAGTTTTGACGTACCCAATGTATGCCCTTTTCAAATATCAAGTCAAATTTTTAATTTGGCATTACAAAATTTTTCGACTTTATGCCAAAAAAAGAGAAATCTGGCCCAATGTTGTAATGGTCGCGATAATAGTCTATTTTTTTTTTTGTACAAATTTTTTTTTTTTTGTTTCATGTTTAAAACTCAAATTAGCATAAAAAGGCGCGCAACAAAACTTGTCGCATGCAATTTTTGCTAGTCTAATTTATGGACATAGAGGGCGTTGCATAGAGTGCAAAGGTCTTAATGACATTGATCGCAACCCACTTCCGTTGTTCTAAAGAGAGAGCTTTCGTTTTTTTTGGGTATATAAGACCAGGTCTAACCTTAGTCGGCCTTTTTCATTTTCATCAGAAGACACGAAAGATATACATACATAGGATTGTGCCAGGTCCTTTAGTCAAAAAAGAAGTAAAGAAAAATAAAAGACAAAGATTAAAAATAAGACACGTGATTTAATCAAACCTACAATTGGGTAGATTAAATAAATAATAAATAAATAATAAAAATATATTCCGTCTAAAGACGAAGCGGATTTGTTTAATTTGGATGCTATAACATCCCCATAAATTTATCACGGCTGGCCCTAAATATTAGGTTGACAGAGGTGACAGAGGTATGTGTACATCAATTAAATTTTTTTTAGGAATGCTTGTCATATTAATTCTTGACACCCAATTGCAGTGCTCTTATTAATTATTGCGCTTGCTGCGCCTAAATCTAAATTCTCTTTTTGTGGAACCTATCTGGCAAGATAGAAGAGAAGTTAGTCAGCGACGGCCCATCTAATCCAGAAAGCAGTAGAAAAGCAAATCGCTGCAAGGCCGGTCGCATATACATACATACCTATATGTATACGAAAAGTGCACGTGTGTGAAGAGGAATTTTTGGTGGCAGCAAAACTCAAGTTAATTACAAGAAAAAAAAAAAAAATATTGGAAAAGAAAATTCGTTAAAAGTCAAAAGAAAAATGGCATAGTGTTAGATCCAGGAAAATGTGAGAAAATTGATTCTAACCTCTCAAACCGCGTGTTAAAGAAAATTTGATTTTTTTTGGTTATCTGGATAAAGTAAAAGCTTATTAATTTGTGCAAAGGGTTATATGGTTCAATAATTCATAATTCTCTCGATTGTTTTTTTTAAAAAAGTTTCAAAGAAAAAAAAAAAAAGAAAAATTTTCAATTAAAAATTTGTGCGATTAAAATCACCCCCTTTTTTAGATAATTTTTGTGCGCCTCTGCCCAGTTGCTAGCGCGTACATATGTTATTACATAGCATATGTATATAAGACGCAGCTGTGCAAAGCAGAGCTAGAGCAGCGGCGCATCACAAGTTATGATCATTCGTGTTTGCAGTTAATTTTGATTTTTTTTGATTCGCATTTTGTCATCCTATAATTGCAACATAAAATATTATTTTGAATAATTAAATTAAAAAAAAAAAAAAAAAAAAAAAAAAAAACATGTTGCGTAGAAAAAAAATAATAATTTAAATTAAATATGTATCTACAACCATATAAAAAAGAATAAATCAAACCCAAATTAATAAGCAAGGTCAAGTGTGTGAGTGTATAAAACAACACCAAAAAAAAAAAAAAAAAAATGAACAAATTATAAAAACATAAAATTGAGTATATTAACCCTGCAACAAGACATCGTTGGAAGGCCTTTCACCGTTGGACATAATGCACATGTGAGTTACTAATATTTCCATAATCTATATACCTCCCCATGTGTTGTGTAAATCATATGTATATGTACAGGCAACGGCTAATGATTTAAATTTAAGTATATACAAGGTGGCGCAAAAGAAGTCATCCGATGTTGTTTGGCTCTTATTTTTTTTCTAAATGAAAAACTTCGATTCTGTTTTTTGATTATGTTTATTTAGACCTTTAGAATTAATTGTGTTAAGTCGAGAAGATGATATCGGACAAATGGGCGCCGCCACAATTGATTGCCTCGGGCTCGTTTTATGGCATTTTCCATCACTTCGGCGAGCGTTTCGGGCGATAAATTCTCGCATTCGTATCGGATATTTTCCTTGAGGGCTTCCAAGGTTTTAGGCTTGTTGATGTAAACACGGGACTTTAAAAAACCCCATAAAAAGAAGTCCGGGACCGTTAAATCGGGCGATCTGGCGGGCCAGTGCAAATCGCCAAAACGCGAAATTAAGCGACCCGGAAACGCGTCCTTCAGAATGTCGGTTGTGGCTCGTGCAGTCTTGGGGAGTATATCGCTCCATGGCTTATACACTTGTATTTTGTATCTGTCTAGTCCACAAATGTCAAAAAAGATTTGACATTGGCGGCCTTTTGCAAAAATGAGAGCAACTTTCAATAGGGTGATTTCTTTTGCGCCACCCTGTACATATGCATATGTCTATGTACATACATATATGAAAGCCCTTCTTTTATTCATGTATATGATTCGCACAATGCATCGGAAATGTTTGAATTTATTTTTTTGGTGTTTGATATATTCCTTTGCTTCATCTTTACAATCTCACTACCCATTTTTGACATCGTTTAATAAAAAATAATCAGCTGTTCTGCTAGTGGAGTTCATTGAACTCATTTAAATTTTCCGGTAACAAAAGAGTGAATTTTAATTATCTAATTGATCATACCCTAATGTGCACAATGAAAAAGAAAAATTTAACGTAAATAATTACGTCAAAAATTTATTTTTCTTAATTTTATTATTAAATTTTTTGCAGTTTTATTTTTGAATGTTCTAATATAATATGCCTATATAATTTCATTTATTTTTTTTTGGTTTGGAGTTTTTATTTTTAAAAAGCAAAGAGCAAGCGCAGCTTCACTCTTATGCGTGTATATAAGCTACCGCAAGCAACGGTAAATTTCTGCGTTTCTTTTGCTATGCCATTTAGCTCGTAAATATTTGGTTCTATCGAACTTGTTGGATGCAAGACAGTTATAAAGAGTTTTTGATTTTCAAGTTGTAAACAGATGTTTGAATATTAGTCTGCGAGCAGAGTTAGCATGATGTACATATACTTTAATTAAATCTATTTAAGGCCTAAATAAAAAAAAAAAATGAATTAATTAACTGATAAATATATTAAAAATTTATTCTCTTCCTGCTAATTAATAATGTATATATAAAAATTTTTATACCCTTGCAGAGGGTATTATAAAATTGGTCAGATGTTTGTAACGCATAGAAATATACGTTTCCGACCCCATAAAGTATATATATTCTTGATCAGCATCAATAGACGAGTCGATTGAGACATGTCCGTCTGTCTGTTTGAATCACGATGACAGCCTCAAATTTCTAGCTACATGGTTGAAACATAAAAAGTTAAGTTCCTTGATCTATCAAGTATGGTGGTATTGAAAATTAGTCGGATCGGATAATTATCACCGGAGCTATTAACTAAAACGTGGAGGTACCTCGAGTAAAATAAGCATTTTTCTTTGGCAGCAAAGAAACAAAAACAAATTCCAAGAAATCTGCCGTACAAACACAAAAGACCCGTGTTCGAATCCGCGCGGCACCAAATAAGAAATATATGTATATGTAAAATTATTGTTTTTTTGTTGTTGCATTTAAATTTAATTTTTACCCATACACTCTACACCAAGTTTGAACAAGATCGGATAATTATTAAGGTTACAAATCAATAATCAAATTTAAATGAAATTACCTTTTATTTTAATGCTTACGCACACACATACATATGCAAAAATTCTTCACCACGCGGTGTGTGAGAGAGACAGAAATATTTTAGTTGTGTTCTTACACAGAACGAAATTGAAAGAGCGAGATGCAATGGGTTTGCATATATGTCGAATTAGCTTGCGCTAGCTTAGTAAGGACGGTGGCGTAGTATGTAGAGATCGGTGGCACGAAGGGCTCGGTGTTTGATGTTTCAATGCTCGGTGAAAAAGTGAAAATTTTTGGATGTGTTTTTTCTTCTTTTTTTTTTTATACCCTTGCAGAGGGTATTATAAAATTGGTCAGATGTTTGTAACGCATAGAAATATACGTTTCCGACCCCATAAAGTATATATATTCTTGATCAGCATCAATAGCCGAGTCGATTAAGACATGTCCGTCTGTCCGTCTGTCTGTTTCTATCAAGTTTTAGACCATAAATTTTTAAGCTACATAGTTGAAACATGAAAAGTTAAGTTCCTTAATCTATGAAGTATGAAAAGTGTGAAAATGAGTAGGATCGGATAATTATCACCAGAGCTATTAACTAAAACGTGGAGGTACCTCGAGTAAAATAGCAGTTTTCTCTGGCAGCAAAGAAACAAAAACAAATTCCAAGCAATCACACACACACATACATATGCAAAAATTGGTCACCACGCGGTGTGTGAGAGAGACAGAAACATTTGCGTTGTGACAGAACAGAACGAATTTTAAAGAGCGAGATGCCATGCGTTTGCTATATGTACATACATACATATATGTATGTCGAACTAGCTTAAGTGAGTTAAGTGAGGATGGTGACGTACTACGTAAAGATCGGTCGCACGATGGTTCGGTGATTGGTGGGTTCGATTCTCGGTGAATTCGGGAAAATTTTTAGTTGAGTTTTCTCTTCAATTACTTTAAAAATTTAGTTTTTGAATTAAATAATAAAATAATTAAGCTGCAAGGGTATACAAACTTCGGCAGAGCCGAAGTTAGCTTCTTTGATATTTTTTTTCTGATTTTGTTAAACATTTATACCAATTATTTTGCTGCAAGGGTATACAAACTTCGGCAGAGCCGAAGTTAGCTTCTTTGATATTTTTTAGTAAAAATTCTTTCTTAGCAGATAATTAACAATGTTAATATTAAGTCTCAACTACATATTTGAAATTAAATGAAATGTTTTTAGAAATGAATATGGCCCTATAATAAATTGTTCTTCCTAGTGATGTGGCAATATGAAAAAATAGTAGTCTAGTGTATTTAAAGGATTTTCAGATACAAATTATCCGCAATGAAAATCATGGTAGGGTAGGGTACAGAGCGCGCGGACAACATCTTTGATTTCGCCTGATTCATCTCGTTATTATATTGAAGTCTTCACACCTCTTTGCTTTGATTTTAGTTTATTTCAATTAATTATGCACCGCACCAATTTTTCTAATTCGTGTTTTTTTTGCGGGTTTAGATATTTGGACTTATCGTGTCTTATAGTAAAATTTAGATTCAGCAGGGATCCTAAAAATTTAAGTTATGTATGTTAGAGACAGATTATTGGCAAAAACCCACCCCATCCCGAATGAGCTAAGGTTCCAGAGGGTCCTGAAATAAAGTATTTACTTCCCAATAAATAGGTAATCGTTTTAGGTTTTAAAAGGCACGTCTGTGCTCTTTTGTGGTTTTATTCCGAATCCCTTAATATACGTATCAAATGCTTATGCTGCTTATTGGCAGCTACAAAATGTATATGTATATATATAGAGAGAGAGATAGAGAGTGTACTCACATGTTTGGTCACTCATTCTTGGAGTGAGCAAAATGCAAGCTCAGCATATTCAGGCTGGCTTGCCAGCACAGTTCATTTATGTAAGCACATATATACAGAACGAAATGTATGCATGCAAGTTTGCGTACATACATACAATTGTTCTTATATATGAATATATATTTATAATTATTTATTGCTTGCAACAGAGTGTTACAAGCTGTGCTGAATGATTTTAATTATATCATGTGAATACACTACACCTCCCCTTTTTAAAAAATAACGTAATCTAATGAAGTTATTGTAAAATAATTTTTGATGTCAGTCAATGAATATTTAAATTTTTTTCCTTACATGTATGCTTTTTTTTTTTTTTTTATATAGCAAAATTTTTTTTAAAAATTTTTTTTTTTTTTTTTTGTTCCTTTCTTTTATATATATAAAAATAAAAATTTGTATATATGCAAATAATTTTCTTACTCTTATTTATTATTATTTTTTTTTGAATGTATACGTGTTAGGTTTTAGCAAAATAATAAAAATTTCCTTTTATTTATAAATTTTTAACCTATCCTTATGCACTCTTTGTGCTTTATTTCTTTTATCTCTAATTAAAATGTTATCCCTATCTTCTATTGATTCTACTTTATATGGGCCTAGATACTTAGATGCTAACTTATGGCCCGTTTCGTTTCTTAAAAGAACCCTATCACCTATTTCTAGTTCAAAATCATTTATTTTTCTATCATATAATTCTTTATTTTTTACCTTATGCTCTTCTAGCATAAGCCTTGCCCTTTTATAGGCTTGCTCTAATCTAAACTTAGCTTCTCTAGCATAATCATCTACATTATATAATGGACTTATATTATTTATAGAGTTAAATTGTTTTGGCAAATTGTTTTGTTTGCCAAAAACTAACTCATATGGACAATAACCATGTGCCATAGAGGGGGTCGTGTTAAAACAATATGTAAAATATTGGAGCCAAACATCCCAGTCAGTTTTATCGACTGATATATATGAACGGATGTATTCATTAAAAGTTCTATGACTTCTTTCCACTGTTCCCACGGTTTGGTGGTGATGTGCAGTAGACGTTATGTTGTCTATTTTTAGATATTTGCACAGATCGCTTATTATTGAATTTTTATATTCAGTGCCCATGTCCGAAATTAACGTCTTCATTGGACCGTACTTTAATATAAAAATTCAAATATTGCTTTCGCAATGGTATTAGCGTTCTTATTTTGAACAGGGATGGCTACCAAATACTTTGTAAGGTCACAGATCAGGGTTACTGCGTATTCGTTACCATTTTCAGATTTTGGTAGTGGACCTATAGTATCCACTATTACTCTGTCAAAGGCACTCATAGGCGTTTCTGTTATAGTTAATGGGGTCTTTGTATGTTTAGTCGTTTTCGACTTTTGGCATTTTGGACAACTACGTATGTACTCTTTTATTTGACGCGTCATGTTTTTCCAATAGTAGTGTCTTTTTATTTTTATTAATGTTTTTGTTATGCCATTATGACCACCTTGTATTGGATCATCATGGTTTTCAGACAAAATTGCTTCTTTTTCTTTTTCATTATTTATTATGGTCACCGGGTTGAGTAGCGCTACTCTTAATGATTTCAATTTATCATTGCCCATTTCTTTAAAAGTATCTATTGAAATAAATTCAAAGATCTTTTCCCACGGTGCCGTTTTGATATGGCTTATTTTTAATATACCGGATTGCTTTTCAAGCCTTTGAAAGAACTGACCTAAGTCAAGTTTTTCATTAGTATATAGGTCGCCAATATCAATTCTTACAATAACTTTATTTCCGTGTTTCAAGTAACACAGTTTATTTGTTATATGCAAGGCCACTACTTTTCGTACCTCGTCATTATTTATAACTTGGTAAACGTTGGGCATAGAAGCATTTGGAGTACTTTGCCTTGGCAAAGTCTCTTTTTTCTTTTCCTGCGCAGGATTTATTTTGTCTGTACTGTTGCCTGGTAGTGACTTTCAGGACTTTATTTTGAATGTCTTTTAACTCGGTTATTGTGATCCGAGATAGGGCATCTGCCACGAAATTGTCTTTTCCCTTTAGATACTCAACTGTGAAGTCGTATTCTTCCAGTTCAAGCCGCATGCGAGTCAATTTTGAGCTAGGATTTACCATGGAAAATAAATATGTTAAAGGTCTGTGGTCTGTTTTTATCGTGAAATGCTTGCCATAAATATATGGTCGAAAATGCGTAATGGCCCAATGAATGGCTGCTAGTTCTTGTTCCGTTGTGCTCTTATTACTTTCACCTTTGGTGAATGAACGCGATGCATAAGCGATTGGAAGTTGGAGTCCATCTCGGTTTTGGGTTAAAACCGCTCCACACGCTTGTTTGCTTGCATCTGTGATTATGCAAAATTCTTTGTTAAAATCGGGATATTGTAATATGGTTGGCCGCATTAAATTTTCTTTAAGATATTGGAATGCATTTTGGCATTCAATTGTCCACTCAAAGGGAACATTTTTTTTACATAATCGAGTTATGTGCCGGGAATAGTCGGCGAAATTTTTAATAAAACGTCTATAATAGTTGCAAAATGCAACGAACCGTCTAGCGCTGTCCGCATCATGTGGGACTGGATAATTCTTAATGACATTATATTTTGTGTCATCAGGTAAAATTCCTTTATCTGTGCACTTATGACCTAGAAAAGTCACTTCGCGCATAAAAAATGAACATTTTTCTGGATGTGATTTGAGGTTGTGTTTCCGACATGTATTGAAGACATCGTTAAGATTTTTTAGCATGTGTTTTTCAGAACAACCAATAACTATTAAATCATCCATATAAAGGAATGCTTGGGACGGATCTAGTCCCGAGAATGCGATAGTCATCATTCTCTGAAATGAATTAGGCGCTATCTTTTAGGCCAAATGGTAATCGCGTGAAGCGATAAGAGCCGTTGCTTGTTGAAAATGACGTTATATTTCTTGAACTTTCTTCAAGTTCGATTTGGTGGAAGCCTGACATTAAGTCAAGACATGAGAAGTATTTAGCTCGGCCTAGTTGGTCTAGTATGTCCTCAATTCGAGGAAGAGGAAATTTGTCGGCCAATAATTTTTTATTGATTTGACGATAGTCAATAACTAATCGCCATTTCTTGTCTTCCGAGCCAGGTAATGATTTTTTCGGAACAAGAAGCAGTGGGCTATTATATTCAGACACAGATGGTTCAACTATATTGTTGACTATTAGTTTTCCAACCTGCTTTTGGATTTCTTCCTTTTGACTATGCGGGCTCCGGTAGTTTTTGATATATACCGGTTCTTCGTCTTTTAATCTCAATTTTTGTTTATAAAAATTATTTGTTGTGATTGATTCGGTCTCAAGTCCAAATACATCACTATATTTGGTGCATAGTTGGGTTAATTGTTCTTTAAATTGGAGCGGAAAATTTTTAGTTAGCTGGGACATTACCATATTTTCCCTAGCTTTAGGAGTCGTTGGAACTACATCGTAGTTCGAAAATGGTTCTGACTTTAAAGTTTTTATTTCTATTATTTTGTCAGAATTGGTTGCGTTTAGCAAACGGACAACTGTATTTCCATTTGTTGCCAATGTATTTGCAACGAAAATACCCGGTTGAATTTCCTGATTGGGAATCAACACAACGTCTTCACTTAATGTGAGATTAATTTGTCGGACTACTTGGGATCTTGCTGGTATGAAAATTGCGGTGTTACCAGAATTGTATGTTATTGGAACATAGATAGGAAATTTTAAATTATCTGGTCTTAGTAATAACCAGTCTTCAGACGCTTTGCAGTCGATTTGGCAGTTGAATCTTTTGATGAAATCAATGCCAATTATACCATCACTTGGTATTGAAAAATCAGACTGTACAACATGAAAGTCGTGTGGGATTATGTATTTAGAGGTTTGAATCTCTAAGGATGCTAGGCCTTTGGACTTTATTGCTCCTTTACCAATGCCTTGAATGTTAATTTTGTGATTCGTGTCGATGTCATTTAGAACATCTGAATCTTCTTTGAGAATTGAAATATCTGCACCAGTGTCGATTAAAAATGTTAATTTTTTATTTGTTTCGACATTAAAAAATGAAACAAATATATTGAGATTAAAATTAATTTCATGCACATGTTTTGTGCTTACTCTTCTGTATCTAAAGGGTTTTGCGTGTTTCCCGTTTCATTGTGGGATACGCGAATATTTCTGCTAGGTATGTTTCTTCTAGCGTTATTATTATATTGGTGTTGGGACTGTCCCCTGTTATGGGGCTGTCCTCTGTTTGACCGGTAATTGTTGGAATTATAGTTGGCATTGTAGTTACCCTGGCTGTTGCCTCTACCACGTTGGTAGTTAGAGTAATACCTGCCTCTATTATTTCTCCCACGCTGGTACAATATGGTACTGGGACTCCCAGTCGTTTGGGTCATGAGACGGATATATTTACCCATAGCATCACCAAAACGACTAAAGTGTCCAGCTTCCAATATAGTACGAACTCGCTCATGCTGACATTGGAGGATTAGCGCCTCCATAGCTTCTTTTGTGGCGAATTCCTCAGCGTTGTCGGGATCTAAACCACTGTCAATGAAAGCGGCTTCAAGTTGCTTCCGCAAATTGTCAAGCTCCATAGCATACTCTGAAGCTGTTTTACCCTTTTGTTGGGCATTCAATAACTTAGCCTTTAAAACGTCAGTGGATTCGCCTCTAACGTTATTATTCAATTTCTGTATTATACCTGTTATTGTAGTCTCGTTTTGGACTTTATACAGGATAGAGCCAGTAATTTTGGACTTAATGACCTCAACGGCCAAATCCTCCTGGTCTCCTTTAGTTCGTTCGACGATTTTTAATGCCGTAACGAAGCGATTGAGTGAGGTCTTTTGACCATCGAACTCAGGGACCGAAGACGACACTTGTCTTACGTATTCCCTATCGGCAGCTATTTTTTCTGCCATTGTGCAATTAAAATTTGTTTGTCTGGGCAAGGTGTCTTCGTTTAGAACTATCGTTGTATCCAGGTCAGATACTTCAGCAAACTCAATATTGTGTTTTGTCTTTGCATTCGTTGTAAAATGCGTTGGCGGCACACTTATGACCTTCTGTTAGATTATCAAAATGTTTCTTTAGTAATAATCTAATTTGCTGTAATGTGGTCTGAATAATATTTGTGTGTTTCTTAAGAGTGTTTGGACCAATTGTCCTATCTTGAGTAATACACTTAATTGACCTAAATAGTTCTTCTTTTAGAATTCTGGCCTGTGCAACTATTACTTGCCAGTCGGTCATTCTTTGAATGTGAGAGGGGGAAAAAAAATTCATCTCAGTTCTTCTATATATTATTTTTTTTTTTTAATGTTGTGCTTCATCCATTAGATAAAAGCGAAAAGTACCTGCTGTGTTTGTATAACAGCATATGTTAGGTACTGTAAGGATAAAGCACATTGCTACCCTGCTGTTTCCCTGGATTGGGAAATTTTCTCCCGTTTTATCCAGGTATGTTATATAAATAGTAGCCAGATCTAAGGCGCGATGAGGTGAGCTACTTTGTTCGCTCTTAAAAACCTCTAGTAAATCAGTTTCTATACTCGGGTTCCTATCTTTAATCTTCGCGAAATATTCATCTAACTACATTTTTTTTTCCTTTTTTTTTTCGCAAAGCAAAAACTTTTTTTCTCTTTTTTTTTTTTTTAAACCTTATCTAAATCATTAGCCCTGCTAGTATATTTTTTCTTTAAGCACCTATTGTGCATTCTGTAAATTTTAATTAGCATGTTGATGCTCATTAGTATTATTATTACGATCAATAAGATCGTAATTGTTGTAAGACCTTGTGTCTCTACTTCTACTCTATTGATCACATTGGCAGTGGAATCCACTGTTTTCGTGTTAATTAAACCCATTTTGGGTTGTGTTGGTTGTGTGGGCGGTTGTTTGACTTTTTTTTTTTTTTTATCGTTTCTTCATATTTTCAACTTCGGCATGTATCTTGACCGAGTTGTTTCAATTTATAAAATTTGTGCTGCTTAACAGCTTTAGTAGTCTTTTGACCACACATGCCACTCTACTCACTGCGTTTTTCCATTTTTCTCCTGTTATGTCCCTCGATGTCCAGGTCGGGAATTTTGACACTTTTTTTTTTTTTTGATTGTATTAGTGACGTCCTGTCACGGTCGCCATGAAATAAAGTATTTACTTCCCAATAAATAGGTAATCGTTTTAGGTTTTAAAAGGCACGTCTGTGCTCTTTTGTGGTTTTATTCCGAATCCCTTAATATACGTATCAAATGCTTATGCTGCTTATTGGCAGCTACAAAATGTATATGTATATATATAGAGAGAGAGAGAGAGAGTGTACTCACATGTTTGGTCACTCATTCTTGGAGTGAGCAAAATGCAAGCTCAGCATATTCAGGCTGGCTTGCCAGCACAGTTCATTTATGTAAGCACATATATACAGAACGAAATGTATGCATGCAAGTTTGCGTACATACATACAATTGTTCTTATATATGAATATATATTTATAATTATTTATTGCTTGCAATATCATGTGAATACACTACAGTCCCGCACCGCTATATAATACTGCCTCCTGGGAAGGTTAACAAATTTAGTAGCACCATAAAGTTTTTTTTTGATGCTCACTAGATATTTAACATCAGCATCACCATCCACTGCTGTACACTTTCATTGTAGCAGCCATACTCCCAGCATTGTAGTAGCAATACTCTCACTACACAAAAATTTTGGCCAGACACTCCAACTGGTCACTACATAATTTTGGCACCTAAAGTGGGGCTACTTAAGCTCCATTGTGCAAAAATTGTTACCTGCCCCAGTGATAGACTCCATCACCGCATTACAATGTGCATTGGGCGACTAGATGATCCAGGCTGCCATAGCATCGCAGGCTCCATACTCGCGCTTTGGTTAACGGCAGTCGGTCGCAAAATGTTTAACCAAATTGCAGTTGAAACTCCATTGAGTTTTACCTGATGCGTTCCCGGTGATAGTCTTCGGACGTTCGCCCATCTGGGTATTTTTTCGTAGCGTGACTTTGGCGAACGCCTGAAATTGTTGATCAGCCGTTGTAAAACACTGCATGTACGCCAGCTGCTTCAACTGGCTATCGGGAATTCCTTCTATAATATTGTCGATCAGCTCCTCATCATCAAAGCAAATATTTGCAGACAACAGCATTTTTTCATTAACACAGGTCGCAAAATTTTCCGAAACTCTCCATTTGCGTTCTTGAAATTTACGACGTGACATTATTTTGGTCTTATTTGTCTGAAACGCCTTTCCAAGTTGATATAACAATTCCGTCGCCGGCACAGTCAACAAATTGTCGCTAGAGTGTAGCCAGACTTATGCCCGACCCTTAATTTTTGACATTATTAACATTCGAATAACGTCGTCGTTAAGATTATAGATCCCTATAATAGTATTTATTTGTGCCATCCATATGTTGATCGTTGCTTGTGGAGGGGCAAAGCTTCTGACAAATGGAGCCAACAAGTTAATACCAGTTGGGATGTAGGATTAAATTAAGGACGCGCGGTAGACTCGTTTTAGACACAGATCATTTTTATTTATATTTAGTTACACGAACCGGGTCACAAACAGTATAAGGCGTTTTGCGATATTTAGAAAAGAACTTGAGAAGAGGCCAAGAAAATTCTCGGATGCGTATTAGATATACCGGAGAGAAAAAAACCATCTTGCCAATGTGGACTTTTCCTTAGAACTTGCTTATTATTTGTCCTAGTGTGCCCGTTGGGAGATAAGGGATAAGACCCTTGCTGGTCACTCTTTTTGGCGTAAACAATTGTCAACTCGGCATTGGTTCCAGGAGCAATGGTTACATTATTTGGCGGCAAATGGTGGACTGACTTTGCTTTTAGCACTGAGTTCTCTAGTTCAACTAGTTGCAAGCGGCGTCTGAAAAGTTCCAATTCCAAATCCGCGAAATTTTCTGATGCTATCTCGATGTCTTACTCACGTTCGTTTTCTCGCTTGCTTTGTCCCTCGTTGCCAATTTGGACACACCAGCGGCATTGTTGATCTCGACATGGAGTCTTGACTCCTCTATGTCTTCCAATGAGGCAGCAAGTTGTGACGAGCTGCCAGTGCTGCTTTGTTGCCCCTTTTCTGCAGGCCCAAATTTTCTAGTGTATTGTATAGTATGTATTTACTTATGTGTATGTACAACTGTATCTACATATACATATGTATGTATATCTATGTACACTGCGCGTCATCATGTTAGCGCCCTCCCTTACACTCACCGCCAATGTTCAATTAAATCGAAACTATAGGAGCTTCAGCTTTAAAATTTTTGTTATATTCTGCTACATCGTTTCTCTTCAGCATAAAACAACAATGGCAACTGTAGCAATAAGGAATTTTTTTTAATAAATGTTTTTGGAAAAGGTACAAGAAAACTGTTACAAAAATTTGGTCATCAGGATAGCGCCCCCTGCGTTCAATTTAATTATGTTGATGATAGACATCTGCATGGCTCCATTCACTCAATACGCAAAATTGAGTACATTCGAATGGAATAGAATTGAGTGAGTGAGAAGCACACAATGAGTGAATGTGTATAGAGTAGTAGTATATTTTGACACTCATGCAAAGCGAATTGAATGAGAATGAGGCATGCTGAAAACATTCGAATTACTCGGGTATCACAGAACATACATTGTATTTCGTGTATTTAATTCGTGCGGAGTGTCGAAGTATAGCAGTCGCAAAAATGGAAGGAGAGAAAAATAGCCAAATTTTGTTGTTGTTTTAGATTTAATGCGCTTTTATTTATAACGTTTTCTTTACACTTAGTCTAAAAACTTTGTACACGTACTTTGTACGACCTGTCCATAAATATTTTTTGTGTAATTTCTTTCAGATTTGATAAAGTTTTATTAAAATATACATGTTGTGAGCGCATTAATCACGAAAGAAAGTGTCACACTCGAAATAAAGGCGAAGCTGCATAGTGGCATGTACAGCTCAATAGAAAAGAGGGGTCGAAGCGAAGTTTGGCAGTTTTCTTCAAAAATTAAAAATTAAAATGGACAGGAATTAGTTAAAGTTGTAGCATGCAAAATGTGTTTTTCAGTGCTAAAGTTCAGAGATAGCATATCTAATTTGGTTAACGCCAGAAAAATTTAAAAAACTTCCCCAATTGAGGTAAACTCAGATACTAAGCA
Organism: Drosophila saltans; assembly: GCA_018903575.1. Classification (NCBI taxonomy): domain Eukaryota; kingdom Metazoa; phylum Arthropoda; class Insecta; order Diptera; family Drosophilidae; genus Drosophila; species Drosophila saltans. The sequence goes on from JAEIGH010000105.1 coordinate 83,952, forward strand.
GAAGGGCATAGTTGTTGTCACTGACTGGATTATAAATGTAGTAAGCCAGTCGTCCCTGCCGACATTGAGTATACCCTGTACCAACTAGTTATATTAAATCAAGATCGGCATCAACTTAATTCAAAATTCCTTTTATCATGCAGCAACAGCTACCGCATGCTATCTCGCTCACTCTTGCCAGCCAGTGTCGTCGTAAGCGCTTCAGTACAAAACGCATTTACGTATATCTTCGATATTTATTGTCCGATTTCGACTAAATTAAGTCAGATGATGCATTTTGGCCACATTATTAGGTGTGCCAAATAAGAATGTGATTGCATGAAAACTTCTCTAGTAAATCGTTTTTTCCAAATTGCGGGGGCAGAAGTGGGCGTGGCAAAAATTCTCAACTATCTTAATTTGCTTAGACACTAAACGAAAGTTCGAAAACCCTCGAAATCGCAATCAATTCAAAACAAAATTCCCTTTTACATGCAGCAGCAGCGAACGCATGCTATCTCGCTCTTTCATATCAGCCAATGTCGCCTTGGCAGTTCAGTACAAAATGCAAATGGCTATATCTCCGATGTTTATTGTCCGATTTGAATAAAATTTGGTCAGTTTGTGCAGTTTACCTATATAATTATGTCTACCAAATAAGAATAGGATATATTTATTACAGCTCTTGTAAATTGATTTTAAAATTTTCTTTTTTCATTTGCGGGGGCGGAAGTGGGCGTGGGTAAAATTTGAAACAAACTTGACCTGCCTAGGCATAAGACGGATGTTCACACCAAGTTTGGTAGCTCTAGCTCTTATAGTCTCCGAGATCTAGGTGTTCATACGGACGGACGGACAGACGGACAGACGGACATGTCTCAATCGACTCGGCTAGTGATACTGATCAAGAATATATATACTTTATGGGGTCGGAAACGCTTCCTTCTACCTGTTACATACATTTTGGCGACTTTAATATACCCTTTTACCCTATGGGTACAGGTTTAAAAATCTGGTGGAACCAAGGCAAGGGAAAGATTAGAGTTAGCTATACATATGTACATATGTACATATGTATATGGGCGTGGTAAGTTTAACTTGAGGAAATTTGAAAAAAAAAAAACCTAAAACCTAAAGTAATTTTTTTTTTTTTTTTTTTTCTCCCTTCCCAATGCAGCTTCAAAATAATCTTCGATGAAAGCGCTTTCAACGTTGGAATAATTAAAGCTGTAAGTAACAAAACACTTTTTTTTTTACTTATTCATATACATACATATTGGCGAGAATGAACATAATAACAAACACAAAATATAAAGAAAAAAACAAAGAGAAAAAACTTGTATACATACATATATGAAAAGTCCCGCAATTTGCTTGCAATAGACAACAGACATTACTTATGTTCCTCCGCTAGCCAAACTCATATAAGATAATTTTTATTCTATGCTAGATTAGTGCTAGATTCATATCTTTAGTAGGAGACATGTCTACATTTGTCATTAACAACTTAAATATGTTAGTGTTAAAGAATAAAATTATGTTCTAAATTTTCTCCTAAATTCATGCGTATGCCCATATCCCTGCAGTAACATATGTAAAGGGATCACCTGGAGTTATGCTCCAAGCGGCGGTAGGTAGGGCGGGCAGTTGCACCCAAACCAACACCAGTTGGTGCAACGACATCTGCACAGCGTAGGCTCTCCTCCTAGTAAAATTTCTTTCAAGTTCCCAGTCAGCTAAATTTTCGTCGCAAGCGCGCTAACTTTTTTAATCATGAAATAGGTACATAAAAGCAGGCCTATGTCATTTAAGTGTTAGCTGGGATCGACAAATCTCCACCCCCTCGTCGACGACCTAGAGCCGGATCTGTATAGCGTGCTAGCCGGTCCCCACTCAACACTGACTAGGCTGCTGTACGTTCTTCGTTACAGTAATAATTATATACTTATTTTATGATTTGGCGCCCAAACGTGGTGCCTTAACGCGTCATTATACCCTTGCAGAGGGTATTATAAAATTGGTCAGATGTTTGTAACGCATAGAAATTTACGTTTCCGACCCCATAAAGTATATATATTCTTGATCAGCCGAGTCGATTGAGAAATGTCCGTCTGTCTGTTTGTTCGCAGCTTTTCGAACTTAAATTTTAAACTACGTAGTTGAAACTTAGTAGTTAGCTTTCTTAAAGGTGTAGGTAGACAAAGTATGAAAATCGGTCGGATCGGATTACTGTATGATATATCCAATATCGGAATAATAGGGTTCCAATTAAAAATTTTTTTTTTTCTTTTGGAATATAAATCTAATTTGTACCAAAACACTACCCACCAAGTTTGACTCAAATCGGATAATTATTACAAATCAATAAAACAAATCATCAATATAAGCAATTTACTCCAGCAGCAAAAAATTTCAAAGAAATCTGCCGTACCAACACAAGAGACCCTGGATCGAATCCGCGCGGCACCAAATAAGAAATATATAAAAATATTGTTTTTTGGATGTTGCATTTAAATTTAATTTGTATCCATACACTATACACCAAGTTTGAACTAAATCGGATAATTATTAAGGTTACAAATCAATAATCAGATTTGATAGAAATTAAATGTATTTTAATGCTCACGCACACACATACATACGTATGCAAAAATTCGTCACCACGCGGTGTGTGACAGAGACAGAAATATTTTAGCTGTGTTCTTACACAGGACGATATTGAAAGAGCGAGATGGAATGGGTTTGCTATATATGTCGAATTAGCTTACGTTAGCAAAGTAGGGACAGTGGCGTAGTATGTAGAGATCGGTTTCACGATGGGTTCGGTGTTTGGTGGTTCAGTGTGCTCGGTGAAGAAGTGAAAATTTTTAGATGTGTTTCTTCTTCTTTTTTGTTTTTTTTTGATTTTGTTAAACATTTATACCAATTATTTTGCTGCAAGGGTATACAAAAAAACCTTTATTTTTCTTTCTTAAATTCTATATTTCTTTGTAATTAAATTATTGTGGATATCTATTGGAATACAGTTAGCGAGCCATCAGTGGAAGCATCTGTCGTTAGAAAAATAATTAACAATTGTTTAATTACTCTGCAAGCAAACAGCTAAGCATTTGGAATTTAGGCATTTAGATCTAGTCCGAGGCCTATCGCATTTTGTTAGCTATCCCATTTTGTCATGTTAATAGTCTCAGCGATTAGGAATTTAGGTCTAGACACCGTGGTTTCAAGACTTAACCACGGATGAGCAATTGTTAACATTGACAGAATAAACTCGAAACATTCAAAACAAAAAAAACAAAATAATAATAATAATAATAAATAAACAGTAGGAAGAGACCACTGTACACTGAATGCTAATTTCGAGTATCGTTTCAGAAACAAATACTTAGATTAATTGCTTAGGAATCCCCCTTAAAATTCCAAAAATATGGTAGAGTTGACCACAATTAAAAAAAAAGTATCTTCAACTTTCTTTTCTTCATTTTCCTTTCTTACTCACTAAACTACGCTTAGATTTTACATGCGTTATTGTTGAGGTGTGGATCATTGCATGAATTTATTGTATTTATGAGAACTTTTTAACTTTCATTTTTTATCGGTATAGATTTCATTTTCGTTTTATTTTCATTTATATTTGTTCTTACTTTTATCATATTCCTTATAAAAAAAAATTGTAAAATCATTTACTTGTAGGTATATATTCCATATCATTTTAAGCTTAGCTTTTAGATAGCACAAAATGTAAACAAAACAAAAAAAAAAATATCAAAGAAGCTAACGTCGGCTTTGCCGAAGTTTGTATACCCTTGCAGCTTCACTGTTTTATTATTTAATTTCAAAACAAAAATTTTAAAATAATTGGCATAAATGTTTAACAAAAAAAAAAAAAAAAACAAAAAAGAAGAAAATACACATCTTCACCTCACCGTCTTCATCGAGAATTGAACCAGCACCAAATATCGCGAAATCGCGCGACCGACCTCTACATTCTACGCCACCGTGCTTACTTAAATTATTTAAGCCAGTTCGACATATATAGCAAACGCATGGCATCTCGCTCTTTCAATTTCGTTCTGTGCAAGAACACAACTCAAATATTTCTTTCTCTCTCACACACAGCGTGGTGAAGAATTTTTGCATACGTATGTATGTATGTGTGTGCGTGAACATTAAAATAAATTTAATTTCTTTTATATTTGATTATTGATTTGTAACCTTAATAATTATCCGATCTGGTTGAAACTTGGTGTAGGGTAAATGGGTAAAAATTGAATTTAAATGCAACAACAAAAAAACAATCATTTTATATAATTCTTATTTGGTGCCGCGCGGATTCGAACTCGCGTGTTTTGTGTTTGTACGGCAGATTTCTTGGAAATTTTTTGTTGCTGGAGTAAATTGATTATATTGAGGATTTGTTTTATTGATTTGTAGGCGTAATAATTATCCGATTTGAATCAAACTTGGTGGGTAGAGTTTTGGTACAAATTGAATTTATATTGCAAAAGAAAAACAAAAAAATTTTAGTTGGAACCCTATTATTCCGATATTGGATATATCATATAGTAATCCGATCCGACCGATTTTCATACTTTGTCTACCTACACCTTTAAGAAAGCTAACTACCAAGTTTCAACTATGTAGCTTAAAATTTAAGTTCGAAAAGCTGCGAACAAACAGACAGACGGACAGACGGACAGACGGACATGTCTCAATCGACTCGGCTGTTGATGCTGATCAAGAATATATATACTTTATGGGGTCGGAAACGTATATTTCTATGCGTTACAAACATCTGACCAATTTTATAATACCCTCTGCAAGGGTATAAATATCAAATCGGCCCTGCCGAAGTTTGTATACCCTTGCAGTTTTAGACGGTTTAATTACTTTATTAAAGCACAAAATTTTAAACTGATTGCCATAAATATTTAAAAAAATAAAAAAACCGAGCAAAAAGGATTTTCTATTTTTTTTTCAACACCTATTATGCCAACTATGCGACGGATCTCTAACTACTACGCCATCTAGCTGATTATTTGTACCTCAGCTATTTCGATATATGTATGTATGTATATAGCAAACGCATGGCATCTGGCTCTTTCAATTTCGTTCTGTGCAAGAACACAACGAAAATATTCCTGTCTCTCTCACACATCGCGTGGTGAAGAATTTTTGCATGTGTGTGTGAATGAGCATTAAAATGAATTGAATTTTATTATGAATTACATTTAAATAATTTGCACCTTTATAGTTATCCAATCTTGTTCAAACTTGGTGTTAGGTGTATGGGTACAAATTGAATTTAAATGCAACAAAAAAAAAACAATATTTATTCTTATTTTTTGTTCGCAGCGATGGGAATCGAACCTGGGTCTTTGTGTTTGTATGGCTGATTTCTTGGAATTTGTTTTTGTTTCTTTGCTGCCAAAGAAAATTGCTTATTTTACTCGAGGTACCTCCACGTTTTTGTTAATAGCTCCGGGGTAATTATCCGATCCGACTAATTTTCACACTTTTCATACTTGATAGATCAACTTAACTTTTCATGTTTCAACCATGTAGCTTAAAATTTGAGGCAAACAGATAGACGGACAGACGGACATGTCTCAATCGACTCGGCTATTGATGCTGATCAAGAATATATATACTCTATGGGGTCGGAAACATATATTTCTATGCGTTACAAACGTCTGATCAATTTTATAATACCCTCTGCAAGAGTATAATAAATAAATTAAAAAAAAACCCCTTAAGTAAAACAAAATTCCTGACCAAAATAGACCAGAAAGCAGTCCCAATGACACTGCTCCGTTCACTAGTGCAGTTGCAAGATCACAGTCCCAGCAACAACAAGTGACAGCTGCTAATAGTCCACCAAACGTATCTCATAGGCCACCAGAAAATAGCTTAGCAACTGCAGGGGCCGGAAACGCAATAACTGCTGATTTTCTTAGTAACATGCAAAACGAATTGTTAACTGCTCTAACTTCACAAATGGCTCGCCTAATCGACACAAATGTCACCGCTTGCTTGGAAAGGATGAATTTATCATTACCCAGTAGAACAGCAACAACAGAGTCACCGGAAGATCTTGATTTCAATAATATAGAATTTCCAGGAAATGAGAGGCGACGAGACGCTGATGGTCCGAAATCCTCGGTCAGCCGAAGCGTAGGCTCAGATTTGCTTCAGAGGCCAGACAAAGTTGGTCACATTATGAGAGGGTGGAAAATTAAGTTTTCCGGAACAAGGTTATCGGTAGTTCATTTCATTTACCGGGTAGAAGCTCTGGCTAACCAAACGCTGGGAGGAAATTTCGAGGTGAGGTGCCGTAATATTAATTCCTGTTTGAAGGCAAGGCCAGTGAATTTTATTGGCGTCACCATAAATCAGTAGGTGAAGTTAGGTGGAGTACTCTTTGTGTGGCGTTAAGAAAGCAATAAAGAGATTTGCGTGATGACGGAGATATAGAGGAGGATATGAGACGCCGAAAACAAGATTACAACGAGACATTTGACCAATTTTATGATGCCATCATAACCTTGGGGGATAGAATGGATCCGCCTATGAGCCACAACAGACTTGTTCGTATTTTGAAAAACAATTTGCGTCCGGAAATCCGCCACGAGGTTCTAATCGTAACCATCAACTCAGTATCAGAGCTAAGAGAGGTGTGCAGGAAGCGCGAAATATTTTTAGCAGATGTGAAGGGAAACCAGGGTTATCACAAAAAAACACCGTTTAGAAAGGAAGTAGCGGAGTTAGTTTCACAGGAACAAGAATGTGAAAATTTAGAAGATGAAGTGGACCTGGAGGCAGATATAGAAGCAGTAGCACTAATCTGTTGGAACTGTTGAGGGGAAGGGTATAGATACCAAGATTCTTCAGCCGAAAGGCAAATTTTTATACCCTGTACCCATAGGGTAAAAGGGTATATTAAAGTCGCTAAAATGTATGTAACAGGAAGAAATATACATTTCTGACCCCATAAAGTATATACATATATTCTTGATCAGCATCACTAGCCGAGTCGATTGAGCCATGTCCGTCTGTCTGTCCGTCCGTCCGTATGAACACCTAGATCTCGAAGACTATAAGAGCTAGAGCTACCAAATTTGGTGGGAATATCCGTCTAGTGTCTACACAGATCAAGTTTGTTTCAAATTTTAGCCACGCCCACTTTCGCCCCCGCAATTTGGAAAAAACGAATACTAGAGCTGTATGAAAGATATCATATTCTTATTTGGCACACCTAACTGCACCAGCTGACCAAAATTTGTCCAAATCGGACAATAAACATCGGAAATATGCCCATATTCTTTTTGTACTGAAACGCTTAGGGCGAGATTGGCTGACAGGAGTGAGCGAGATGCATGCGTTCGCTGCTGCTGCATATTAGGGAAATTTTGTATGAAATTGATGGCTATTTCAAAGGTTTTTTTTTAATGTATCTAGTTGGTACAAGGTATACTCAACGTCGGCAGGGACGATTTGCTTGCTTCATTTGTTATGGCTGTGACCTGGCTAACACATATAAACCAAGCTGCGCCAAATGTACAAAAAACGGGCCAAAGAGCACGCAGATTGCGGGACACAAACAGAGGATGATGCGTGCTCCAAAACCATAATTCAAACAGAGCAAATAAATAAAAATATTTTTTATTCCCCACCTAGCGTACAATTATTCCACACCACATCTCAATTAAATCCCCAAATAACTAATAAGCCTTCGGAAACTTACAAGGTAGATTTTTTAAAAAGCAACCCTTCCCTGTCACGCAGCAACAAACGACTAAAATCTTATTGCTCTGAAATTAAAAAAGTAAAAAGAAACGTCAGAAGCATTTCAACTAAACAGTTTAGTAGTCCTGATCCACGTCCTTTTGTTACGGTGGGCTTATTAGATCGACCAGTAAGGGGATTGTTGGATTGCACTACGGTCCAAAATCCAGATTTTGTGGCATAAACCCAAAAAATTTGTTCAAACAAAATCGTATTTATACAATTTCTTGTTGGTCAGAATACTTTGAATATATCGAATATAAAAATATTTTTGTTTTAACTGCACCCCAGAAATTTTGGCACACTTTTTAAGTCAGGTGTTTAGTCAGCTGTTCGCTCTGCCAAAAAAAGCGGGCAATTGTAGGCAAACTTTGAGCCAGTGTAAAAAATTACCAACAAACTTTAAAATAACTTTTGTAATGGATAATATTAATCAAGGTATGTAGAATGTAAATACTGCATGAAATTTTAATTTGTATATGTTAATTGTTTTTTTTGTGTAATGATTGTATATGTGCTCAAATAAAGAAAACTTAACCCATGTGTGCGTCTATTGTGGAGTGGAAACTAACTTTCTGTGAATTTCTGGTAAATTACAGCTCAAAGCTCATATTATCATTGATTTCAGCCAAGTTTGACTTCTGCCGCACCTCGCTTTTTGAGGTTTGGGCGAAAAATAATCGAAGAAAATTTTTTTTTTTCATTAATAACAGTTCAAAATAAAATTTTTAAATTTAAGTTGTTGTTTTTTAATTGCTATAATTATTTTAATCCCAAATTAATTTCAATCACATTGCGTATACGCTGTGTAGGCTAGTATGGGAGGTCAAGAGGGCGTGGTCAAATCACTCCAATTTTTTCTTTTTTTATTATGCATCCTAACATGGTTATATGTGCAAAGTTTTAACTCTTTAACTGCATTCCTTCTAGTTAATGCCACAAAATGTGGATTATGGACCACAGTGGATTGGGGGCAGCAATAAGTTGCATGGGGGGAAAATTGGCAGAACAAATTACGACTATGGGATTCCCATACAAGCAGATTAGAGCTAATGTGTCCACTGCAGATGGGAGCCAGCCAGTAGTCGGCAAATTCCAGACTAACATAGAATACAACGGCCAAATAAAAGAAATCGATTTATACATTGTGCCAACGCTGTATTTAGGTATAGATTTTTGGATCGTGTTCGAGCTACTTCCACCTCTGAATATATCGGAACTAGACTTGGAACCATCGAACATGATTTAAATAACCAACAAATGTCCAAGCTTCAAAATTGTTACAAACCAATTTCCGTCTTTTGCGCACGAAGAATTAGGGAAAACTATCTTGATTTCGCATTCAATAGATGTCGGCGAGGCCAAGCCTGTTAAACAACGCCACTTTCCAATATCACCTGCGGTGGAAAAATTAATGTATGCTAAAGTGGATCGAATGATCGAGTTAGGAATCATAGAGGAATCGGGTAGTGCTTGGTCGTCTCCAGTAGTGCTAGTAAAAAAACCAGGAAAAGTTCGTCTGTGTCTGGATAGTCGCAAATTTAATGCTGTTAAGGATACTTATCCTCTTCCCCACATTGGTGGCATATTGAGTAGACTGCCAAAAGCTGAGTTTATCACCAGTTTGAACTTAAAAGACGCATTTTGGCAAATTCCATTAGAAGTTGGGTCGCGTGAGAAAATGGCGTTTACCGTGCCGGGTAGGCCACTTTATCAGTTTAAAGTTATTTGGGCTTTGCAATGCTCCTCAAACGATGTCCAGATTAATGGACAAAGTAGTGCCAGCAAGATTAAGAAACGAGTTATTTGTTTATCTTGACGATCTTCTAATCGTTTCTGACACTTTTGAAAGTCATCTAGATGTGTTAAGGGAATTAGCGCTCTGCATCAAACAAGCCGGTTTGACCATTAATATTGGTAAAAGCAAATTCTGCATGAAACGTGTAAAATACTTAGGTCACATAGTGAGTGATGGAGGTATTAGAACTGACCCAGAAAAAGAAGAAGCCACTACAAACTTTTCAGCTCCAAAAACATTTAAAGCGTTAAGAAGTTTTTTAGAGTTATGTGGTTGGTACAGAAAATTTATAGAAAATTTCGCTTCACTAACGGCACCGTTGACAGATCTATTAACAACAAAAAGAAAGTTTACATTTACTGCTGCAGGAGAAAAAGCATTTAATGCCATTAAAGATAAGTTAAGCGCAGCTCCTGTTTTTAGAAGTGTCGACTTTAGTAAACCTTTTTTTATTCACTGTGACGCCAGTAAAACGGGAGTTGGGGGCGTATTAGTACAATTGTCGGAGGAACGAGACGAATGTCCAATTTCATTTGTCTCGAAAAAGCGGTTGCTATTTTGATCCAGCATGGGAGTCTCTATGCCTAGCGAGTGGGACCCTATGATTCCGAAGCTCTTTCGGGGTGGGGTGGGTTTTGTTGCTAGATAAAGGACACTCCCTCTACACAATTTTATTAAAGATCCCTTCTGAAACTTAAAATGAAGCAAGCAAGTCGTCATTGAGAATACTCTGTACCAATTAGTTATATTAAATCAAGATTCGCATCAACTTAATTCAAAATTTATTTTAACATGCAGCAGCAGCTACCGCATGTATCTCGCTGACTCTAAGCAGCTAGTATTACCTTGGCAATTCAGTTGAAAATGCACATTCGTATATCTTCGATATTCATTGTGCGATTTCGACTAAATTTGGTCAGATGGTGCATTTTGGCCACATTGTTAGGTGTGCCAAATAAGAATGTGATTCCCCAAAAACTGCTCAAGTAATTCGTTTTTTCTAAAGTGCGGGGGCAGAAGTGGGCGTGGAAAAAATTTTAAACTATCTTAATTTGCGTAGGCACTAAACAAAAGATCAAACACCCTCGAATTCGCAATCAATTCAAAACAAAATATCCTTTAACATGCAGCAGCAGCGAACGCATGCTATCTCGCTCTTTCTTATCTGCCAATGTCGCCTTGGCATTTCAGTACAAAATGCAAATGGCTATATCTCCGATGTTTATTATCCGATTTGAACGAAATTTGTGCAGTTTGACTATATAATTATGTCTACCAAAGAATATCTTTAATACAGCTCAAGTAAATTGATTTTAAAATTTTATTTTCTCATTTGCGGGGGCGGAAGTGGGCGTGGCAAAAATTTGAAACAAACTTGATCTGCCTAGGCATAAGACGGATGTTCACACCAAATTTGGTAGCTCTAGATCTAATAGTTTCCGAGATATAGGTGTTCATACGGACGGACGGACAGACGGACATGTCCCAATCGACTCGGCTGTTGATGCTGATCAAGAATATACATATATACTTTATGGGGTCGGAAACGCTTCCTTCTGCCTGTTACATACATTTTAGCGACTTTAATATACCCTTTTACCCTATAAGTACAGGGTATAATGACGGCGATAGACCACGACAGTCAATATAAAAAAAAACTAAGTATATCGTCGATACGATACGAAAAGACAATAGGCAAATTCGAAAATTTTTTTAAATAACAAAAGCAAACGGATTCTTATCAATTCGGAAGGAATTCGGCTGGGCTGAAGTTGGAATTGCACCCGCTTGCTCTATATCCATCCCTAACTTTGGATCCTCTGTTGCGGATGTAAACGAAGATTACCTAAATTTTAAATTGCCACGCCATCAGGAAAATACACTATAATCACTCCACATTTCTTTTTGGTTTCACTTCAGAAAATATATTGTTTTAAAAATATTCATATTTGTTGCTGCTTTCAGTTCACGTTATAATATTTTTATAAAGTTCTATTCTAAATAACAAGAGTAAAGCATTCATTATTATTAAAAATTAATTAGTAAGAAAAAGAAAAAAATAACATGTGTTTGGAAATGAAATATCTATTTTAAGTCAATACAAATTTTACTTAACCCACTGTCATCTTTCTAATTTGTTTTGTTGCGTATTGGGTTGTGAACGCACTTTCTGCATTCCATCTTCTTCGCAAACCGAGTGATCTTGGGCTGCGAACAAGGGGAAGCAGAATGAGAGAAGTTGCGGTTCGCAGTTAAAACGTATGCATAGACTCACTCACTTACATTTCGACAGTTAAGCTCTATAGACATTCATTATTATTTGTAAGGTTAATATTCTTAATCAGTAAATATAATTCCAACCACAAAGAGATTACTACAGTCCACTCATTCTTCACCAACATGTTTAAGATTGACTAATGGAAACCCTTCAATGGGCCTAAGAAACGCAACAATTTTCTTTCATTTTAAATTGTTCAAGTGTTGGTTTTTGGAGTTTAATTTTGATGCTTACAAAAATTTAGTTCGGTTGCATTCGGCATGGTTTAATTCATTTTTATACCCTTGCAAGGGTATATTAATTTTGGTCAAAAGTTTGCAACGCATAGAAGGAAGCGTTTCCTACTATATAAAGTATATATATTCTTGATCAGCACGACGAGCTGAGTTGATATAGCCATGTCCGTCTGTCCATCTGTCTGTCCGTCTGTCTGTCCGGATCAACAGCTTCTCCTCCAAAACCCTTAAAGCTACAGAGCTGAAATTTTGCACCCAAGCTTCTTTTTGCTGCAGGCATTGTATCTCGGAATCATCCCGATCGGATGACTATATCATATAGCTCCCATAGGAACGATCGGTCAAGAATAGAATTAAACTTCAATAACTTTGTTGTTTTTCAATCAATTTCATAAGTTTAATACACCTTTAAAAAAATCCACCAAGTTTGATCAGAATCGGTTGAGTATATCATAATAGCTCCCATAGGAACGATCGGTCAAGAATATAGTCTTAGAGCAATAACTTGGGTGTTTTGAAAGCGATTGTCACAAAACTTGGTTTTTGGAAGTTTAGTATATATAGAAATGTCTGTGCTAAGTTTCAGACAAATCGGTCATCTATATGCTATAGCTCTCATAGGAACAATCAGGCCAAAAAATTTTTTTTTTTCGAAATACTTTTTTCTCTCATGCTAGAAACATTTAATGTAGGTTTGACTTGTTTTATATGCTTTCAAATGATTTTGTCACATTATAAATGTGTATATATTTAAATTGTTAAATAACAGTTTGCAAGGGTATACGAACTTTGGCACGGCCGAAGTTAGCCCATCCTTCTTGTTTTTATACCCTCGCAGAGGGTATTATAAAATTGGTCAGACGTTTGTAACGCATAGAAATATACGTTTCCGACCCCATAAAGTATATATATTCTCGATCAGCATCAACAGCCAAGTCGATTGAGACATGTCCGTCTGTCTTTTTGTTCGCAGTTTTTCGAACTTAATTTTTAAGCTACGTAGTTGAAACTTAGTAGTTAGCTTTCATAAAGGTGTAGGTAGACAAAGTATGAAAATCGGTCGTATCGGATTACTATATGATATATCCAATATCGGAATAATAGGGTTCCAATTAAAAATTTTTTATTTTTCTTTTGGAATATAAATTTAATTTGTATCAAAACACTACCCATCAAGTTTGACTCAAATCGGATAATTATTACGGCTACAAATCAATAAAACAAATCATCCATATAAGCTATTTACTCCAGCAGCAAAAAATTTCAAAGAAATCTGCCGTACCAACACAAGAGACCCGAGTTCGAATCCGCGGGGCACCAAATAAAAAATATATAAAATTATTGTTTTTTTGTTGTTGCATTTAAATTTAATTTGTATCCATACACTATACACCAAGTTTGAACTAAATCGGATAATTATTAAGGTTACAAATCAATAATCAAATTTGAGAGAAATTAAATGTCTCTCTCACACACCGCGTGGTGTGTGAGCATTAAAGCTCACACATACATATGCAAAAATTCAACCACCACGCGGTGTGTGAGAGAGACAGAAATATTTTAGTTGTGATCTTACACAGAACGAAATTGAAAGAGCGAGATGCAATGGGTTTGCTATATATGTCGAATTAGCTTACGTTAGCAAATTAATGACGGTGGCGTAGTGTGTAGAGATCGGTGGCACGATGGGCTGCGGTGTTTGATGTTTCAACGCTCGGTGAAGAAGTGAAAATTTTTAGATGTGTTTTTTCTTCCTTTTTGTTTTTTTTTTTTTGATTTTGTTAAACATTTATACCAATTATTTGGCTGCAAGGGTATACAAACTTCGGCAGAGCCAAAGTTAGCTTCTTGGAATTTCTTCTGTAAGTTGCCGAAATATAAAAACACAAGTCAAAATAATTTTAATCACACATCCGCACTTTCGCCTCTCAGGGTTATTGACAGACGTTAAAGCTTATATAGGTTCTTGTGAGGTATGTAAAACAATAAAAGCTCCAAACTATATTATGCGTCCTTTAATGGGAAAGACGCCAGAATCACAGTGGATTTTCTGGGACCATATCCGCGATCACGACGAGGTCATATTGGAATCTTCATCGTGCTGGACCATCTCACAAAATATGTATTTTTGAAGCCAGTAAAAAAGTTGACGGCTGATGCAACTATTGAGTATTTAGAAAGTGAATTATTTCATGCTCTGGAGTCCCAGAAACAATTGTGTCCAATAATGGATCCCCATTTCGTTCGGATTCATTTTAAAATTTTCTCCGCCGATATCAAATAATACACAATTTGACAGCAGTACATGCACCCCAGGCGAATGCATCAGAGAGGGTTAACCGGTCAGTAATAACGGCAAATTAATCATATGTCAGGCCGGACCAAAAGGATTGGGATGAGTATCTTGTAGCATGTAACCCACAAAAAGTTATGGACTGCTTCCTGGGGATATAAACTACAATCTCCATTGTAGCATACAAAAGCGGGGTGCACGCGGTGGTTCCGGCTACTGGCTCGCTAGGCAGTATTGGGGTGGGATTCTTTGATAGCTTTGTGCCACTTGCTTATGTGGTTATCTAACAGATAATTAAATATATTCGCGTGCAAGGAAGTTTTGTGATTGATAGGAGAAAAAGATATTATTGGGACTCAAAAGCAATCGACGAAAGTTGTTCGGTGCTAGATGGTGTTCGCAACCGATAATGCCCACCCTACCATGATCATCGGTCCTCAAGTCAAGTATGACTGATGATCCCTTGTGCAACCTCGGGTTTAATTTAATTTAATTTCCATGTTGATTACTAGGCTCGTCATTGAGAAAAAATTTTACAACTTCTTCATTGACTTCAATTTTATTAATCTAAACATTTTTCAATTATTAAACATATCGCTGAGGGCGATGAACTATAATTAAACAGCTAGTAAATTTAAGAACAAAAAAAATCTAAAAAGGGCGTGTGCGCGTTGCTGTTGAAAGAACGTTGTTATAATTATGTATAGGTATAGATATAATATATAGTATTAATATATAGCAATTATTTATAATTATAAATTATTTATATGCATGATTTAAAATAATTTTCCTCGATTACATTTATTAAATTTCCAAGTGTGCGAAAAGTTATATGCATGACATTGTTTTAATTTAATTATGAAGTGTACGAAAAGTTATTTGCATGACATTGTCTTAATTTAATTATGAAGTGTATGAAAATTTATTTACATGACGGTATGACAATGTCAGCTGTTATGCAGATCGAGCTTTCATTTCGCTTGAATATTCAGATAGAGCTTTTCGATTTTAAAAGCTTTTATTCATCATTGTCAAGCGCATGAGAGATAGACACTGATCAAGACAAAAGAAATAATTTTATTAATTACAGCGATTTGAATGTAAAAATTTTTGTGACAAAACGAAAGAAATTATGAAGTGAATTTAATGCAAAAAGTTAGAAATGTTGAGATTTTTCTGAATACATGCATGACTGGGTTATATAATGAGTTACGTAATGTTCAGAGTAAAAAAAAATTTTCACCAAATACCACAAAATTTAAGAGAGTTGTTCACTTACCCATACTCTTCCACGGCGAAAGATCTTTCGAAATGTTGAGCTAGGTTATGGCTTGAAATAAATTCTTTGATATTAAGAGAGCAAACAGGGCATCATTAAGAGAGGCTATAATTTTCTTTACACTGGGTCGAAACACATTATATATATTTTGATGAATTTTAGAAAATCTCGCGGAAATAATAAGTTTAATTAATTATTTACGTTAAATTTTTTTCTTTCATGCGATATAAGTTTTTTATGCTGGATTTAAAACATTGGGTCATAAAGACCTATGCACTCACATAGCAGAAAAATTTTTTGATCATGCTTGAAAGGAAAATTTTATCAAGAACAAATAAAAATCAAATTTAACGCGATTTTACTGAAACGGCACACACCAATAATTTTATGGGATACTAAACTTATTAAGATAGACTAAGATAAATTAATTTAATTAAGGTAAGACCAGCAAAAAAAAATTTAAAGGTTAGACCACATGGCACGAAAAAATTTTTTTTTCACTGAGGCATAGATACAAGAAAAAAACTTCTGAGAACCCACGGAAGAGATTATTTATGGAGTATGAAGCCTGTTGAGATCACTTTTCCGGGGTTTATCCACTTTTAATTTTCCATTTTCTTCAACGAATTAAATGGTCTCGATCGTCAGACCAATTCTCTTTTACCTTCTCCGCCGCTGGGTAATGATACTACTGACGAAAGCTCTTCAAAGTGCGTGGGCGAAGCTCAGCTTAATGCAATCGCAGCTTGTAAATTTAATGGGGCCCAATGGGCCCACATAAGTATAAGAACTTTTTCGTTATTTTCTTTTACTTGCGTGTGCAACGAACAATAGTGACGTCAAAGATGTGAAAGAAATTGGGTATGCTTTTAAGAGATAAAAGGCAAAAGGTTGGGTATTTCAGCCAACGAAAAACATGCTTTTGGGAAGAAAAAAAATTTTTTTTTTTTTTGTTAACACTTACATGTGTGCTCTTGGCAATAATTTTTGTTGTTTTTTTTAAACAGAAGTCTCTATTGCGAGAATCAATGATATAATTGGTAATTAAAAGTTTGATTAAATGATATAATATTTGATTGACTTTCCACTTTAAAAATATTTGGACTTGGGAAATTATATTTATTTTCACTTGCGTTCACTTTGGAACGAAACAGACACGTCTGCTCTGATTTGACTCTGAGAAGAGAAAGATGAGAAAGAGAGGATGTTGGCCGTTCTTGGTTTAGAATTGAGTCTGACAGGCAAAAAAAAAAAAAAAAAAGGAAGAGAAAAGGAATGTCACCAAAAAGAAGGATTGAACATATCGACTTAGCGACATCTATGGAGACGAACCTAACGCCCAGTAAATTAACTATTGCCCACTTCTAGGGTGTAAGCATCTGCAAAAAAAAAAATATTTGTGCACTGCTTGCTTAACTCAGATTTATTTTTTTTTCATACGACAAGCGCACTACAATCTGAGCCAGATAACATGCAGCTGTTGGAACAAGTCCATACTATTTGGTATTTGGACAACACATGGTCACATCGGGGAAAACATATTCAATGATAAGAAAGTTGTTACTTCTTAATGACCGTTCGCTTTACCTGAGTCAGTCAGATTCCTTAGATGTCGCACGGGAAAAGGCAGTTAAATTAATGCAAAAGCAGCACGAAAAAAATGAGAAGCATTATAACCTGAGGGCTCGGGAAATAAATTTTCGTGTGGGTCAGGAAGTATTCAGGGAGAATATTCAGTGGCAATTTGGAAATCCCCAACAGACACGACTTCCGGAGATAGCGTAAATAAATTGAGAGGCCTCAACAAATCCATAAACTGGAATCCACTGCGTTAGAACAGGCAGCAAAACCAAGAGAAAACTCCCCCAAGAGAACCTCACATGCATATGGGAGATTAAATAAATATATTTTATTGCCAGTAGCTTCAAAACCTAACTTAAAAGAAGGCGGTAGATAGGCCAACGACCCCCATCAGCTGTTCCCTGATACAAGAGGAGACCGTGGCGGCCTCATAAGCAGAAAGCAAGAAAAAAAAAATATCAGAGAAGCTAACTTCATCTTTGCCGAAGTTTGTATACCCGTGCAGCTTCATTGTTTTATTATTTAATTTAAAAACAAAAATTTTAAAGTAATTGGTATTAATGTTTAATAAAATCAAAAAACAAAAAAGAAGAAAAATTCAACTAAAAATTTTCCCGTATTCATTGAGAATCGAACCCACCAAACACCGAACCATCGTGAGATCGATCTTACGTACAACGCCACCATCCTCACTTAACTCACTTATATCTACTTGTGATTTTCAAAAAAAAAAATTTTTTTTTTTGCATATATTTAAAAATATTGTGTAAAAATCTCTCGATCCGGCAATTAGTTTCAAAGAAATTAGCTAAAATGTGAAGACGCATACGCGCGTTTTAACTTAGATTTAAAAGTTCTCTAAACTTTAACAGCGTTTTTCTAGAAACTATGTTTTTAAAGTCGGTGAGCAAGATTTCTAGAAATCGGCTCAACCGATTGGATTGTAAAAATTTACACGATACCCTTAGATTATTTTATTTTTTATTTAAGAAAGTCGACTTGTATTTATAAAAAGAAACAAGCCGACGAAAGAGCCATGGCTGCTGAGGCCTTCGGCTGGAGATCGTATATTAATGCTTAATGTTAACTTATGTTATTTTTTTTTTTAATATATATATTTACAGTGTTGGATATTTAT
Source organism: Drosophila saltans (assembly GCA_018903575.1). Classification (NCBI taxonomy): domain Eukaryota; kingdom Metazoa; phylum Arthropoda; class Insecta; order Diptera; family Drosophilidae; genus Drosophila; species Drosophila saltans. The sequence goes on from JAEIGH010000105.1 coordinate 102,319, forward strand.
GTGTACTTAATTGCTGATAGAATTATTATTAAACTAGATCTTGTGGAAAATGTTACATTCTTTAAGGTATTTCAATAATGCAATCATGTTATCAGAATTTATGTTGGATAGGATCGAAAGTGGGGAGCTTTGTGGAAAATGTTTGTGTTTTAAATGGTTAAATGTGATGCAAGTGTTTAAAAGGTGATCTAAAGTTATAGTGGCGGTGGAGTTACAGAAGGGACAAGTGGTCGGGATTGATCTATCTATTAGGTGTAGATGTGTTACTTTGGTGTGTCCTAGTCGGAGGCGTATTATTTTTATTTCATCTATGCGACTGGTTGGCCAGTGTTTTCTATTTTTGATGTAATCTTTTATATTGTTTTTTTGTAAATTTGTTTGCTGATACCAAGTGGATGTGTCCGCAAAACTGTTAAGTAGATCCTTTTGGTATTTTTTTTTAAATAATTCTTTTATGTCACTAGTGTTGTTGTTTGGAGTGTACTTGAGTGGGTAGTATTTTGATTCTTTGGCAGCCCTATCTGCTAACTCGTTGCCTTTGATGTTGGTGTGGCCGGGGATCCAAAGTAAAGTAAATTTTGGCGACAATCTAATTAATAGGTTTCGAATTTCTCAGGCGTAGTGTGAGGAGTTGCTTACATTTTCTATTGCCTTAAGGGCTGATAAGGAGTCGGAGCAAATTATAAATTTTCCTCGTTCTACTTTCAGAATTGAAATGGCTTCGTGAATTGCAATTATTTCAGCTGAGAAAACGCTCAAGTAATTGGGTAGGAGGCCTATTTTAATAATTTCAGTCTCTGAGGTAATAGCGTATCCTGTAGATCCCTCAATTTTCGATCCATCTGTGTATACAAATTTTGTTCTGTTGCTATGTTTTGATTTGAATTCAAGGAACTGCTTTATATAAATCTCTGGTGGAGTTTTATTTTTGTTGTAAGTGCTGAGAGATGTATTAATGGCGCTTGTCTTAAGAGTCCACGGTGGGGATTTGTGTTTTAGTTTGTTTGGGGGTTTTAGAGTTATGCTAAGCATTTTATTGTATTCGATGATTTCATCTAAAGTTGAGTGTTTTTTGTTTGCCTTTTGTGGTTTGTAATTTTTAACTATTTTACAGAGTGGTGAATTCGAGCTGTTTGTTATTGATTTAAAAGATTAACTGTAAGAAGTTTTCTTCTTATTTCAATGGGTGGAATGTTAGCCTCGAAGAGTAAGTTATTCGTTGGGGTGGTTCTAAATGCGCCAAGTGCAATTCTGACTGCTGCATTTAACTTTGTTTTAATTTTCTTAAGGGAACTTTTAGCGGCTGTGCCATACAGTGGTAAGGCATAGTCGATCTTTGATAGTACTAAAGCTTTGACTACTGAGGGTAGGAGTACTACAGTTGAACTTCCAGCTAGATAGACATTTTATGACGTCAAGTCTCTTGTTTAAAGATAGAGCAAGGTCTTCAGTATGAGTGGTCCATTTATGCTTGTTATTGAAGGTGACGCCCAGGATTTTGAGTGAGTTTGTGTTGCATATTTGAAAATTACTAGTATTCGCGCGACACACGCAACGCTGCTTGTTGCAAACATGCATATGTTTACATTTATCGGGTTGTAGACTAGCTCCAGAATAGAGACACCATTCTGAAATATTGTCAAATAGTTGGTTTAAGTTTATTGTTCTGTTTTTTTCTGTGTCTTGCTTGAGAAGCTGGTTGAAGTCGTCGGCGTGTGCGGAAAAGTATATGTCCTTGTGACGAGCGATAATTTCATTGAGTCTTTGGTATGCTATAACGAAAAGTACCACTGAGAGTGGGGACCCTTGGGGAATTCCATTTTCGAGCGGGAGTGTTTTTGAATGGAAGTTGCCTACTTTTACCTTTATTTTTCTTTTAGACATGAAGTTTATGACATACTTCAGAATGTTTGGGCCAACTTTCCATTTTATAAGTTGGTCGATTACAGCATGGACGCCGATTTTATCAAAAGCTTTCGAGAAATCTAAGGATATTATGGACATGTGATTTTTGCGGCCAATGCTTTAGTTAAAAGATGGTCTATGAAAAGAAGACTATCCATGACTGATTTGCCTTTTCTAAAGCCGACTTGACTATTATGTATTAGTTTGTTTGTGGTAACAAACCACCATAGTCTTTTTGCGACAATTTTATCGAGCAGTTTTGCTAAGCATGGATTGAGTGATATTGGACGGTATGCTGCGATGTCTGTTTTTGTTTTGTTTGGTTTTAGAACGGGTATGATAACACTGAGCTTATATTGTTGTGGTATATGTTTGGACAATATTACGTTGTACAGGCTAATAAGTCTTCTTTTTATTTCTTTAGGTAACGCTTTTATCATTGGGTAGCTGATTCGGTCCAAGCCCGGCGTGTGTCCCTTTAAGGAACAAAGTGCAGACGCTAATTCTATAGAACTAATCTCCTGTTCTATTTGGAGGGCGGAGCTTACTGGGGAATTACAAACGCTAGTGCCTAAGGATCTTTTTTGTGTGTTAGGAATGTGGTGGAGAAATTGCAGTCGTCCGATTCGGATGACCAGTTTTGGCAGAGGGCATCGGCTATGTTTTGGGGTTGAGTAACCATGTTTGCAGAGGTTGACAGTTTTATGCAGTGGATGCCCTTAGGTGGATTGAGACCACAGAATCTACGAATGTTGCTCCAGATCTTAGGTATGGGAGTAGAAGGATTTATGTCTCCGGTGAATTTCTCTAAAGCTTTTTTTTTAGACAGTTTTAGATAGCGTTTAAACTGGGCATTTTTCCTTCTGAAGTCTATAATGTTGTTGGTAGAGATATTTCTTTTCAGGGTATTCCACGCTTTATTTTTTGATTTTCGTAAAGCATCGAGGTGTTTGTTCCACCAGGGAACACAATGTGAAGATTTAACAGATGTTTTTGGGATACTCTGATGCGCGCTTTTTAAGATTATTCTGTTAATGTTGGCAGACTCTTTATTGATGTTAGAACTAACGGGGATGTTGGAGTGATGGTGTAAAGTTTGGGTTTGATAAGAGTTCCAGTCAGCTAACTTTACTTTAAATAGTGGTCTATACATAGGTGTATGGGTCCGATCTTCGTTAAAGATGTATGTTAAGATGGGTAGATGGTCGCTACCAAAACGATTCGTCTCAATTTTCCACTCTGCTTCAATTGCTATATCGGGTGTACTTAGGGTGAGATCGATATTAGTTAAAGTGTTATGGGTGCTGAGATGTGTTGGAGTACCATCGTTTAGGACCGAAAGATTAGATTGTGTAATAAACTTTTCTAAAATTATGCCCTTACTGCTGTTGGAGGGAGAGCCCCATCTTCTGTGCCAACAATTAAAGTCGCCCGTTATTACTGTGGGTATATTGTTGTCGATATTGAGAACAGACTGGAGAGAGTTTAGTGTGATTTTGTCTTTTGGTGGAATGTATGAGGAGATAATTCTAAGTTTTTTCTTTGACCAAATTTCGGCGCATATGGAGTCAAACCCTGTACCTAGGGGTATTTCTTGAAATTGTAAGGAATTGTGAATAAGAAGCCCTACTCCTCCGTATCTAGTAGACGAGTTTTGACTTATCATTTTATAATTGGTAGGCTTGGGGTACACTGTGTGTGGTAGTATGTGTGTCTCTTGAAGAGATATGACATGTGGCCTATATTTTGTAATTAGTGTTTGGAGTTCACTGTAGTTGTTGTTAAGTCCATTGATATTCCATTGCATTATTATTAGAGACATTTTGGTAGTGGGATGGTATAGGATTTCTATGTGTGTGATTCAGCGAAGCGTGTGCAAGTGCTCGAAAAAGCACCAATTACAGTGTGAATAGCTGTTATCGGACGCACCCCAATATCCCTCGCCCCAGGCCTTACACGTTATGGTAACGTGGAATCCCCAGGTGAGGAAAAGGGGCGCCGACCGTACATAGTTCTAACTACTCCATGTTCTCATCAGAGTCACTAACCGAATAGTCAACAGGTTCCTTGGATGTTGGGTTAGTCTTAGGTTTACTCGCATTTGATTGATGTTTTACTTTAGCTTTGATGTGTGCTTTAAGCTTACTGGATATGTTTCTTGGAAAGATTTTTACGTGTGGATTTGGGATATCCGGTAAGGGTGTGAGGGTTGTAAAAGCATGTGTTGGACATTTGGCTATGGATGGGTCTTCGTTATTGACTGTTAAGTCACTATAAGAAGTGATCTTACGTTTTGCGCTTAAATTAGGTAATACTAGGTTAGTGGTACTAGAGGATGATTCAATATTTGCGGCGTTGTTATAGTTCTGTGAGTTCATCTTGGCTACACTGGAGTATAGGGAGCCATCGTGTGGGTGTCTGGAGTTGTAGATTGAGACAGCCGTTTTTATATCCACTTTATCCAATGTTTTAATCGTCTGTATTTCTTGTTGCTTAATAAAGATGGGACATCCTCTGTAGATTGATGAATGTTTGGTATCTGGTAGTTTATTGTCCTTACAATTAATACAGCATTTGTCGAAGTTGCACAATTCGTTAGTGTCTGTGTCTGTGTGAAATTCATTGGCACAGTTAATGCAGGATTTTTTGTTGTTACAAGTTTTCGATATATGGCCAAAGCGAAAGCAATTGTTGCATCGTAGCGGAGGTGGTATATAAGCTCGGACTTTAATCATTTCGTATCCAATCTTGATATTTTCGGGTGGTGAATGGGATGCGAAGGTTAAGATGATGAGGCCTGTTTCTTGTAAATCGCCGTTTACTTTTTTAAGAATTTTTCTTACGTCACACACATTTTGGTCTTGAAGTTCAACCTTGATTTCCACTTCCTTCAGAGAACGAAGGTCGTTGGAGTAGATTACGCCTTTGGATACATTGAGAGCGGTGTGTTCAATGACTGTACTGGGGATTTCTCCAAGAAGTTGCAGTTTTAACAGTTTGTCTGCTTGGCCAGAGTTCTTGGTCTTGATTAAGAGGTTTCCGTCACGAGTTTTTTTTGCGAGGAGCACTTCACCATTGCAAGTGTAATCGATGCACTTCTTAATTAGGAAAGGAGAGACATTGCTCATTGAGGCTTCATCATTTCGTTTCATAATGAGAAATTTGGGCTCAAGTTTTAGCTTGGCCCTATCCGGGGGTTCAGTGGACGCCCACATGGTGGGGAATAGCTGTTATATTGTAAGTTGTTGTTGTACTTGTTTTGTATTATGCTTCATGTTTTGGTTTGTTTGTCGATTTAGAAACGGTTGTTTTGGATTATGTTTTGTGCTTGCGCGAATCGAAACTATGCGTGGAGACGTCTTATCTCAGCGGCGGTCTATTTCGGACTGACCCTTAGATATTTTTGCCAGATAATGATCGAAGGAAAAAGAATTCTGAAAATTATTTCGATTTTTTAAGCCACTTCAAAGTCAAAAAATTTAAAAAAAAAAAACACGATTTTTTTTTTAAGAAGCCGCCATTTTGTTAAAAATCGAAATTTTGATTAATCGTTCGATGGTTACCTGTATTTATGTATTCTCTTTACAAATCTTTTGGATTTTTGCAATTCGGATAATCAGGACCAGAGATATCCTGCTCACCGCAAGACACCTTTTTTGCAGGACCTCTAGGAGATGTCCTGCAGGAGCTGCGCGTTCCAATATTTTTTGTAAAACATAACAAATTCTAAAATTTCATTGAATTTTCTATATGATCCTTTCTTTTATGTTTTCATTCAATAAACCGCCTCGCCACAAAAAATTTTCAAAAAAGCACGATTTTTTGGGCTTACAAGTAGAAATAACCCCTTAAGCTACATAGTTCGACATACATATATAGCAATATCGCTCTTTCAATTTCGTTCTGTGCAACAACACAACGCAAATGTTTCTGTCTCTGTCTCTGTATGTGTGTGCGTGATTGCTTGGAATTTGTTTTTGTTTCTTTGCTGCCAAAGAAAATTGCTTATTTTACTCGAGGTACCTCCACGTTTTAGTTAAGAACATAGCTGTTGACACTTTTTCGTTGTCTGCAAATAAGTGTCTTTCACTCACACAATAAAAAAGACTCAGACAGAAACTGTTTTTTCGCGTCTAGCTTAACTCACTCGCGCTCTGAGCAAGACAGTTATTTCTGCTTTCGTTTCGCTCAAGTCAATCACTGATCGTTTTCTTGAGTTAAATGAAGCAAATTGTCCTTTGCGTATGTATGGGTAAACACATACGATTGTTGCGTTCTTTTTGTTTGCATTATATGTATGTACATATTATTTGAGTTTATGAATTCAGTGTGTGCGGATCATTATATTTTTTGCGAAATGGGAAAAGACGAAAATAAAAAAGTTCATAATTTTTTTTAGATTTATTGTCGAAGAAAATAAATCTATGTGTAATGTGTGCGGTTTCAAAATGTCTGGGACATATTTAACAAATTTAAGACGGCATTTGACATTAAAACATGCTGACATTTTTAATGAGTGGAGCAAGAGCGGGGACTCCCAATTACAAAAACATGTAAAAAAAACGGAAAATATCATACCTCACGAGTGAAGAATCCATTGTTTCTTCAATTATTAAAATAGTGACTACGGATGGAAAACCATTTCTTTTTCTGGACAGTGAAGGCTTTAAGGATATAATGGATCTAATTTATAGTTCACTAGGCATGAACCCCATAACCTCGCGTAATGTTATAAATTTTGTAAAAGTCAAAGAGCAGTCAATTAAAGAAAGCATAAAGGCTTTAGTTAAAGACAAACTGGTGTCGCTCAAAATTGATGTTGCCACTAGAATGGATAAATCCATTTTAGGTGTAAATTTGCAGTTAATCGATGCAAGCCTTTATACAACTGAAATCGTTGTAAAAACGTTGGGCATGGTCCAACTCGCGGATTCCCACACAGGTGTATATATCAAGCAGAAAATTTTAGAAATTTTAATGGATTATGAAATAAAAGTGGAACAAATTTTCAGGTAAAATTTGAATTACAGAAAATATATGTATGTTTTAAAATAATATTACATTTATGCATACAGCATAACATCTGACAACGGAAGAAACATGATAAAAGCAGTTCAAGTTTTAAATGAGGCTACAGAGGAATCTCTTTTTAACGATGAAAAGCAAGGTGAATCTGTTATGGAAGAACTAGACACCATTAATTTGGCCAATATTCACCTAGTGAGATGTGCAGCACACACGTTGCAATTGTGTGTAATTGATGTTAATAAGGTGAACGAGATTAACGATAAAATTTCTTCTTGTCGCACATTATGCAAAATGCTGCGCACAGAAACTAATAGGTAACTAATGTTTAGTTATATCAAAAATATATATAAATACATCTTTGTATATATGTTACCTGTACAGACGTTTCTTAATCGAACACAAAAAAAACATACCATCGCTTGACGTCATAACAAGATGGAATTCAACTTATTTGATGATGACAAAATTGGTGGATTTAAAGGAGTTTCTGACTACCGAGTCATATATTTATTTTGATACTGATTGGGACTGGATGGAGTCTTATATTGACGCCTTTAGGAAAACATATGAAGCTACCCTAAAGTTACAAGATTAAAATCTAGTTTTTAGTGAGTTTTTCATCATTTGGATGGAACTTAAATTGGCATGCGAAAAAAGTAAAAATTTCATAAAAAATAAACTATTGTCCCAGATAAAGAAAATGAAGCAAGAGTTAATTGCAAATTGAGTAATGATCAAAAACGGCTGGCAAAGCTGAATTTAAAAAAAATTGCATATAGGTTATTCGAGTTAAAGATTGTAAGTTGCAGAATGGTTGAAATTGTTGTCCTGTGTCATTTATGTTTCATGTTAGTAGTTAGTACTTATATTAACAATTAAAATTGTCTTTGTGAAAAAGTAATACAAAACTAAAATCAAAGAAAGATGCTAAAATTATTATCGCTATTGCAGACAGCTCAAAATGTTCCAGCGCTTGAAGCTCCTGCATCTGAAGATATCAACTTATCATTATCTTCAACTTTTCCGACTGCATCCTCGGCTGAAGAGAAGACACTCTTGTCGGCATATTTGGATGATGTCCAGACAGTGACAGAAACCAAAGAAGATAATGTCTCTGCAAAACTTATAAAAATTTATGCTGACATTGAAAGTTTTGACGCAATATAAGGTCGTTTACCATTAAATGCCAATATTTTGGAGTTTTTTAATGATCTCAGACTTAAGTTGCCACATTTGAGTGCACTCGCGCAGGTTGTTTTAGCAACACCAGCAACACAGGTGTCTGTAGAGCAAGCATTTTCTGCCCATCATTTTATTTTAAGTGAAAGACGAAGCTCTTTAAATCTTTAAAAATCTTAACGCGTTATTGGTTGTTAAGCTAAACTCCATTTAAAAAAAAAATAAATTAATTTTTTTAAAAACAAAATAAAATATTAATTTTTTAAAAACAAAATAAAAATAAATATTGCTCCTTAAAAAACAAAACATTTTTTATATTGTTAATTTAACATCCCATTGATTGTTTTTTTTTTTTTTTTTATTTATATATATATAAAAAAAAAAAAAAAAAATCAAAGCAAAGACTATTTCTTTTGTTATTTTTTTAGTCAACTTTTTTTTTTTTTTTTTTTTTTTGCTGAGAGTCTTTGTGTGAGCGAAAATCGTATTAATCTTTACGCGATACTCATTTGAGAGCTTCACACGAATGAGTCAATGCAAAGCGTTTGACCAAAACCGATTCAAAACAAAACAAAGAATGCCGCTCAGAGCGAGATCGTTTCTGCACAATCTTTTCGGTTATGTTACGAAGCAGAGCATATGAGAAAAAACGATCAACTGTCATTTGCGAGCTATGGTTAATAACTCCGGTGATAATTATCAATTTACTTGTGATCTTTACAGTTGAAGACATAAACTGGGAATAATTCTGATGATACATTTCTTTTTGCTTATATTTATACTTGTTAATTCTAAGGGTCTTGTATGGGGTGATGTTTTTCAAGAGTTTCTATTGGTTAATTGTTTTTATGCTGAATAGGCATTTACTCACGTCTTGACTATGGGGTGACATTTGTTTAGTCTGGATATTCGATCTTTAATTAGGGGGCTAGTTTATGAGACAGTCCAGACTGTAAAAGATTTTTATGTATTGGTTGGATATATGACTATATACCCTTAATTAAGAAAACTTAAAATTTTATGAACTAATTGTACCAAAAATTTAACATTTAAGTCCGAAGCCCCAGCTTCTCAATAGCGAGGAACTTTGAAAAAATAAACCGGGTGGAAACAAGGCAAGGGAAAGATTAGAGTTAGCTATACATATGTATATGGGCGTGGCAAGTTTAACTTGAGAAAATTTGAAAAAAAAAAAACCTAAAACCTAAAGTAATTTTTTTTATGTCAATCTCACATATGTATATGAGTTTTCTCCCTTCCCAATACAGCTTCAAAATAATCTTCGATGAAAGCGCTTTCAACGTTGGAATAATTAAAGCTGTAAGTAACAATACACTTTTTTTTTTACTTATTCATATACATATTGGCGAGAATGAACATAATAACAAACACAAAATATAAAGAAAAAACATCCACCCCCTCGTCGACGACCTAGAGCCGGATCTGTATAGCGTGCTAGCCGGTCCCCACTCAACACTGACTAGGCTGCTGTACGTTGCTCGTTACAACACCTAGATCTCAGAGACTATAAGAGCTAGAGCTACCAAATTTGGTGTGAGCATCCGTCTTATGCCCAGCAGATCAAGTTTGTTTCGAATTTCAGCCACGCTCCCGCAATTTACCAACACGATAACTAGGGCTGTTCGATCATTTATCTAGAGGCTACGCAGATCAAGACAGTCTCTAATTTTTGCCACGCCCACTTCCACCTCAAGACAGTCTCTAATTTTTGCCACGCCCACTTCCACCTCCGCAATTTAGAAAAAACCAATTACCAGAGCAGTTTTTAGGGAATCACATTCTTATTTGGCACACCTAATAATGTGGCTAATATGCATTATCTGACCAAATTTAGTCGAAATCGGAAAATAAATATCGGGGATATATGTATGTATGTATATGCGTTTTGTACAGAAGCGCTTAGGGCGACATTGGCAGTCAAGAGTGAGCGAGATAGCATGCGTTCGCTTTTGCGGCATGTTAAAGGAAATTTTTTATGAAATTGATCGCTATTTCTAGGGTGTTTGACTTTATTTAATATAATAACTTGTTGGTACAAGGTATACTCAATGTCGGCAGGGACGACTTGCTTGCTTAATTTTTTGGTGAAGACGTGATAATTTTTTAAGGTGTTTTTTTTTTTTTATTATTTATACCATTTTTATTTATTTTTATTTCGTTATACCAATTATTTTAAAATTTTTGTTTTTAAATAAAATAATAAAAAGAGTGAAGCTGAAAGGGTATACTTCTTCTTCAATCTGCCGTACCAACACAAGAGACCCGCACTCGAATTCGGGCGGCACCCAATAAGAAATATATAAAAATATTGTTTTTTTGTTGTTGTATTTAAATTTAATTTGTATCCATACACTATACACCAAGTTTAAACTAAATCGGATAATTTTTAAGGTTACAAATCAATAATCAGATTTGATAGAAATTAAATTTATTTTAATGTTCACGCACACAGATACATATGCAAAAATTCTTCACCACGTGGTGTGTGAGAGAGACAGAAATATTTTAGTTATGTTCTTACACAGAACGAAATTGAAAGAGCGAGATGCAATGGGTTTGCTATATATGTCGAATTAGCTTACGTTAGCAAAGTAAGGACGGTGGCGTAGTATGTAGAGATCGGTGGAACGATGGGCTCGGTGTTTGGTGGTTCAGTGTGCTCGGTGAAGAAGTGAACATTTTTAGATGTGTTTTTTCTTGTTTTTTTTTTTTTTTTTTTGATTTTGTTAAACATTTATACCAATTATTTTAAATTTTTTGTTTTTAAATGAAATAATAAAATAGTGAAGCTGCAAGGGTATACAAACTTCGGCAGAGCCGTAGTTAGCTTCTTTGATATTTGTTTCGTTTAAAATGGTAGTGATGTTTATGTCCGTCAAAATAGCCACGATGAGTTAGCCACGATCGGAACGGTGGATTTTTGGAACACTTTTTACTTTTTTGTTTATTGATTATTTCCTTATTTAACAACTTTTTCGACCAAAATAAACTATAAAATTGTTAAGAATGTAATAATCTATTGTTTGTATTCATTTTTTGGCGGTTTCAATTATGCTGGGTATAAAAAAATTACACGTGAAAAATCGACTTCTCACAATTGGCCCCATAGCTCCGTTTACAGAGAATGTAGGGATATGCACGGTAGTGCATATTATTCAGCATAATTTTCTATATATTTTAGCCAACTTTTATCAAAATCATTGGCAGGATTTTTGAGAAAATCGCTTATCAGTCCACCAACCTATGGTTTTCCCCCATACAAAATGCGACAAAAAAATTGAGTTGCAATTGCTGTCAATATAACAGGCTTCACAGAGAATGTAGGGCAATGCACGGTGCATGGGGCTATTTGTACATGTTTCAAGAGTATATAACATAAATTTTATCAAAATCATTGGCGGCGTTTTTGAGAAAAAGCCCCAAGTATGTGGGTGCCTCGGATGCAAAAATCTTACTGATAAGGGTGGCGCCCAGTTCGAAACCTGAACCAGTTTTCGAACCAGTGTGGAACCAAAGTGGAACCTGTGTTGGTACCAGTGTTAAAAGATGGAACAAGGGATGCACTGATATCGTGGCTAACTTTTCTAGAGAATGTAGGAATATGCACGGTAGTGCATATTATTCAGCATAATTTTCTATATATTTCAGCCAGCTTTCATCAAAATCATTGGCAGGAATTTTGAGAAAATCAATTTTTTACATGTTGATAAATGTCAAAGTTAAATACGGGCAACAGCGCCATGTCAATATGACTTGGCAAGGGATGCAGTGAAATTGTGGTTAACTTTTCTAGAGAATGTAGGAATATGCACGGTAGTGCATATTATTAAGCATAATTTTCTATATATTTCAGCCAACTTTCATCAAAATCATTGGCAGGAATTTTGAGAAAATCAATTTTTTACATGTTGATAAATGTCAAAGTTAAATACGGGCAACAGCGCCATGTCAATATGACTTGGCAAGGGATGCATTGAAATCGTGGTTAACTTTTCTAGAGAATGTAGGAATATGCACGGTAGTGCATATTATTAAGCATATTTTTCTATATACTTTAGCAAATTTTCATCAAAATCATTGGCAGGAATTTTGAGAAAATCAATTTGTTACATGTTGATAAATGTCAAAGTTAAATACGGGCAGCAGCGCCATGTCAATATGACTTGGCAAGGGATGCAGTGAAATCGTGGTTAACTTTTCTAGAGAATGTAGGAATATGCACGGTAGTGCATATTATTAAGCATAATTTTCTATATACTTTAGCAAACTTTCATCAAAATCATTGGCAGGAATTTTGAGAAAAATATAAATGAATTATTTTTTCCTTAAAGTTATCGTTGCCCGCCCAAACATGTGCATATAAATGAAAAACCTCTTAGCCCTGATAGCATTATTGGTCTCTTAAGGCGAAGTCTTATATCCTCTACGCTATGCGTTCATTTAGTTATTCTTATAGCTAATATGCCTTCAGCTGTACGGCATCGCACAGTGTACACAAGTCATTAAATTACATAAAGTTTCATATACATGAGAGTCTTCACAATATTTAACAAATTTTAATAAGATATACCAATAAATTAAATTTGGTTGAAATACCATATTACTCGAATAGTTGGCTGCTAATTTTAAGCCAATTTTTTTTTCCACAATGCCACTTAATAGTATTCAGTATATTTATAAATTGACAAGCACACTTCCTGTGTTATTGTATTCAATTATTTGTACAAAGGTGCAAAATTTAATAAAGAATTAATTCACTTCTCGGTGGAAATAATTTTTTGTTCAGTGTGCAGTCATTCTATGCCTCCCGCCAAAAAGGATTCAGCATTCAGGGGCATAGGTATGTTTTCATGAAGAGGGCCGAAGTAATATATGTATGTACATAAATGATCATCTTGCTTTTATAACCCATTCGTCGAAATGTTTTTTTATACATGTACAATGGTGGAAAACATTGGAATGGAGAATATCAAAAAATTTTCCCTACCTACGCCTCTGACAACAACGACTGCAAAGTGCGTGTGTAGTGTTAATGTAGATGTTTGCAATGTTTTTACGTAGAAATACATACATACATACATATGTACATACTTTCATTCCGATATTGTCAAATAACAGTGATCTGTGGGTTTTATGTTTTTTTTTTTTTGGTTTTTTATGATGCCTGTCTTTACTTAAATTGAATTTTAGATTTAATATTGTTTTCTTGGATGGGTCATTTAAGCTATTAGCTACTGTGCATGCATATGTGTGGCTGAAAGTATGTATGTATTTCTACGTAAAAACGTTGCAAACATCTACATTAACACTACACACGCACTTTGCAGTCGTTGTTGTCAGGGGCGTAGGTAGGGAAAATTTTTTGATATTCTCCATTCCAATGTTTTCCACCATTGTACATGTATAAAAAAACATTTCGACGAATGGGTTATAAAAGCAAGATGATAAATTTTTGTACATACATATATTACTTCGGTCCCTCTTCATGAAAACATACCTATGCCCCTGAATGCTGAATCTTTTTTTGGCGGGAGGCATAGAATGACTGCACACTGAACAAAAAATTATTTCCACCGAAAAGTGAATTAATTCTTTATTAAATTTTGCACCTTTGTACAAATAATTGAATACAATAACACAGGAAGTGTGCCTGTCAATTTATAAGAATTAACAATGAAATAATGTCCGATATTGAATACTATTTAGTGGCATTGTGGAAAAAAAAAAATTGGCTTAAAATTAGCAGCCAACTATTCGAGTAATATGGTATTTCAACCAAATTTAATTTATTGGTCTATCTTATTAAAATTTGTTAAATATTGTGAAGACTCATGTACATGAAACTTTATGTAATTTAATGACTTGTGTACACTGTGCGATGCCGTACAGCTGAAGGCATATTAGCTATAAGAATAACTAAATGAACGCACAGCGTAGAGGATTTTATACTTCGCCTTAAGAGACCAATAATGCTATCAGGGCTAAGAGGTTTTTCATTTATATGCACATTGTTTGGGCGGCAACGATAACTTTAAGGAAAAAATAATTCATTTATATTTTTCTCAAAATTCCTGCCAATGATTTTGATGAAAGTTTGCTAAAGTATATAGAAAAATATGCTTAATTATATGCACTACCGTGCATATTGCTACATTCTCTAGAAAAGTTAACCACGATTTCACTGCATCCCTTGCCAAGTCATATTGATAGGCGCTGCTGCCCGTATTTAACTTTGACATTTATCAACATGTAACAAATTGATTTTCTCAAAATTCCTGCCAATGATTTTGATAAAAGTTGGCTGAAATATATAGAAATTTATGTTGAATAATATGCACTACCGTGCATATTCCTACATTCTCTAGAAAAGTTAACCACGATTTCACTGCATCCCTTGCCAAGTCATATTGACATTGCGCTGCTGCCCGTATTTAACTTTGACATTTATCAACATGTAAAAAATTGATTTTCTCAAAATTCCTGCCAATGATTTTGATGAAAGTTGGCTGAAATATATAGAAAATTATGCTTAATAATATGCACTACCGTGCATATTCCTACATTCTCTAGAAAAGTTAACCACAATTTCACTGCATCCCTTGCCAAGTCATATTGACATGGCGCTGTTGCCCGTATTTAACTTTGACATTTATCAACATGTAAAAAATTGATTTTCTCAAAATTCCTGCCAATGATTTTGATGAAAGCTGGCTGAAATATATAGAAAATTATGCTGAATAATATGCACTACCGTGCATATTCCTACATTCTCTAGAAAAGTTAGCCACGATATCAGTGCATCCCTTGTTTCATCTTTTAACACTGGTACCAACACAGGTTCCACTTTGGTTCCACACTGGTTCGAAAACTGGTTCAGGTTTCGAACTGGGCGCCACCCTTATCAGTAAGATTTTTGCATCCGAGGCACCCACATACTTGGGGCTTTTTCTCAAAAAACGCCGCCAATGATTTTGATAAAATTTATGTTATATACTCTTGAAACATGTACAAATAGCCCCATGCACCGTGCATTGCCCTACATTCTCTGTGAAGCCTGTTATATTGACAGCAATTGCAACTCAATTTTTTTGTCGCATTTTGTATGGGGGGAAAACCATAGGTTGGTGGACTGATAAGCGATTTTCTCAAAAATCCTGCCAATGATTTTGATAAAAGTTGGCTAAAATATATAGAAAATTATGCTGAATAATATGCACTACCGTGCATATCCCTACATTCTCTGTAAACGGAGCTATGGGGCCAATTGTGAGAAGTCGATTTTTCACGTGTAATTTTTTTATACCCAGCATAATTGAAACCGCCAAAAAATGAATACAAACAATAGATTATTACATTCTTAACAATTTTATAGTTTATTTTGGTCGAAAAAGTTGTTAAATAAGGAAATAATCAATAAACAAAAAAGTAAAAAGTGTTCCAAAATTCCACCGTTCCGATCATGGCTAACTCATCGTGGCTATTTTGACGGACATGTGATGTTTTCCTAATTTTATGCTATTGAAGAAATAATGGTAATTATTTACTTAGACTCCTCGCGCTCAATACAGCCTTAACAATAATGAATCTGGTATCAAACGAAAGAAAAAAAATCACAGAGCAACACCTCGGGTGCGCCTTGATGATTTATTGCTTAGTTTTTGCACAATTAACAAAACAAAAATGACTTTTTAATCGAAAAAAATTCGATAAAAAGCTACATGTGGCTATTTCTAGCTAAAATAAGTGCTACTAAACTCATAAATAGTGTTGGGAGATTTGTAAACATAGCGCTGCCAGAAAACAGCACATTCGAATTATTTTTCCATCGTCAATAACTTAAAAAGAAATTGAAGATATTAAGCATCAAAATAATCAATTTTTTACGCACTGTTCCTTGTGGAACATCGATGTCTGCAGAGAATCAAAAAGAAAAAGTTTTGGGCAGAATTTTGTGGGCAAATAAAAAAATTCGGCGGCCGAATTTTTTTATTTGCCCACAAAATTCTGCCCAAAACTATTTCTTTTTAATTCTCTGCAGTCACCGGTGTGCTACAAAGTGCAGGGAGACTTTTGAGTAATATTAATAAATAAATGTTTAACAAACTTGAAAACTCTCTGGCAACGCTATTTTTATGGCGCGTTCTGATAAGTCGTCGGTCACCAACACTAAAGTTCAAATCTGGCTTTTTTGCACATTTTTGAATTTTCCAGCACTAGAAATCCGAGGAGTCTAAGTAAATATTTACCAAACATAGTTTTAATTAAATACTTACCAGTAACATTCAATGTAAACAATAACTTATTATTAAATCGAAAATCTGTACTTTTTCCACAGCCAAACAAAACTTGATCAAAAAAGCGCGAAAATATTTCTTGGTATGGGCAGAAAAATATCGCAAGTTTGCAGTCTCAAAATTCCGTGAATATCGATAACAAAAATATATAATAATCTGTATAAATATCATTGGGATGTTTATTATCGAAATTCAAAAAAATATCAAACGAATTCCAAAATTTATTTTTCGACTTATTGTGTGCCAGATTGGTAGAGACCGTCCACTGTGCAGTGGTCCGATTTTAGATATTGCCACTCAGTTCCCTTCCATTAATGATATTCTTACTTTTTGTTCAACTTGTTTTGCGCATATATCGAAAAATACGAAACCAAAATTTGCCATGTCCCATGGTCTAGATTTTCCAAGTCTGCCAGAGTGTCTTAAGGGTCTTAGCCCTTTAGAGGAACGCCTCATTTCTCCTCGCCTCCCTTTTATGATTATTAAGGCAACAGGCCATGAGCGTCAAAGCGCAATTAAAGGAGCTGTAGTTAATGTCCCGATTCCAGTTAGCAGTGTAGTAACGTCGCTCCCTAGAGCATTTAATGAAACCGAGGTTATAGAGCTCCACCTCAAACGTAGAATGGAATATGGTCATGATTTCATGGTTGAAACCATTAGGCCCGCTAGAGTCCAAAGCGCACTTAGGTTTTTAGTAGATAGCGAGTTATATAGGAAGCATAACATAACAATTAATGAGCAGAGGCTTGATTCTTTTGAATCCGAAGTAATTCCATTTTATGCTAGTGAGGAGGATAGGGAATTTGTAGAAGAAATTCTACACAGAAATGAGGAAACTACTCATTCTGAAGATCAAGCTCATCCTGAAGAGGAAGCCGAGGAACTCAACCCCGGTGGGCAAGAGACAATGCTCGAAAATGTTCAAGTAGATGATGCCGGGATACAGAGAATTACTATAGCACCAGGTGAAGGGCAAAGGCCGTTAGATATGGTTTTAGATTCAGATTGTGAAGAGTTAGCGTTTCCCACTATATATGCCGGCACTAAGAGAAACACTTCAGCAAGTTGTGCAACCATAGTTAGGTCTGAGCTTAGGAATGTATATAGGAGAGGTTGTAGAACAGATAAATTATTTTTCAACTATAAAAAGTTAGAGCTGATAACGATACGCAATAATACTTCTATATGTTTACGTAAACATAGTGCTCCACGCGCAACTACAGCTTCTAATGTTCTTTGTGAGGATTTTCTCAATAATTTAATACGACACTATGAGGGTTATAGGGTTCTGAAGCGTATTCGCACGTCTCCTGCCCATTGGGAGGACGAAAAGAAAAAGGTTATGGCAATGATTAGGCAATTCGGGCTCCCAACTTTCTTCATTACTTTGTCGGCAGCCGAAACAAAGTGGACAGAGCTTTTAGTTATTCTTAGCAAAACAGTTGATAGGGTTAACATTACCGAAGAAGAAGCTTCCAATTTACAGTTTAGGGAAAAGGCTCGTCTCATTAGGTTAGATCCAGTAACTTGTGCAAGGTATTTCGAACATAGGTATAGGGAGTTGTTGAAGGTAATGAAAAGTCAGGGAGGGATTTTTGGAGAGAATTGTGTTGTTAGGCATTATTGGTGCGTTGAGTTTCAGCAGAGAGGCTCTCCCCATATTCACAGGATGTTTTGGCTGAAAGATGCCCCACAAGTAGATCTTAATAATGAAGAGTCGTTTTCACCTGTTATGGAATTTATTGACCAGTTCGTTACCACAGATGTAACAAATTCAAATTTAGCGCCGTTTTTAATGTATCAAACACACACTCAAAGTTTTACTTGCCTCCGCAAGGTTCGCGGACAAGAAATTTGTAGATTTGGGGTACCCAATCCTCCTATGCCCCAAACAGTTATTTTAAAGCCCCTTTCTTCATAATATATCTCGGCGTCGAGAAAATTTTCAGCAGATTCAAAGTTTCTTAAATAGTAGAAAACGTGAACCTCAGCTACGAGGAGTATATACTTGCTGTTAGGTCTAGCTTAAAAAAGCCCCAGATTTTCCTAAAAAGAAGTTTTGCAGAAATTAAGGTTAATGCGTATAATAGGCACATTCTTTCCATGCAGCGGGCCAATATGGACATTCAGTTCATATTGGATCCGTATGCTTGTTGCAGCTATATAATTAATTATATAAATAAATCCCAAAGAGGCCTTTCAAAGCTGATGCGGGAAGCCGTTGCTAGTGTTGAGAGGGGCAACTTAAGCATCAGGCAAAAGCTGCAATATATTGGTCACAAATTTATTTGCGGCACTGAGATTTCTGCTCAGGAAGCCGCCTATTGTTGTCTAGGGATGTCTATGTCCAATATTAGCCATAAAGATAGATTTATTAATACTAGTTTGCCAGAATTTCGAGTTAAAATGCTCAAATCTAGACAGCAATTGCAAAGTTTGCCTCAGAATTCCACTGACATCTTTGTAAAAGGGCTACTTGATCATTATGTAGAAAGACCAAATAATTTAGAAGATTTGAGTTTAGCTGATTTCGCTGCCAATTATGAGTTTAGTATTAGGGCTCCCCGAAGTAATAGGAATCAGGAAGAAAAAGAAGTTCCAGGAAGCAGTTTTCCTTTACGTGATGGAAGTGGTTACATTACGCAGAGGAGATGGCCTTGCACAATTAGATTTAGGAAGTTTAATATTAACACAGATAGGCAGAACTATTTTAGGGAACTAGTTATGTTATATTTTCCTTGGAGAGACGAACAGGTAGAGTTAGTTCAGAGAGACTGTGAGGAGTTTTATAATAGTCATGAAGAAGTTATTAGATTAGGATTTAATAAATACAATGTTTTAGACGACTTAGAAGACGCGCTTAGGAGGGCTATGGAGAATGAAAACAGAGATATCGAAAATGAAATAGAAGGTCAGTTGTGTTAGATGAGGAGTTTAGGGTTCTAGCCTTTCCCGAAGTTAGTTCGCAGCTTAACCTTTTAAATTTGAATACCAATGAACAGCATGCAGATTCGGAGAATGATGTTCGAGTTATTAAACTCCCGCCAATAATTTCGCCAGAAAATGTGAAGAACAATGAAATTTTTCATGAATTCGTAGGTGGCGGGGCAGGTGTCGGCAAAAGTAGGCTTATTTCCGCAATTTTTCAGTCCCTTTCTATGGAGTATAGTCGCAAGATAGTCGCAAGATAGGAAACGACCCATCAACTGTTAAGATTCTCTTGTGCGCTCCCACAGGAAAAGCAGCTTTCGGAATTGGAGGTTCCACCCTCCATTCCATGTTCTCCCTACCCATTAACCAGTCTGGGTCTTCTTTCAGGGATTTGAGTTCTGATTTGCTAAATACTCTTCGTACTAGGTTTATAGATCTCAAACTTTTAATAATAGATGAAATTTCTATGGTCGGTGCAAAAATGTTTTCTTATTTGGATTCTCGTCTTAAACAAATTTTTCGTAATCGGGATATTCCCTTTGGGGGCATTTCTGTTATCGTGTTCGGCGATCTCAGACAACTACGCCTTGTAGGCGATCGTTGGATATTCCAATCCACATCATCCTCGCATGACCCTTACAGCATTCTTGTTGGACCTTCTCTGTGGGAACGTTTTAAGTTTTTTGAGCTCACAGAGATCATGCGACAGCAAGACGACCAACCATTTGCAATCGCTCTTAACAACATGGCATCCGGCCAAATGTCGACAGCAGATATAGAATTGTTTAGGAGTAGAATTTACGACGCAAGTCATGTAGCAGATGAAGCAATTCATCTGTTTCTTAGTAATAGGGACACAGATTTTTACAATAGGGCAAAATTATCCTCCATTCCGACTGAGGAATATGTTTCAGTTGCTTCAGATTTTATTAAAGCTGCTCATCTAAATGAGGCAGCCAAAAGAAAGTATTTAGAAGGTGTCAAAGGTTTCAAAACTTCTGATACACAAGGTTTGTGTAGTCAACTCATTTTGAAAACCACTGCCAAGTATATGATGACAGTCAATGTAGATACGGCAGATGGTCTCGTGAATGGAGCCACGGGTACTTTAATGGACATCGAATTAGATTCATCCAATATCCCCTCAGTTCTTTGGATAAAGTTTCTAGATGATAGTGTAGGAGTGAATGCTCGATCTAAATTTCGCCGCAGTGCACAAAATTCCTGGACCCCAATTCAGAAAACTGTCAAAAGTTTTCAATTCAGATCCAATGAGCAAGTCACAATTGATAGGAAACAGTTTCCGGTTATAGCTGCAGTCCACACAAGTTCAGGTATGCAACGTGAAGCATTATATGTAGCATGTAGTAGGGCAACCAGTGCCGCAGGGCTTTACATTGTCGGACAATTCGTCCCCCCCAGATCTGGCCAAGATTCTGCAGCTGAGCAAGAGTTACAAAAATTACGCACTGAAAAAGCTCTTCAAACACATTTTGATCCACTATTTGACAGCTCCAATTTCAATTTTTTCCTCCATAACACGGAAAGTCTCCACTCTCATATCAGTGATGTTTGCGCTAATCAGTTAATGCTTCAGTCCCCCATATTGTGTTTTGTAGAGGCTTCTACATATGCTAATGAAGCATATGAAATTCCTGGTTACACTGTTGCTGTGCGACTAGATTGCCCTTCGTTGGCAAGCGGTGCTCGACCCAAAAGGGGTATTCTTATATTTATAAGAAATGAAATGGTTGAGAATACCAGTCTTTGTTCCAGTGGCCGTTATTATGCTAGATCAAGTACCCTAACTTCCCCTGTTTTTGAATTTGCCCTTTTGAAATTTAAGTCCCTAGGAATTTTAGTTACTTATCGTAGTCCGACATACCCATTGGCAAAGTTTAGGGATGAGTTGCAGAGATTATTTCAGGATTCCCAAAATGTTTTAGGTAGTAATTCCATAATTTTAGGCGATTTCAATATAAACCTTCAGTCCCTGTCAGGTTGTGGTAGGCATATTTTTGAATTTCTGAATAGCCAAAACTTTAATTCTCTTTTAGATTTGAATGCGTCCACTACAAATGGTAATACCAATATTGATTGGGCGTTTTCAAATATTTCTAGTAGTAGAGCCAGTGCGCGCACGTTTGATACCATATACAGTTATCATAGGGGCATTGCCGTTAGCATTAAGGATTTTGAACAGTGAATTAGGTAGGATTTTTTACTAAATATTTTTCATTTGTTATTAATGACGCTTAAATAAAATAAAAAAAAAAAAAAAAAAAACATGGGGAACAAGGAACTAACTAATAGTTCAAGTCGACTCGAAGGTTTCCAATATTTTTCTATATTTGGTAATCCAATTGATTTTTTTCAAAAGCCTCCACGTGGTGTTCCCTGGGTACCGTCACAATTATTTAGTCGGCAGCAAATTCGAGCGACGTTTTAGAATTACTAAATATTTATATTTATGGCTTCGTCTCATTTTTAATGTTTTTATAGCCCAACACAACATTTAGTCAAAATTTTATATACCAAACTATATGCTGCCCTTAATCTTGGTACAGGGTATACTCAAGTCGGCACACCGACTTGCTTACTTCATTTTCTCTTTGGGGACTCGCTTAAGACTTTCAATGAGATGAAATTTGACTCAAGATCATTGAACTTCTTGACAAAAGAGCTTAGATCAGTGTGAAGACTCTTAAAACCATCCCGCGTTTGTCGCATGAATGTTCTCATCTCTAACTCCACAGTGCGACAGCTGTCGCATTTAAGTCCAATCCTTTTTCGAATTGTGTCTCGGACACGCCCAGTGAGACCAGCACATTTAATATGTGCATAGTTATCACAGAGCCAGCATGAGACATAAAAATTGTCGGCTATAATATAGCATAGCAGCACTAACTATACAATACATAGATGGGACAAACGTAAGATTTTTTGATTGCAAACACTAGCCTAACCATGGAACCCCAGAGACGTTCGGCAAAAAACCGAACGTTCGTACGCTCAATGAGAGCAAGTGAGAGCAAGTTCTGTCAATGTATGTGTGCACTAGTCGGTACATGGGCAGGCATCGTAGTGTGCGTGTGTGACGTGAAGTTTTACAACACCGCACTTCAATAGCTCGCTCGACACAATTTTTTGATTTTCGACAAAACAGCGACAATACCAAGTAAATATAGCCCTGTGGAAAGGATATCAATCAATCTTTGCACTGAATTGTGGACAGTCTCGGTGGCTGTGCTGATAGAGTGTTCACTTGACGAGTCGAAACACCGTTGGTTCGAATCCCAGTTCAAACCCTTCCAAACAAAATTGTTTCTATTTTCTATTTTTCAATAATGAATTGATTTCTTTTTGTCGTCTACTGTTTTATAATAATTAAAGATTATTAGGTTTTTTATTGCCGGCTCTTTAGACAAGAGCCGGACTGGTAGTTCGTCCCTAAAATCCCAAAAAAAAAAGGAATAAAAGACTTCGTTGATGTGTTAATTTATGTTAGCCCTAATGACTTTAAAATTTCAATTTTCCGAATACTTTTTTGCTTTTCAGTTGATGCACCGCATAATACTTCCATCAGCCATTTGGTTTTTATTTACGCAAGACTAACAGAAAATAGTTCAATAAGTGTTTTCGATGCTCTATGCATTTATGAGTTTCGCAAAACCAATCTTTGTATTTTTGCTCGTTTTCAGTACAAAAAATACACTCATTAAAAAAAAAATCAATTCATAATTGAAAATAGAAAATAGAAACAATTTTGTATAGAAGCGTTTATACTGGGGATCGAACCAGCGGTAACTCGATTCGTCAAGAGACTGTCCACAATTCAGTGCAAAGATTGATTGATATCCTTTCCACAGGGCTATATTCACTTGGTATTGTCGCTGTTTTGTCGAAAATCCAAAATTTGTGTCGAGCGAGCTATTGAAGTGCGGTGTTGTAAAACTTCACGTCACACACGCACACTACGACGCCTGCCCATATACCGACTAGTGCACAGATACATTGACAGAACTTGCTCTCACTTGCTCTCATTGAGCGTACGAACGTTCGGTTTTTTGCCGAACGTCTCTGGGGTTCCATGGTTAGGCTAGTGTTTGCAATCAAAAAATCTTACGTTTGTCCCATCTATGTATTATATATGTAGTTAGTGATAGCAGTTTATATTATAACTTCACTTAAAAGTTTAATAATATTGCTTGAACGCCGAAATACTCTGTTTATATTTAGGCACAAAAATCAAATTCTAAGCGGTCTTAGAGCACAAAAATTTTTGTATTTAAGAGGAGCGGCAAAAAACACGTCTTGCTTCAGCGAAGTTAGAACGAATCCTTAAACTGTATTTATGATTTAAAATCATTTGTTTTCTTATTTTTAATTTTTATACACAAGAAATATGAATTTGTCCCACTTATTTATTTCGTTTGAAAATATTTTCTTTAATTTTTTTTATATTTGTTTAATTTTTATACCCTTGCAGAGGGTATTATAAAATTGGTCAGATGTTTGTAACGCATAGAAATATACGTTTCCGACCCCATAAAGTATATATATTCTTGATCAGCATCAATAGCCGAGTCGATTGAGACATGTCCGTCTGTCCGTCTGTCCGTCTGTCTGTTTCTATCAACTTTTAGATAGTAAAATTTTAAGCTACATAGTTGAAACATGAAAAGTTAAGTTCCTCAATCCTTTGTGTAGGTAGAGTTTAAAAATTAGTCGGATCGGATAATTATCACCGGAGCTATTAACTAAAACGTGGAGGTACCTCGAGTAAAATAAGCAATTTTCTTTGGCAGCAAAGAAACAAAAACAAATTCTAAGCAATCACGCACACACATACATATGCAAAAATTCGTCACCACGCGGTGTGTGAGAGAGACAGAAACATTTGCGTTGTGTTGTTGCACAGAACGAAATTTAAAGAGCGAGATGCCATGCGTATCAATACGGAAAGTGTTTACTTTTGAGTTTTTTCTTCTTTTTTGTTTTTCGATTTTATTAAACATTAATACCAATTACTTTAAAATTTTTGTTTTTAAATTAAATAATAAAACAATGAAGCTGCAAGGGTATAAAAACTTCGGCAAAGCCGAAGTTAGCTTCTTTGATATTTTTTTTTTTTGATTTACTTAAGTTAAAATGTACTGACAATTTTTTTAAGTTCATTTAGAAATTTGTTTTTTTTTTTTAAAATATGTTGATCGGTTCAGTTATAATGCCAATCAACGCAGTGTCCCATTTACTTATTGCGTGCACCTTAGGAGAATAAGGATGTTAAGAAGAAGGTAGTCGGTGATTCCTGTATGTTTGTGAATGATTAATGTTTCGAATTTGATATATAATTTTCTTCCACCCAAAGAAAGAGGGTGAAAACTATTTTTTTGCGTAAAAAAAAAAGAAATTATTTCAAGCACATCTTTAAACCGCATGGAGCGCTTCATCGGACGATAAGATATGGTGAGTCACACATATATTTATACCCTTGCAGAGGGTATTATAAAATTAGTCAGATGTTTGTAACGCATAGAAATATACGTATCCGACCCCATAAAGTATATATATTCTTGATCAGCATCAACAGCCGAGTCGATTGAGACATGTCCGTCTGTCTGTTTCTATCAACTTTTAGATAGTAAAATTTTTAGCTACATAGGTGAAACATGAAAAGTTAAGTTCCTCAATCCTTTTTGTAGGTAAAGTTTAAAAATTAGTTGGATCGGATAGTTATCACCGTGACCAAATAAGACAAATATATAAAATTATTGTTTTTTTGTTGTTGCATTCAAATTTAATTTTTACCCATACACCCTACACCAAGTTTGAACTAGATCGGATAATTACTAAGGTTACAAATCAATAATCAAATTTAATATAAAGTCAATTTATTTTAATGCTCACGCACACTCATATGCGAAAATTCTTCACCACGCGGTGTGTGAGAAATACAGAAATATTTGTGTTCTGTTCTTGCTCAAAACGAAATTAAAAGAGCAAAATGCAATGCGTTTGCTATATATGTCGAACTAGCATGAGTAAGCTAAGTAGGGACGGTGGCGTAGTATGTAGAGATCGTTCGCACGACGGCTCGATGTTTGGTGGTTCAATTCTCGATGAAGACTGTAATTCGCGGAGTAGTGAATCCATCATGATAAGGTGTTATTGGTCTCATGTCGGTCAAATTATAGGATGTACGGTACAGTGCTAGTGGCGTTAATAGTCCCACAGCGGGGCGCCAAAATTGTGTAATGTACCGTTGTGGTGGCATTAGTTGCCCCACGTTGGTACGCCAAATTTTTCTAATGTACCTATACATGTAGAATTTGAGGATGCATAAATTAAAAGGAAGATATCCTGACGTTATTTAAATAATCTAATATATACGGCCACCAGCCTTTTCAAATATTTCTACATTAATATAAAATTATATAACATTCCGTGTCAGGGAATCAAACCTCCAAAATAATACATAATAGGATTCAGGAAAGGCATTATAATATTAATTAATAATCAAGCAGCATATAGAACAAAAAAGAAAAAACAGTACTACTATTTTATTAAAATCTTCCCAGGAGGCAGGATTGTATAGCGATGCGGGACCCACTAGAACCTTAGCTCATTCGGTGTGGGGTGGGTTTTTGCTAGTAACCTGTCTCTACATACACAAATAAAATTTTTAGGATCCCTTCAGAATCCAAAATTACTATAAGACTCGGTAAGTCAAAACAACAAAACTCAAAAAAAAAAAAAAAAAAAAAACACGTGAACTAGAAAAGTCAGTAATGTGTATACTTAAATAAATAAATAAACTGAAAACATAGCAAAAAGTTATGAAGGCTTCAATATATAAGCGATATGAATCAGGCGAAATCAATGATGTTGTCTGATCCGCGCGCTCTATACCCTACCCTACCATGATTTTCATTGCGGATAATTTATATATGAAAATCCCTTAAACACATTAGACCTCTATTATTTCATATTGCCACATCACTAGGAAGAAAAATTATCACAGGGCCATATTCATTCTAATAGACATTTCATTTTCATTTAATTCCAAATATAAAGTTGGGACTTATTATTAACATTATTAATTACTTTAAAAAAAAAAATTAACTAATAAAATAAATTTCATATAAACATTACTAAATTGAAGCGTATACTATTGCTAAAAATTATTATGATAATAAATTTCCAATATAATTATCATTTTTAATTAATTCAATTTTTTTTTTTTTTTTTTGGTTTATGCCTTAAATGGATTTAATTACAATATATGTACATCATTCTAACTCCTTTCTCAAGTTCGATGCAACCTTATCTTTATGAAATAAATGGTATAGTAAAAGAAACGCAGAAATAACGCAAAAATGTATGGAAAATGTATGGAATTATATAGGTATATTATATCATAGCTTATAAAAACTTCATTTAAAAAAATAATAAAAAGATAAAAAAAATAAATTTTTGATTTACGTTAAATTTTTCTTTTCCATTGTGCGCATTAGGTTATAATCAATTCAATAGTCAAAATTCTTTTTTTTGTAACTGAAAATTTATATGAGTTCAACAAACTCCATGAGCAGAACAGCTGATCAGATTTAATTAAATGATGGCAATAATAAATAGCATGATTAGGAATATGAAAAAAAAGGAATATATCAAACACAAAACAATTATCACTTATGCTTTGTGAGAATCATATACATGAGCAAATGAACGGCTTACGTATAAATACATATGTACATATGTATGTATTTAAAATTATTACCACACACTACATGTATGTATATGATTTGCACAACAACATGGGGAGGTATATAAGTTATTAAACCATTTTAACTCACGTGCTTATTATGTTCAGCGGTGGAAGGCCTTCCAACGGTGTCTTGTTGAAGGGTTTTATTATTTAATATAATGACCAATTTGGTTTACTTATGTTTTTTTCTTCTTTCGTTTTTATACACTCACACAATTTTTTTTTTTTTATACGTTTTACTTATTTTGTTGGATCTCTTATTTAACTTTATAAGACTAACAACAATTTTCTAGTTTTATCTTAATCTAATACGTACTTTAGCATTTGAAGAATGCTACATTGGTCTATGGCCCTGATCATTAGTTAGAGGGTTGGAAGGTCTTTTCTTTGGAGACGAGTATTTTTCCTAGCGTGTGTAAATCGCACTTAATTGCATTCACGACGTTGGGGTTTACCTTTTCTCTTAACACGTCTAATAGGGTGTTAGAGTCTGCAAATTCTATTAGGCGCCGAGTTTTTTCCTTAAAGAGGATGAAGGAACGGCTTGATTGAGTGTTTGATTGTTGGATAATAATTTGGTTACGATAACAATTAATGGGCTTTTCGGAGGTTTGAATAGTGTAGCTTAAAGATTCTTCACTATGAATCGTTGAGTAAGTAGTACTTCCGCCATCTTGTGCAGCGTCAGACCTTGCGTCATTTTCTAGCGCATTTAGGTGTTGACGAGACAGGGCATCAGCAACGTAATTTTCTTTTCCGGGCTTGTAAATAAATGTTGGATTCTACTCCTCAATAAAGGCTTTCCAGCGTTTTATCTTAGAGTTTGTATTTCTATCCGACACCGCAAATGTAAGCGGTTGATGATCAGTGATGATATTAAAATTTCTGATTCCGTAAAGATCATTTCTTAAAGTTTTTATTCACCAGACAATGGCCAATAATTCCCTTTCGTTTGTGGCAAAATTGATTTCCGGACCCCTTAATGTCCTGGAGACCATTGTAATTGGCATTCCTTGTTGCGAAAGGACAGCCCCTATGCCCGATGCCGATGCATCGGTGGTAAGATCAAAAGGCTTTGAATAATCAGGGTAACTCAATAAAACGTCTTCAGATGCCAATATTGACTTTAACTTCTCCAACGCTTTCATTTGCGATTCGTTAAATTTGTGACGAAGTGCCAATTTGGCACTAAGGCACAACTACGAGTCTAGTTTGTTATTCTAAGCCATTAGAAAATAATATACTCATTAATCCCAACCCTAAATACTCTGACTTGTTTCTTAATTAATCGTCTCCGCCCTAGGTACATTACTATTTATCTATATACTCATTGCCATGTACATATGTGTATATACATATGTACATAAGTTTCTCTTTAGGTACGCCTTTATGTATAACATTAATTTGACCCACCCAAGAAAACAAAATTGAATCAAGAATATCTTTTAAACGGAGAAAGGTAACAACAAAATTGAAATGCAGAATTTTTAGTTAATATATGAACTTAAGAATACGTAATTCATTTATTTTAATTTATTTCATTTTTTATATAAAAAAGAGCAAAAACTAGAAAAAGTCGACATTTCAATGTCACAGCTTATTTGACCCAGCATAACTAAAACTTTTTTTTCTTGATATAAACCGTATCTGTTTGAAATTTATTGTTTGGTGTGTCTTCCATTTGTATCTAAGGCAGCTTTTATCCTATTTGGCACCGATATAACCAACATTTTAGTAGTTTCCGGGCTGATTTTGGGCCATTCCTCGAAATGGGCTGTTTTTAACCCATTTTTGATGGATTTTGTCCGATTTTGAATGTTATTGTCCAATATCACCCACAAATTTTTATGGTCAATAAGATCTAGTGTTGGTGTCAGAAGTTTGACCACATCGGAGCAGCTCCAAATAAGCCAGGTGTGCACTTTTCCCCTACATGTGCTTTGGGTCATTATCCTGATGCATCAGAAAATGATCACTTTTACCAAGATCCTAAGGATTTTCCACAAATTTTTTTTGTATACCTCTAGATATGTATTTTATGTCTTTATAGTTCCAACAAACTCCAGCGTCAGGACACCAGCTGACAGACATACAGGCCCAAACCATGACGCTTCCACTGCCATGCTTCACAGTTGGCCTAGGCGGTGGTCTTGGAGCAGCAAAACATGAGCTTCGGCCTCTGGGAGCAGGTTATACAACCTGATAGGTCTTAATTTAACAAATTAGGTTCGGATGGGCATCCTTACGCCTACCGTGGTGCAAATACAGAGCTTCATGACCATAGCTTGAGCCAACTGTGAAGCATGGCAGTGGAAGCGTCATGGTTTGGGCCTGTATGTCTGTCAGCTGGTGTCCTGACGCTGGAGTTTGTTGGAACTATAAAGACATAAAATACATATCTAGAGGTATACAAAAAAAAAGAAGAGAGGTGTCATGGGACACCCAGATGAAACGAAGTTTCTTTCGATTAAGGGGGTGAGAGCTGCTTTTTTCATGCAGTTTAAAAAAAAAAAAAATATTTTAATTAATACTTTAACCATTTTTTTTTAATATATTTTTAAAAACAATATACTCATGCATGTACATATTTTGAAATACTCCGCCCAACAGGAAACCATATAAAATAGTAGCTCAAATGCTACCAAAATGCCAACGGTTACGTTGATCCGAATTGCAAAAACCAAACATTATTTAAATTGTAAGACTTCATCCCATACACGATAAACTATAAAAAATTCAAAATTCCAAAAAAAATAATCTCAAAAAAAAAATATCAAAGAAGCTAACTTCGGCTTTGCCGAAGTTTTTATACCCTTGCAGCTTCATTGTTTTATTATTTAATTTAAAAACAAAAATTTTAAAGTAATTGGTATTAATGTTTAATAAAATCGAAAAACAAAAAGAAGAAGAAAAACTCAAAAGTAAACACTTTCCGTATTGATACGCATGGCATCTCGCTCTTTAAATTTCGTTCTGTGCAACAACACAACGCAAATGTTTCTGTCTCTCTCACACACCGCGTGGTGACGAATTTTTGCATATGTATGTGTGTGCGTGATTGCTTAGAATTTGTTTTTGTTTCTTTGCTGCCAAAGAAAATTGCTTATTTTACTCGAGGTACCTCCACGTTTTAGTTAATAGCTCCGGTGATAATTATCCGATCCGACTAATTTTTAAACTCTACCTACACAAAGGATTGAGGAACTTAACTTTTCATGTTTCAACTATGTAGCTTAAAATTTTACTATCTAAAAGTTGATAGAAACAGACAGACGGACAGACGGACATGTCTCAATCGACTCGGCTATTGATGCTGATCAAGAATATATATACTTTATGGGGTCGGAAACGTATATTTCTATGCGTTACAAACATCTGACCAATTTTATAATACCCTCTGCAAGGGTATAAAAAAACAACAAAGCGATCACAATAATATTAGTTCAGATAGGTTTATAAAAAAATGGGTTTATTATAATAAAGATAATTTGAAAATTTGAGCAGGGAGTTTTTGATATATCTTGCCAGCAGTTTTAAGGAACCGAGTCTAGTAAAACATATTTGAATGTTGTTGCCCGCAACCAGGCTCTATACACACCTACTCAGGTTTACGGCTATTACTTCTAAACGTCTTTAGATTTTGAAAAATTCTTTTGCTCAGGTATTTTAGACATTCTAAACGTAAGATAAAAAAATATTTTTTTGGACCCGGGACACTAGACGACCCCCTTAAATATTGAAGGAATTACAATAATTTAATGCAAGGTGGGCTGCCAAATTTCGCCCGACGACAATATTTGCAACAAACAAGCATCCGGGCAGAGAAAAAGGGTCGGGATCGCGAATCCGAGCAGAGGTCATACATATACATATGGGCGACTTTGTGGGCAGCGAGACGCACAAGTAAATGCGGGTTGGACTTTCAACTGACGGACACACATTTTTGAGCTCGCGATCGCGACCTTTTTACTTCTTACCCCTGCCTCGCACATTTATGACCCTTTCTCAATCACAGAATCTTTGCTTGTGCGTCTCGTATTTACTTTGCCCTTCAGCATTTGCTTGTGCTTCCCTTTGCCCACGAACTCGAGCTCTCCTCCTCTTTCCCCTCCAGCGTTTGCTTGTGCGTCCCTCTACCCAAAAACTCGAGCTCGCTTCCTCTTTCCCCTCTAGCATTTGCTTGTGCGTCCCTCTGCCAACAAACTCGAGCTCGCGATCGCTGCTTGTGCGTCCGTCTCTGTCTACATATGTACTCGTACACTGTTCAATGCGAAAGAAAAAGACAAAACAGTTGGTAACGGTAAAAGTGTCGTTACACTTTTTAGTCTTAATTTTTTCGGTTTAGCCCCTACCGCGCGATAAGAAACTTCGTTTCAAAAATTTGTGGAAAATCCTTAGGATCTTGGTAAAAGTGATCATTTTCTGATGCATCAGGATAATGACCCAATGCACACGTAGGGGAAAAGTGCACACCTGGCTTATTTGGAGCTGCTCCGATGTGGTCAAACTTCTGACACCAACACTAGATCTTATTGACCATAAAAATTTGTGGGTGATATTGGACAATAACATTCAAAATCGGACAAAATCCATCAAAAATGGGTTAAAAACAGCCCATTTCGAGGAATGGCCCAAAATCAGCCCGGAAACTACTAAAATGTTGGTTATATCGGTGCCAAATAGGATTAAAGCTGTCTTAGATACAAATGGAAGACACACCAAACAATAAATTTCAAACAGATACGGTTTATATCAAGAAAAAAAAGTTTTAGTTATGCTGGGTCAAATAAGCTGTGACATTGAAATGTCGACTTTTTCTAGTTTTTGCTCTTTTTTGTATAAAAAAATAAATAAATTAAAATAAATGAATTACGTATTCTTAAGTTCATATATTAAATAAAAATTCTGCATTTCAATTTTGTTGTTACCTTTCTCCGTTTAAAAGATATTCTTGATTCAATTTTGTTTTCTTGAGTGGGTCAAATAAGCTGTGAGCCACTGTATATGTACGCTCACCCGGTGCTATACACATACACACACATACACATGCAAGCCCAACGGGACTTGCACGAATTTGTCCACGTCGCTTTTGCGCAGTTTCTATTGCTTTGGTTGCAACGGGACCAAAAAATGCGTACGTGACGATTCTGACGCCGACGCGTGTCGCGACAGAATCGGTTGTCATGGTAACAGTGATTGGACGAGCGCGTGTCGCAGCCGGCAGAGGGCAGAGCCTGGGCAGAGGAAGACCGAAAGTTCGAGAAAGCGGTCAGCGGTCAGGAAGACAATAAATCAGTAGGAAAACCACCCTTAAGGAAGACAGTCGCGAGTGCTCCAAGTAATGCAAACCAGTGCCAGTGTAACCAAGGAAAAATAAGAAGGACCCACAGCCGGCCCTCACAAGCAATAAAAAACAAGTCACAAGTGAAGCAAGTGCAAATATAAACCAAAGGAATAAAACCAGGATAATCGTATAAGGCTTTATAGACTTATTAAGTGTGTGTGCGCCAGGATAGCGGGTGAGTCGGCCATGCGGCCCAATAGTTGTCCCTCCCTTTTTGTCCAATAAAGAAATAGATAATATTCTAGAGTGTGGTTAGGTTGTGTTGACAAAATAATAATATTGAATAAATATGCAACGAAGTTTATAACGATGTAAAGCCCACATGTCACAATTATTGGGGGGGTGAAACTAATCAAGATTAACACTCTCTCCTATCCTTTCCCAGATCCTAATCCTTTATGTGTGTGTCACCATAGTATGTGTTTCTCCTTTGGCATTGGCATCCGGGTTGCACCCTACCCAATGCCAAGGAGAGTGTAATGTTTATTTGTAGTGTGCCTGGGTACTGGGTCACCATACAGCCAACGTCCGGGTTGCACCCTTGTTGACTGTGATGGCGGCCGGTATCCATTGGCATGCGACCAGGATTTATGTTGTGATCGATGTCCGGGTTACACCCTAGTCGAGCACAACATAAGTCTTGGGATATCCGTTTGTAGTGTTGTATTAAGTCGGTGTCCAGGTTGTACCTTAACCGACTTATCTTCATGTTTCCCTTTTGTGACCTTGTAGTTGTAGTGGTATAATTGTTAGTCAGTATCCGGGTTATACCCTAACTGACTTACAGGTCTGCCTGTATATGTGTTCCACTTTCAGTCTACTTCTATCCCTTCTCTTTCCTGTAGTCGTTCACCTACGATCTCATAAACATACAACATTAACATCACGGTAGCTCCAGCAAATCTCTGGTCTCGGCACTCCATTATAAATAGTCCGTAATGGAAGACCCTGGGGAGACTGAGATTTGTACCCCAGCCGGAAAACTTCCTTACAGATGGCGCCCGAGCAGGGACCCGAGATTTGAAGGGAATATTGCTGTAAAAATGTATTTCCACTCTTGTAGAATGTATTCAATGATTCCAAATAATAATTCTGTTTTTATAGCACGTCTGTGCTCTTATGTGGTTTTATTCAGAATGTTTCTTAAGCTACATATAAAAGCTTATGCTGCTTATTGGCAGCTACAAAAATATATATACATATATATATGTGTGAGGCGAGAGTGTAGTCACATGTTTGGTCACTCATTCTTGGTGGGACCAAAATGCAAGCTCAGCATATTTAGGCTGGCTTGCCAGCACAGTTCATTTACGTAAGCATACATATATACAGAACGAAATGTATGCATGCAAGTTTGCGTACATACATACAATTGTTCTTATATATAAATGTATATTTATAATTATTGCTTGCTACAGAGTGTTACAAGCTGTGCTGAATGATTTTAATTATAACATGTGAATACACTACACCTCCCCTTTTTAAAGAATAACTTAATATAATGCAGTTATTGTGTATATCGAGAAAAATGAAAAAAAAATTACGTCTGTATTTGAATATATATTTATCATATATGCATTTATATTTTTGATTGATTTCTTTTTTTTTTTTTTTAATTTCCACTCCCTCTTTTTTTTTTTGAATAAAATAAAAAAAAATATAAATAAAAATTGATATTTATATTGTGTAAAAAAAAATTTTTCTTTTTATGTGTGTATACGTTTAGATTTATAAAAAAAAATTTACATATTTTTTTTTATTTAAAAATTTTTAACCTATCCTTATGCACTCTTTGTGCTTTATTTCTTTTATCTCTAATTAAAATATTTTCCCTATCTTCTATTGATTCTATTCTATTCATTTTTTAAAAGAACCTTATCTCCTATTTCTAGTTCAAAATTATTTATTTTCCTATCATATATCTTCTTATTCTTAGCCTTATGCTGTTCTAGCATAAGCCTTGCCCTTTTATAGGCTTGTTCTAATCTAAACTTAGCTTCTCTAGCGTAATCATCTACATTATATAAAGGACTAATATTATTTACTGAATTAAAGTGTTTTGGCAAATTGCTTTGTTTGCCAAACACTAGCTCATATGGACAATAACCATGTGCCATAGAGGGGGTCGTGTTGAAAAAATATGTAAAATATTGGAGCCAAACATCCCAGTCAGTTTTATCAACTGATACATATATATGAACGGATGTATTCATTGAAAGTTCTATGACTTCGTTCCACTGTTCCCACTGTTTGGTGGTGATGTGCAGTAGACGTTATGTTGTTTTTTTTTAAATATTTGCACAGATCGTTTATTATTGAATTTTTATATTCAGTGCCCATGTCCGAAATGAACGTCTTCATTGGACCGTACTTTAATATAAATGAAGCAAGCAAGTCGTCCCTGCCGACATTGAGTATACCCTGTACCAACTA
Source organism: Drosophila saltans (assembly GCA_018903575.1). NCBI lineage: Eukaryota > Metazoa > Arthropoda > Insecta > Diptera > Drosophilidae > Drosophila > Drosophila saltans. The sequence goes on from JAEIGH010000105.1 coordinate 137,222, forward strand.
GTTATATTAAATGAAATATAATATCCTCAAGATCGCCATCAATTTCATGCAAAATTCTCTTTAACATGCAGCAACAGGAAACGCATGCTGTCTCGCTCACTCTTGCCAGCCAATGTCGCCTTGGAAATTCAGTGCAAAACTCATATAGGTATATCTCCGATATTTATTGTCCGATTTCGACAAAATTTGGTCAGCTGGTCCAGTTTGGGTATATAATTAGGTGTGCCAAGTAAGAATACGATATCTTTTATACAGCTCTAGTAATACGTTTTCGCGATTTGCGGGGGCGGAAGTGGTCCGGAAGTGGTCAGCTGGTCCAGTTTGGGTATATAATTAGGTGTGCCAAGTAAGAATACGATATCTTTTATACAGCTCTAGTAATACGTTTTCGCGATTTGCGGGGGCGGAAGTGGGCGTGGCAAAAATTTGAAACAAACTTGATCTGTGTACACACTAGACGGATCTACAAACCAAATTTGGTAGCTCTAGCTCTTATAGTCTCCGAGATCTAGGTGTTCATACAGACGGACGGACAGACGGACGGACAGACGGACGGACAGACGGACGGACAGACGGACGGACAGACGGACGGACAGACGGACGGACAGACGGACATGGCTCAATCGACTCGGCTAGTGATGCTGATCAAGAATATATATACTTTATGGGGTCAGAAATGTATATTTCTGCCTGTTACATACATTTTAGCGACTTTAATATACCCTTTTACCCTATGGGTACAGGGTATAAAAATTCAAATATCGCTTTCGCAATGGTATTAGCATTCTTATTTTGAACAGGGATGGCTACCAAATACTTTGTTAGGTCGCATATTAGTGTTACTGCGTATTCGTTACCATTTTCAGATTTCGGTAGTGGACCTATAGTATCCACTATTACTCTGTCAAAGGCACTCATAGGCGTTTCTGTTAGTGTTAATGGGGTCTTAGTATGTTTAGTCGTTTTCGACTTTTGGCATTTTGGACAACTACGTATGTACTCTTTTATTTGACGCGTCATATTTTTCCAACAGTAGTGTCTTTTTATTTTCATTAAAGTTTTTGTTATGCCATTATGACCACCTTGGATTGGATCATCATGATTTTTAGACAAAATTGCTTCCATTTCTTTTTCATTATTTATTATGGTTACCGGGTTGAGTAGCGCTATTCTTAATGAATTGAATATTTCATTGCCCATTTCTTTAAAAGTATCTATTAAAATAAATTCAAAGATCTTTTCCCACGGTGCCGTTTTGATATGGCTTATTTTTATACCCTGTACCCAAAGGGTAAAAGGGTATATTAAAGTCGCTAAAATGTATGTAACAGGCAGAAGAAACCGTTTCCGACCCTATAAAGTATATATATTCTTGATCAGCATCAACAGCCGAGTCGACAACACCTAGATCTCGGAGACTATAAGAGCTAGAGCTATCAAATTTGGTGGGAACATCCGTCTTATGCCTAGGCAGGTCAAGTTTGTTTCGAATTTCAGCCACGCCCACTTCCGCCCCCGCAAATGAAAAAAGAAAATTTTAAAATCAATTTACAAGAGCTGTTTTAAAGATATCCAATTCTTATTTGGTAGACATAATTATATAGTCAAACTGCACAAACTGACCAAATTTTATTCACATCGGACAATAAACATCGGAGATATAGCCATTTGCATTTTGTACTGAACTGCCAAGGCGACATTGGCTGATATGAAAGAGCGAGATAGCATGCGTTCGCTGCTGCTGCATGTAAAGGGGAATTTCGTTTTGAATTGATTGCGATTTCGAGGGTTTTCGAACTTTTGTTTAGTGTCTACGCAAATTAAGATAGTTAAAAATTTTTGCCACGCCCACTTCCGCCCCCGAAATTTGGAAAAAACGATTTACTAGAGAAGTTTTAAAGCAATCACACCTAATAATGTGGCCAAAATGCATCATCTGACTAAATTTAGTCGAAATCGGACAATAAATATCGAAGATATACGTAAATGCGTTTTGTACTGAAGCGCTTAGGACGACACTGACTGGCAAGAGTGAGCGAGATTGCATGCGGTAGCTGTTGCTGCATGATAAAAGGAATTTTGAATTAAGTTGATGCCGATCTTGATTTAATATAACTAGTTGGTACAGGGTATACTCAATGTCGGCAGGGACGACTTGCTTACTTCATTAATATACCGGCTTGCTTTTCAAGCCTTTGAAAGAACTGACCTAAGTCAAGTTTTTCATTAGTATATAGGTCGCCAATATCAATTCTTGCAATCACTAATACTGCCACAGGGAACGGCGCGTTTCTCTGTTTTTAATTTATCAAAAAAATCGCACAGAGATTCTACGTCAGAGTCACTCATAAGAGATAATAGCTTGTGTTTGGGTTTTCTTTTATTATGTTCACAAATAGAATTATTTCTAAGAAGAAAAAATAATTGTTCTTATTTTTGCAATTTTCATTAACAGAACCACAAGAGACTTAAAAAAATTTTTATTTTTTAGTTTGGGAAATCTAATTTGGATATTTATTTATTTACGCTTCGTATTCTGGTAGGTAAAACAAAATGACTATTAAGGATAGGAATTTTAAATGCAACAGATTTATCTCGGTTTGTTTGGATTTTTTTTTACTCTCACTTGCGGTTTATTTCTTTTTTTGTTTGTTTTACTTTGTTGATTTTGTTAGCGATGCAGTTTAAATAAAAGATTACCCTACTTACATGATTTTTTGGTTTCCTTTAATTAAATTTTCTTAGCTTTGGAGGTCGAAGTTCAATGCTGCTGAAGTTTTGTGTTTTCTCACTCACAGCGGCGTTAGCTGTCACTTGATATCACTGGTACTCGTCTTGCGCAGCCGTCACCAGTCCAGTGACGTGACTTAATCGCAGCCGGCAGCGGTCCGATGCCGTGACAAATAGTAAATATTTGATAATAATATTTATTTTATTATCTGTTTGTCGCTGTCGTGGCTGACAAACTTTAGCAATGTTAGTTGCCAAATTAGTTGCTTTTTAGTTCTTTGCCAGGGCCATAGGCGAAGAAAAAAAATGTTCACTTTCACTTGTGTTTTATTTTTTGTTGCCGATTGGTGGCGTTTTTGTCTCTCGCCAGGGTCGTAGGCCAAGAGATTTTCCAAAACTTTTGTTAACTTGTATGTGTTATTGTTGCGCGAGTTCTGTTCTTTAGTTGGGCGCCAATTAATATATTTCTGTTTATTTTAAAAACTTTATAAAAGTGAAAGCTGTTTGGCTTCCCTGCTGGTTACTTAAGAACTAACTTAAATATTAAAAGAAATATTTAAGTTACCCAGCAAAGCCCGCCTCAAACTGCTGACGATGCGGTTCCCACGAACGACGTGCTGATCGAGTAGCTCGTGCAGTGGCATCCGGTCATCGCTCCTCTATTTTGGTAATGCAGCGTACACTATAAAAATGCTTATCCAGCATTTTAGGGTGCTGGTTGCCCAATCGAGTGGACCGTTAACTATACTATATTAAGTATACCTACATATGTATATACCTGTAAGTGGATATAACCGTGCATATGTACCTACAATTGAAATTATGATAAGAATATAAGTATGCTAAGAAGAAGGTAGTCGGTAATTCCTGTATGTTTGTGAATGATTAACGTTTTTAATTTGATATATAATTTTCTTCCACCTAAAAAAAGAGGTGAAAACTAATTTTTTTGTGTGAAAAAATGGAAGAAAATATTAAATAATTATAAGCACATCTTTAAACCCATGGAGCGCTTCATCGGATGATAAGATATGGTGAATCACACACATATTTTTTATTAGTAAATAATTATTCACAACATTACAAGGAATTTACCGCAATGTTAAAGAAGTAAACAGATGATTTTGAAAAGTTTTATGAAGGAATGAAAGAATAAAGTTAAAGAAGAATGAATTTTATTGCTCTTACAGTTAGGCTGATGTCAGAGTGGCCGCGATAAGCGATGCGATGCTATAAGCGATAATTATCGCAGCGATCTGCAAAGCGATGACATGGCAGAGTGAAAGCTTTCCGCAAAGCGAGAAACCTGGCGAGTGTTCTAATTTTGGTCTCAGTTGCAATCATCGCCGTCATGGATTCAGACGAAGAATTTTTTGCGTCAGCAGCAGTTATAAATGTTGTAATGAAAAAAACCACCGGGATCCATCCACTGAATAGAAACCGTTTAAAAGGAGAGTTTAATAGTTTGTATAAAAATTTAAGGCAGTATCCTGACAAATTTTTCAATTATACTCGAATGTCGATCAATACATTCGATTATATTTTGACGAAGATTCATTCAAAATTGGAAAAGTGTTGGACAAATTTTGTTGTTAATCCCATAACGCCATGTGAAAAACTTATTCTAACTTTGAGGTAACTTTGTAATTATATATTTATTTTTTTTCGCAACAAAAATGTTTGATTTTTTTTAATTGTTTTCGGAATTATTTCCGTCTCCAAAATGAGAAAGTACGACCTTTTGAATTTCCATTCTGCAAAGCATTTTTTTTTTCGCATGTCCATAGACTTCATATATGGCAGAAGGCTCTCAAAAAAACATTGGTCATCGTCGGGTGTTTTTGGTGTATTTATTTTTTTTTCTAAAAGTTTAAGTTTCTCCTTCTCAATGGACAGCAGTTGAGAAGGCATACTTAATTTTTTTTTTTTTTTTTTTTGGAAAACCCTCTTCCTCATCTGTGTCACATAGCTCAGCCAAATTGTGGGATAATTCTGTGTCCAGCGAATCTTCAAACTCTGGAACACAGAAACTTTTATTGGAGCAGCTGGCCTCCAAATTTCCACACGTTTGCCTGGGCTTCATTTGATCTTTTAAAAATAGAAGGGACTCAAAATGAGGCCAGGAGGTATAGATGCCAGCATCAGGTGCACAGTCTCCTGACTTTTCTGTTGGCCTTTTTTTATACTCATTTCGAAATTGGTCCCGAAGATTTTTCCATTTTTTTCAAACAGTCTCCTGAAGGTTAAGCAAAAAATTTAATTATATGAATAAAATTAACCAATTGCAGATATTTAGCAACGGGTGCTTCGTTTACTTCATTGTCGTATGCATTTAAAATTGGAAGGACTACAGTCTCCGTTATTGTAAAGGAAACAGTCAAGGCACTTTGGGAGGAGTTGCAGCCAAAGCACATGCCACAGCCTTCAAAAGAAATGATTACCGAGATAGCTGATGACTTTTGGAAATTGTGGAACTTCCCAAATTGGGCTATTGACGGAAAACACATTCGTATTCAGTGTCCACCTCATTCTGGATCCATGTTCTACAATTACAAAAAATTTTTTTCTGTTGTTCTTCAAGGAGTGGCTGATTCAAACTGCAAATTTATTGCAATTGAAGTTGGAGGTTATGGCAAACAAAGTGATGGTGGCACTTTTAATGCATCACAGTTTTATCGTCAACTTAAATCTCGACAATTTATGCCTCCAGATACTAATTTGCCTGGATCAAGTATTAAAATGCCCTACGTTTTTGTAGGCGATGAAGCATATCCGCTATTGGAAACTCTGTTAAGGCCATACTCAAGCCGCACTATTAATGCTGAAAGAGAGTATTTCAACAAGCGACTCTCCCGAGCTCGCAGGTGCATTGAATGTGCTTTTGGAATTATAACTTCCAAATGGCGTTTGCTCTGGAAGCCAATTGAAACCGATCCAGATTTCGTCGACATTATTGTAAAGGCAATTTGTATTCTGCATAATGCAATTATTGACCTTGAGGGAAGTCCCAATGTCAATCAAGACACACACACAAGCAATGAAAATAATGGAAGTGAAGAGTTATTTCACCCAACAAGTTACAGATCTGGACAACTTGTTCGTGATGCCTTTTGCAGTTTTATGTGTACAAATAGGCTTTGATATTAAAAATCCACAAATATAATATAAGCAAAACTTACTTGGTACTTGGAGACTTTCCTCAATCTCTTTCCAATTCTTTTCAACCACCAGTCGATTGTGGTAATTTTTACATTTTTGGTCCCACAAAACAGAACGAGAAAAAAATTTCCGTTATTAAGTCCTCAACATTTATGTTCGGACTCGAACTCATTTTAGCATTTGCTTCGTTGGACTGTTTAATTGCATTTGAAAGCAAATACATAAAAATATAAAGTGTTTGCATCAAACTGTTATTAAAGCTTGAGTTGCGCAAAAACATTTTTCAACCAAAAACCAACTGTTTTTTAAGCTCGAAACGCAACAAAAACACACGTATAACAACAGCTGGATGAAGCGATAAAGCGATTCAGAATCGCTTTCTCGCAACTCGCTTCAACTTGTCGCTTTGGCTCTCTTCTCGCTTCGCTTGCACTCTGACATGCATTCAGCGATTACATATATATTTGAATGCAGAGCTTTCTCGCTCATTGTCGCTCAATATTATCGCATCGCTTATCGCGGCCACTCTGACATCAGCCTTAGGCTTAGTGCAAGAAGATTAAATTTTAGAATGTAAGAAAAGGAAAGAAACAAAAAAATATCAAAGAAGCTAACTTCGGCTCTGCCGAAGTTTGTATACCCTTGCAGCTTCATTGTTTTATTATTTAATTTAAAAACTAAAGTTTTAAAGTAATTGAAGAGAAAACTCAACTAAAAATTTTCCCGAATTCACCGATAATCGAACCCACCAATCACCGAACCATCGTGCGACCGATCTTTACGTACTACGTCACCATCCTCACTTAACTCACTTAAGCTAGTTCGACATACATATATGTATGTATGTACATATAGCAAACGCATGGCATCTCGCTCTTTAAAATTCGTTCTGTTCTGTCACAACGCAAATGTTTCTGTCTCTCTCACACACCACGTGGTGACCAATTTTTGCATATGTATGTGTGTGTGATTGCTTGGAATTTGTTTTTGTTTCTTTGCTGCCAGAGAAAACTGATATTTTACTCGAGGTACCTCCACGTTTTAGTTAATAGCTCTGGTGATAATTATCCGATCCTACTCATTTTCACACTTTTCATACTTCATAGATTAAGGAACTTAACTTTTCATGTTTCAACTATGTAACTTAAAAATTTATGGTCTAAAACTTGATAGAAACAGACAGACGGACGGACGGACAGACGGACATGTCTTAATCGACTCGGCTATTGATGCTGATCAAGAATATATATACTTTATGGGGTCAGAAATGTATATTTCTATGCGTTACAAACATCTGACCAATTTTATAATACCCTCTGCAAGGGTATAAAAAGAAGAGAGGTGTCATGGGACACCCAGATGGAACGAAGTTTCTTTCGATTAAGGGGGTGAGAGCAGCTTTATTCATGCAATTTTGAAAAAAAAATTTATTTTAATTAATTTTTATTATACCCTTGCAGAGGGTATTATAAAATTGGTCAGATGTTTGTAACGCATAGAAATATACGTTTCCGACCCCATAAAGTATATATATTCTTGATCAGCATCAATAGCCGAGTCGATTGAGACATGTCCGTCTGTCCGTCTGTCCGTCTGTCTGTTTCTATCAACTTTTAGATAGTAAAATTTTAAGCTACATAGTTGAAACATGAAAAGTTAAGTTCCTCAATCCTTTGTGTAGGTAGAGTTTAAAAATTAGTCGGATCGGATAATTATCACCGGAGCTATTAACTAAAACGTGGAGGTACCTCGAGTAAAATAAGCAATTTTCTTTGGCAGCAAAGAAACAAAAACAAATTCTAAGCAATCACGCACACACATACATATGCAAAAATTCGTCACCACGCGGTGTGTGAGAGAGACAGAAACATTTGCGTTGTGTTGTTGCACAGAACGAAATTTAAAGAGCGAGATGCCATGCGTATCAATACGGAAAGTGTTTACTTTTGAGTTTTTTCTTCTTTTTTGTTTTTCGATTTTATTAAACATTAATACCAATTACTTTAAAATTTTTGTTTTTAAATTAAATAATAAAACAATGAAGCTGCAAGGGTATAAAAACTTCGGCAAAGCCGAAGTTAGCTTCTTTGATATTTAACAATTTTTTTTTTTATATTTTTTTTAAAAACTATATACATATGGATGAATGTACATATTTCGAAATACTCCGCCCATCAGAAAACCATATAAAAAAAGTAGCTCAAATGCTACCAAAATGCCACGTTCATCCGAATTGCAAAAACCAAACATTATTTAAATTGTAAGACTTCAGCCCATACGATAAACTATAAAAAATTCAAAATTCCAAAAAAATTAATTTTTTACAGATTTGATAAAAGTCGACCCACTTTGGGAGACTTAGCTAAATCTAAAAAAAACAACAAAGCGACACAATTATATTAGTTCAGATAGGTTTATAAAAAAATGGGTTTATTATAATAAAAATAATTTGAAAATTTGAGCAAAATCGGTTTGGGAGTTTTTGACATATCTTGCCAGCAGTTTTAAGGAACCGAGTCTAGTAAAACACATTTGAATGTTGTTGCCCGCAACCAGGCTCTATATACACCTACTCAGGTTTACGGCTTTTACTTCTAAACGTGTTTAGATTTTGAAAAAATCTTTTGCTCAGGTATTTTAGACATTCTAAGGGTAAGATACAATAATAATTTAATGCAAGGTGGGCTGCCAAATTTCGCCCGACGACAATATTTGCAACAAACAAGCATCCGGGCAGAGAAAAAGGGATCGGGATCGCGAATCCAAGCATATACGGCGAATACATATGTATGTATGTATGTACATATATGCATGTGTGACACATTTATGACGCATTCTCAATCTCAGAATCTTTGCTTGTGCATCCCGTATTTACTTGTTCGTCCCGCATTTATTTGTGCGTCCCTCTACCAAAAAACTCGAGTCCGCTACCTCTTTTCCCTTCCGAATTTGCTTGTGCGTCCCTCTGCCTAAAAACTCGAGTCCGCTACCTCTTTCCTCTGCCGCATTTGCTTGTGCGTCCCTCTGCCAACAAACTTGAGCTCGCGATCGCTGCTTGTGCGTCCCTCTCTGTCTACATACTCATACACTGTTCAATGCGAAAGAAAAAGACAAAACATTTGGTAACGGTAAAAGTGTCGTTACACTTTTCAGTCTTAATTTTTTCGGTTTAGCCCCTACCGCGCGATAAGAAACTTCGTTTCAAAAATATCAAAGAAGCTAACTTCGGCTCTGCCGAAGTTTGTATACCCTTGCAGCAAAATAATTGGTATAAATGTTTAACAAAATCAAAAACAAAAGAGAAAAAAACACATAAAAATTTTCACTTCTTCACCGAGCATTGAACCATCAAACACCGAAGCCCATCGTGCCAACGATCTCCACATACTACGCCACCGTCCTAATTCGATATACATATGTACATATATGCAAACCCATTGCATCTCGCTCTGTCAATTTTGTTCTGTGCAACAACGCAACGCAAATGTTTCTGTCTCTCTCACACACCGCGTGGTGACGAATTTTTGCATATGTGTGTGTGTGCGTGATTGCTTGGAATTTGTTTTTGTTTCTTTGCTGCCAAAGAAAATTGCTTATTTTACTCGAGGTACCTCCACGTTTTAGTTAATAACTCCGGTGATAATTATCCGATCCGACTAATTTTTAAACTTGATCTGGATGATCGATTAAGGAACTTAACTTTTCATGTTTCAACCATGTAGCTTAAAATTTAAGCTCGAAAACGTCTGGCTAAACAGACAGACGGACGGACGGACAGACGGACGGACGGACAGACGGACATGTCTCAATCGACTCGGCTGTTGATGCTGATCAAGAATATATATACTTTATGGGATCGGAAACGTATATTTCTATGCGTTACAAACATCTGACCAATTTTATAATACCCTCTGCAAGGGTATAATAATACATATATAAATATAGCCGCATATATATATATATACAATTAATTCCAACCAAAAAAAAAATAGTTAAGTCAACGATTTTGTAATAATAATAATAATTTTAGGAACCATGTATAAAGAAAAATAAAAACAACAAAAGTGAGTAAAGCAAACATGAAGAGATAAATAGTTTTGATTTATTCCTAGTCGTGAAGTAAAAAAGTAAATGTAGAATCAGACAACTTTGGGAGTTTTTCGTTCATGGCGCATTAGAAGAACTCAACGGTAGGGAGGGTATAGAAGAGCAGCTGTTTAACATCTAGCAGCTATAGTAGTGTCTTGTAGAGTCGATTAAAACACTTTTAAGACAAGGGACCTATATAAAAATTTTTATGTAACCTGAGGTTGAAGTTGGAATGGGTCAAGAACCCCCCGCAGGCTGTTTTTGCTAGTCGTGTCACAATGACCTTCTTCGCTGCCAACAAGGTACTCAGGATGGAAATACGAGTCAAACTAGTGATAGAGTGACATGAAAATGGGAAGAAGTATTCCAGTATATTACAGTTTACTATCGGTTTCATGGTTATATTTAGTTTTAGATGGAGTTTACCACCCACGTAGTGCTGCACTATTAAGCAACACGACTCTTTGGAAACACCATCTAGTAATCATTAATGTTATACGGGCCTGGCACCCTCTATGGGTAAATGGCCTCATTTAAGAAGGACTTAAATCATTAATTTCTCATAATAGAATATTGATGCTCCATACACAGCATCTCACATTTGCCATAAACACAAAGTGACTTAGTGCTGAACTATTTTCTTTTCGCTCGCCGCTACTATGAAAATCCTTGTTAGATTCTTTTCCTCCTCTAATTAATATGCTTAAATTCAGGGGGTAGTACCATATGAGTTGATGTTGTATAAACACAAATATAAATATCTAATTTTTATTTTATATATTGAACCCATTAATATATTTCTATTATGTGAAGAATAATAATATTAATTTAATTTTTTTTTTTATTAAAAATCAATAATAAGAGGCAATTCTAGATGAAAAAAACATTTTTTTTTTATGCTAGACATTCCTCAGTATTATTAAATTTGAAAATGAAATTCATATGCATCTTCGTTTTTCTCATACTTGAGAGGTAATGTGTTTCATTTATAATTAATATTATGGAAATTTAATATATATTAAACTAGCTAACCCGGCGAACTTCGTGCCGCCTAACAGTCAAAGAATGTCGTGTTAACTTTTAGCTGAACTAATTTAGGCTTTTATGAACGTAATATAATAATACAAAACAATATTAATATGATGAATGAGAAATCATCAGCAGATAGATCGTTCAACAATTCAAAGACAGTTGAAGTTTGTTTACATATCGCCACAGATTTGATGCTTTGAGGCAAGCGTTTATTTCGTCGGCAGCAGTAGATCTTGGAATTACTAGTAGTGTTTGTCGGAAATCGCCAGATAATAAAATCATTGAACCACCAAAACATCTCGAGTCATTGCGCAGATCTTTTAATGTTTGGTCTAGTGCTTCCAATGCGCGTTTGTGCGCCATTGTGCATTCGCCCCATATGATAATTTTTGATGCTACTAAAACTTTGGCCATTGCGGAGTGTTTCGAAATGTTACATGTCGGTTGTTCAGTAGTTTGAAGATTTAATGGCAATTTTAACTCTGAGTGAGCCGTACGGCATCCGTCAAACAATGTAGCCGTTATTCCAGAAGAAGCAATTGCTACCACAATTTCGGATCTCGCGCGTACAGTGGCCAAAATCAATGACAACGACGGGGGCATCCAAAAAAAATAAGCCACCATTCATCAATTGCATTAATCAGTGTATCATAGACTTCCCTCTGCTTAGGATTCAACTGTGGTACATTCGTTTGAACTGATTGGATTAGTTCATGTGGATCATATTCACGTTCACGTTCTAATTCTCTATTAAATGCGTCATTCATTCCGTGATCTGGCGCTGGCATTCCTAACCTAACTAACAAGCTGCCGCATATGAGGTAACACGTATCTTCGATCCAGAGCAAGGCCTGGTTATGCATCTCCTGATTCGCCTCAAGATCGGTATTTCTTGAGCTGACACGAATTCGATGTAAAATGTCTTCTGACATGTTATCTTTGTATTTGTTCCACAGATTACGTGGGTTCGATGGGAAGCATGTCGAAATGATGACTGCAAATAATGTTCGTATCTGACTCGGAGATGCAGAAATAATTGCTTCAGCGATTGTCGTGTCCTAATGAGAATCGTTTTCAAGCAAATTCAGCTCTTGACATACTGCACGAAATGTGGGACACACTATACCATTAACAGTTTGAAGTGATTCAAATGATGTTGGCCCTCGAACATGTACCAGCAACAACCGCAAATAGAAACATTCATCATTCTTCGGATGAACTGTGTAAATACGACCAAGAGCAACAGCAGAACGCATATCTGGATATCTGGAAGAAATTTCTTTGATGTAGCGTTCCACGTGTAATAACGTGGCATTTCCGAGTAAAGCAACGTTCGTACAAACGGATCGTTTTGACAAACCGCAAAGAAACTGGTCAGTGTTGTCGCTGGAGGTATTTGGGCACGTTGAGCAGCATTCGACGCTGTGAAATATACTCTCTGACCGTTCTCTCGATGCACCCCCAAATGTACAAAAGTGGGATAACGTTCGTGAATATGGAATGAGAATATACGCCAAATTGCTTCATTGCAGTTCACATATCTACCAACTTGATAGCGCGACTTTATAGTCATCACTTGGCATGCGTTCTAAAGCAGTCTTAAACAACCTGACCAATGCATGATGTTCATTAAGTATTTGCTGAAAATCTTGGACAATTGCTCTTTTTGTAGCTGTGTTGATCCCTTGACGCCGGACAAGTTGTTATTCTATATTGTTCATGAAGTATATTTGCAAGAATTTGTGCTGTGCATCTTCAATAGGTTGCAATGATCCAATGCGATGGCAAATCTGGCCTTGAATCTGTAAGCAAACTCTTTTTACAGAAATCTAACAAACTACATTTAAAATTTTTTTTTTTTACCTTAAATGTCGGATTACATCCGTGTTCTTCAATAATTTCCGCCCCAAATGAAGTCATTTGGAAACGGGCATTGTATTTTTGAGTGTTCGCTAGAAACACTCTCGCTGTCGTGATTCTAGTGTTTCGCCATAAAGCAGGGAACGCAATGGCTCTGGTGGCGGGACCACTGATGGCAATGTCACTTTACCACTAAGGCAGCACAAACCGGGCGTTTCACCAGCAAACTTCAATGCGCCACAATGCTGGCAAACAACGTCCATTGGACCAATGCAAACTAAACGATGCAAGGCGTAGTCGATGGTGCAACCATATCGAAACGCTGCTCGATTCAAATCAATACTTTAACCATTTCTTCTTGCACTTCGAAGATTCTTCCTTTGTTCATCAGTACGATAAGCTCGATGATTTCTCGTTTCACGGGCTGCGTCTCTTTGAGAAGCACAAATTAAGGCCCTTCTTTGCTCCATACTAACGCGGCGCTCTTCTCGGTCGATTTCTCATTCTTCGTCAGATAATTGACTCGCGATATTCCGTTGTCTATTTGCATTACGGGTCCGCTGGGAAAGATTAGATCTTCTAGGACGCGGCATTTTTATTAATAGTAATATTGAATATACAATACAATATACTAGGCAGATCAAGTTTGTTTCAAATTTTAGCCACGGCTACTTCCGCCCCCGCAAATGAAAATATAAAATTTTAAAATGAATTTACTAGAGCTGTATTAAAGATATCGAATTCTTATTTGGTGGACATATTTATATAGTCAATGTCTACGTCACAATGACGTAGAGAGCGAGAGAGCGAGACGGGAGTGGTGAACGGCGGAGCTTTCACCACGGCCTGTAATGCTAAGTAGTGTAATCTGTAATGTTAAGTTGAATTAATCTGCTTTATAACGTGTAAATGAAAAGACGTGAATACATATCTGTGAAGTGAAGTACTCTTGGAGTTTCTACACTTATTTCTGGGGAAACAAGAAGGAAGACATCTCGCCCTCCTACAAACATTTTGGTCCTTCGAGCCGGATTCTCACCTAGAAGGAAGTTTTTTCTAAGATCAGGCCGATCTATTGACGCCGGCTCGCATCGGTGGATTTGTCTTCAACGCTGCAAAGAAAGTTAAGTAAAACTTTTATTTTCAAGTCCACATAAGGTGGCAGTGTAAATGTTGTCCGATTGCATGATCTATCACATAAGGTGTTAAATCAGGCAGCACTTCATTTACACTCGTTAAATGACATAAGGTCATTTTTTCATTCTCCTTCATTTCTTTTTCCTTTTGTACTTTGTACTGCTTTCCGACGCAGCCATCTTTTTTCCAATCCCAGTTATGTATGTACATATGTAAATGTACATAAGAACAGTTTCATAATCATTTTTTTTCTACATCAACTGTTCACACATTCCATTCCTTCCAAGAAACGTACATATATGCATACATAACTAAGTACATAAGGTACTTCCATACATACATACATACATATCTCCACCAACAAGAAATATATGTGCGTTCAATATCAAACTTACCGTGTGTCGCCGTTTCCAATTTCCAACAAGTGAAGTGAACACTCCTCCGCGAGAAAAATTTGTGCTGTGACATCCTGAAATACCAACAAGAAAACATTTAAGTGGAAATTAATTAATTTCGCGAAAAATAATTTAAACTCACCATTGTTTACATTTGAGTCACACATATGTACGCACATACACGAATGTTCCGATTGTTCACCATTCCTACACTTGTTATCGGCTCCAGTTTCAAGGTTTACACGACGGCAATTTATTTTTTCGGTAATGCGAAACAAATGCGAAATTAACGCGAACGTCTAATAAAATAATTTCGCACTCGCATTGTTTTCGCGATCCGAATTTAATAAATCCGAGCTTGCGTGTAATATTTAATGCACATATTTTTCCCAATACACATATTTTTTCCAATACATATATTTTTTCCATAATAAATATATTTTACATAATCCATAATATATATTTTATAACATTCCATATACACACAATATATTTTATACATTCCACATACAAAATATATTTACACACATATCACATACCCACACATATAAATCCTAACACATACATATAATTTCTCCTACATTTAATTTACACAAACGCATTCACATAATTATTATTTTTGGTGCAGGATTCCGAAAATAAAAAAACCAAAAAAAAAAACAAAACATCGAAACATTTTATCAAAAAAAGATTTTCTAATTAAGTGAACTAACTACGGATTTTTTTCGCCTTTGTGTTGTTTGTTTCTTAAAATTTGAAATTCGCGCATAAAGAAAATTTGTGAAACCGTCTCCAACGCTACAGCCGAGTCGTTTTTTTTCCACCAGATTTGCCTATTTTTTTTTGCAAAAAAAATTTTTGTGACTAATCTTTTTATAAACGACTTTAAAGTTTATTGACGGTGTATTTGTATTTCTACCGAGAACATATAAAAAAAAAAAAAAAAAACAAAAAAAAAAAAATCCATTCCAAGCTAACATCGGAAGAAATACAACGTACAGTTTAGATTTTTTTGCAATTTTGTCTTTTTTGCGCAAACAACAGCACGTAGTCGTCTATCCTTTTTCGACCCAAGTTCACAAATAAGAGAATTTTTATTAACGGATAACCACCAGTAAAATTTTTATGTGCATTTGTGTAAAACCGATTTCTTGATATACTTTCAACTATAATTTTGTAAAATAAAATATACAGTCCACGTTTCGAAAAATTCCTACAAATATAAGGTTCAACATTTCAAACATTCTTTCATCGTCGAAAATTCCACAGTGGTTATAAATCCAAGTTTTTCAATTACTGCGAAGATTATTATACTCGATTCAAGTTCCAATTGCTTCGACATTTTCTACAATTCTCTTTACATTTTTTCGATTTTCAATTGTCAATTCTCCAATTCCTGTTGTCGTCTAGCAACGGTCAAAAAAAAACTGCGTTTTAGATTATGCCAATCGAGCAACCCAAGACTAGCGCTAAGTCAACTCGGCTCACTGTTCCTCCACGTTCTGCATCGCCTGCGACCCCGACATCAAAACCAAGAATTCTCGCTTCTCCTGCGACCATTAAACGACATCCAAGTTCTGCCAGAAGTGAGTCTTCAGCACTCAAGGGTCAGAGCCACGGCATTCAACGAGCTTCATCTGAGCCCAGATTGTCGTCTCCGAAAACTTCCAGAGCGTCAAGCCCCTCTAAGTTAGAAACTGCGAAGCCAGTCCCGCACATCACCGTGTCCGCACCTTCAGTCTCTACTCGTTCTGAAACGCAGAGACGTATCCGTGTCTCCAACATGGCTTTGGCTGATTTTATAGCTGCCAGTGATCGTATCAGCCGTTTCCAGGATATGATCAGACTCCGTCTGAGAATGCAGTGACAATCTTCACACTGAAGATCCGACAGGATCATATTCGCTCCTTATGGGCAACAGCCGAACAAGAGTATGTTCGTTGTTCCAAAAGTATTCGGCAAGATGGTGACACTGCAGATATTTCGACCCTAGAAGCAAAATATGCTTATTGCTATGATGTTTATGAACGTTGCGCGTCTCTACTTACAGAGTCCATTGACAAAGCATCCATGCCAGCGCAGTTGCCAGTTCCTAGCGTTGCTTCGAGAGGCTGTAATCTTCCGCCATGTGACACAGAAATCTTTAGCGGGGATTTTTTGCGTTGGCCTACATTTCGAGACCTTTTCACCGCTGTCTACATAAACAATCCGCGGTTAACACCTGTCGAAAAGTTATTCCATTTGAATTCTAAAACACGAGGTGATGCCAAGGATCTAGTGGCTAAGTCTCCACTTACCAATGATGGTTTTGAATCAGCTTGGGAAGCCCTCTGTGAGCGGTTTGAGAATCCAAGACTCCTTGTCAATAGTCAGCTCAAGGTCCTGTTCGGCTTAATGCCCATTCCTACCGAGTCCGTCACATCGCTGAGAACGATGCTGAACACTTTCCAAGGATGCTTGCTAGCATTAAATCTTCACGGCGTAGACACATCTACTTGGGACAGCATGCTCGTTTTTTGGGCTAGCTCCAAGCTGCCCAAGGTTACCCGAGCTATGTGGGAGCAGTCTCTCCAAAATAAACGAGATATCCCATGTTGGTCCGAATTAAATGCGTTTCTAGAAGATCGCGTCCTTACGTTGGAATCACTAGAAGATTCAATGACTGTAAGTTGTCAGCCATCGACAAGTCAATTTGTCCGAAAAGAAACCCAAAAGAATATTAAGACTTTTAAAACCAAGGTCTCTGTGGGCACGTCTACGTGCAAGGTGTGTGCAAAGGAGAATCATCCAATCCGTCTGTGTCCTCGTTTTCTCCAAATGTCCATCAATGATAGAGTCACACAGATTAGGCAACTCAAATTATGCCTCAATTGTTTCGCACGTCAGCATCAACTAAAAGAATGTCCAAGTGCACATAATTGCTTCACGTGCAACGGTCGCCATAATACCCTGCTTCATCGTGGAAACGTTGCGCCAGTGCTAGCGCTACCCAGCTCAAATGCCAGGGGCAATCAAGCCAACGCTGTTTCAAACCTTCCGGCAGACCCACCTATCCGCACGCAAAGCTATTTTGCATCAAGTGCGAAGCGAGTCCTTTTGGGAACCGCCATGGTTACCGTGCGTCATCAGGGAATTTCCTATAGGGCTCGTGCTTTGATTGATCCAGGATCTGAAGGGAGTTTTATAACGGAGCGGCTTTTCAACCAAATAAAACTTCCATTCAAGACAGTGACTGCTCACATATCTGGTCTGACCATGTCGACTCCCGCTCAAGCCCATAAGCTTTCTCAGCTCGTCATAGGTTCTCCATTGATGCCAGAACGGCGAGTGCCCACGTCTGCCTATGTCTTACCGTATTTGGCAGGCAATCTTCCGACGCATAGCATTAGCGAGAGTGCCTTAGAGAACCTGCCCAACTTGCCTCTTGCCGATCCGAATTTCCGTCACAGTGCCCAAATAGATTTACTGCTCGGGTCTGACGTGCTTCCGGCAATTTCCTTGAAGGGCAAGGAAACCAATATTTGTGGCACCCTTTTTGGAGAAAAGACCATATTCGGGTGGGTACTTACAGGGCCAGTTGACGAGTCCCAAATCGACCAGCGGGCAATCTCCTCGTTTTCCACTCGAGTTATGCATCCCCCAGAGAGCCAATTAGATAAACTTCTCACAAAATTTTGGGAGGTGGAGGATCTCCCTGTGAGGAGAATGAAAGAGTCCCCTTCCGATTGTGAGGAGAACTTCGTCCGAACCACCAAAAGAGACACCTCGGGACGATATATCGTCAGCCTTCCATTCCGAGAGCCTAGCAACATCCAGCTGGGTCATTCCAGGTCAGGTGCATTGGCCCAGTTCCTTCGGAACGAGAGCCGACTGAACAAAAATCCAGAACTCAAAGCTCAGTATAACTCGGTGATCCAAGAGTACGTAGACCTTGGTCATATGAGAAAGGTTAATCCTGCAGACGGTAGCTCTGTATTTTACCTTCCACATCATGCGGTGTTTAAGCCAGAAAGCACCACTGCTAAAGTTCGCGTAGTGTTCAACGCCTCCAGTTCCTCCACTAATGGGCAGAGTCTCAACGATGTCTTGCATACAGGACCGGTCCTCCAATCCGACCTAACCATGCAGCTTCTTAAGTGGAGATATTTCCGATTTGTTTTCAACGCCGATATTACCAAGATGTATCGGCAAATCCTTGTTGACCATCGACACACTCCGTTTCAGCGAATCTTGTTCCGCACACCAAATGGTGAATTAAGCGATTTCGAGCTAAAAACCGTTACTTTTGGAGTAAATTGTGCCCCCTTCCTTGCGATTCGAGTCCTCCAACAGCTAGCAAGTGATGTGGAATCCCAATATCCTCGAGCTAGTGAAGTTATTCGCAGTTTCATGTACGTGGATGACGTACTAGCTGGTGCTCATACGCAACACGAGGCCTGTGAGGCCATTAAAGAGCTGTCATGTGCGATGGAGTCCGCTGGTTTCCCCCTACTAAAGTGGACGGCCAATCATAAGCCGCTTCTGTGTGATATTTCGTCAAGCCACCTGTTAAATTCCGAGTTTCTCGAAATCGATGACGCTAGTGTAACCAAGACGCTGGGGATTCGATGGAGAGCCATGACTGATGAGTTTTTCTTCGTTCCTTCTCCACTGGAGCAAAAATCCTCCTACTCGAAGCGCGAGGTTTTGTCCCAAATTTCTAAATTGTTCGATCCAGCAGGTTGGTTATCTCCTTTCATTGTGCGTGCCAAGATGTTTATGCAAACTTTGTGGCTACGTGAGCTCCGTTGGGATGATCCACTTCCGTCCGATCTTGACCAACAGTGGAGCCAGTTTGTGACCAATTACCAGTCACTCAACGAAATCCGTATTCCCAGATGGGTACACTCTCAACCAAAGGTCCACATTGAGCATCACGGGTTCTGTGATGCATCCGAGCGAGCATATGGTGCAGCGCTATACGTTCGAGCTGTGATAGGGAATCACAGCTTCACGAATCTCCTTACCTCCAAGACAAGAGTGGCTCCAGTGAAAACCGTTTCTCTCCCTCGATTAGAATTGTGCGGAGCAGTCCTCTTGGCTGAGATGACTGCTGCAATTCTCCCTTCCATGCCGGTAGATAATCCTGATCTGCATCTGTGGACAGACTCCACCATTGTATTGTCCTGGCTTCAAAAACCTCCGTGCAGATGGACCACATTCGTGGCAAATCGAGTAGCGAAAATAACACAGATTTGCGACGCCCAACAATGGCATCATGTTCGGTCAACACACAACCCCGCCGATTTGGCAAGTAGAGGTGTTTCCTCCAGCGAGTTAGCGCAGTCAGACCTGTGGTGGCACGGCCCAGAGTGGTTAACATTGCCTCGCAGCCAATGGCCACCAGTACTTAAGTCTATCCCCGAGACTGACGTCGAACAAAGGACCATTAAGGTGCATACCACTAAGATCGCGCCGACGGAAGAGGTCCTCGACCGTTTCTCCGACTTTAGCCGAGCATTGCGCGTTTCTGCGTACATTCTGCGTTTCATCCGCCATTGTCGCAAAGGTCCCAGGGCGACCTCACTTCAACTTTCCCAAGGCGACCTGGCAGCAGCAGAGCAAGCTCTCACTATTTCGACTCAGCGTCGAGTATACGCTGAGGAATACCAAAGTCTAAGCAACAAGCAACAAATAGCCTCTCGTAGCTCCATACTTTCCTTAAATCCATTTCTTGACCACCATGGCATTATCCGAGCCAGCGGACGGGTTAAAAATTCCAGCTCTCTGCGGTATGATGAACGTCATCCTGTTCTTCTGCCGTATGACAGCCGTTTTGCTCGACTCCTTACTGATTTCACCCATCGCATAACGTTGCATGGGGGGAATCAGCTCATGATCCGTATCATCCGCGCGAAATACTGGATTCCCAAGATTCGAAATTTGGTCAAACATGTGACTAAGTCCTGTAAGGTCTGTATCATATACAGAAAGCGTCTCCAAACGCAGCTAATGGGAGATCTGCCCAAGGAGCGGTCTTCCTTTTCCAGGCCATTCACCTACACGGGAGTGGATTTTGCCGGCCCGTTTGATATCAAAAATTACACAGGACGAGCCTGTCTCATCACTAAGGGGTATGTGTGTGTGTTTGTGTGTTTTAGCACCAAGGCTATCCACTTGGAATGCACATCTGATCTGACGACTGAGAAATTCCTGGCCGCGTTGGCGCGTTTTATAGGTCGCAGAGGATGTCCGCAAAGCATTTATTCTGATAACGGCAAGACCTTTGTTGGCGCCGAGAAACTTCTCTCCAAAGAGTTTCTGGAGTCAGTAGCATCCGCAGCCTCAAGTCGGTACAGCCACCATAAGCTAGACTGGCGTTTCATTCCGCCCGGAGCACCGCATATGGGTGGCTTATGGGAAGCTGGGGTCAAAAGTTTTAAGACTTTGCTCCGCAAATCCGCTTCCGGCACTCGATTCACCTTCGAGGAGCTGTCAACGCTGTTGACAAAAGTCGAGGCTTGCCTAAATTCTAGGCCACTGGCTCCTTTATCAGATGACCCTACAGAGCTCCTCTCACTGACACCCGGTCATTTCCTGATCGGAGCGCCTCTCCTGTCAGCTCCTGAAGCTGAAGTCCCTCAGCTCGCTGAGTCCATCCACAACCGATGGCGGCGCCTTAAGGCTCTAAACCAGCAACTTTGTCTGCGCTGGAAGGAGGAGTACCTGAAGGAGATGCACAAGAGGCACAAATGGCAACGACCCATGAGAGATCTCCAGATCAACGACATGGTTGTCGTTAAGGAGGACAACTTGCCACCTAACGAGTGGCGACTCGGTCGAATCCAGGCGGTTCATCCTGGCGCCGACGAGCGAGTTCGCGTTGTCGACTTGCTGACCACGCGAGGCCCTATCCGAAGGCCCGTCACCAAACTATTGTTATTTGCTATTTGCAGCTCTTTACAATTATTGTCATTCCTTGGCTAATCCGAAACTTTTCATTTCTAGCCCTCTTTTTCCAGTTTTTTTCCATCACAAGACCTGCCAGCATGGCCCCACGTCCACGCCAACGCCGCAAACCCTCCGAGGAGACACGCTCCCGGGAGTCTCACACCTTTCGGTGTCGGGTGTGTCGAGGAGTCCACCCCTTGAAAAGGTGTAAGCGTTTCCTCAAACTGGCTACCGAGAAGAGGCTCCGAGCGGTTTTGATTAACAAATATTGCTCCAATTGCTTGGCCCATGAGCATTCGGGCAAGTCCTGCCGCAGTGGGAAGCGATGCCAAAAATGCGACCAGCGGCACCACACGCTGCTGCACGACGATGAGCGTCGTTCGACATCGCGGGAGCCGCCAGCCGCCTCCTCCAGGAAAGCCTCCAAACCCTCCGTTGCTCCTCCCTCGCTCACAGGACTCCTAAACCTGTCATCCACGTTGGTGATGCCCACGGCGACCATAATTATTGTGGTTGGTGCGAAAACATTTCGGACGAGAGCGCTGCTCGACCCCTGCACGCCGGTCAGCCGTATCCGGGCATCCCTTGCCGCCAGTTTCGGTTTGCCGACGGTCCATCTGGGGGCCGATCGGATTTGCACGGCAGTTGTCAAGTCGGCAGTGGAGACTGACGTCGAGCTGAACGTCGCCTTCCAGGTGAATTCGGCCCTCCAGTTCCGGACTCCCGCTCGGCCCGTCCATGACAGCGTGTGCCAGCGGTTCGCGGACCTGAGGCTGGCGGATGAGCGCTTCCACGCTCCGGCCTCCATCTTCGTGGTGTTGGGCGGTGACGTATACCCCCGAGTCGTACGGTCAGATTGCCGCGCGAGTCGGGACGGATTCCCCGTGGCCCAGCGCACCATCTTCGGGTGGACACTGGCCGGTAGCTGCCCACACCCTTGAGGCATTCGCAATCAGGATATTGCAAGGGGGCCGGGATGTCTACGTCACAATGACGTAGAGAGCGAGAGAGCGAGACGGGAGTGGTGAACGGCGGAGCTTTCACCACGGCCTGTAATGCTAAGTAGTGTAATCTGTAATGTTAAGTTGAATTAATCTGCTTTATAACGTGTAAATGAAAAGACGTGAATACATATCTGTGAAGTGAAGTACTCTTGGAGTTTCTACACTTATTTCTGGGGAAACAAGAAGGAAGACATCTCGCCCTCCTACAAACAGTCAAACTGCATAAACTGACCAAATTTCGGAGATATAGCCATTTGCATTTTGTACTGAATTGCTAAGGCGACATTGGCAGGTAAGAAAGAGCGAGATAGCATGCGTTCGCTGCTGCTGCATGTTAAAGGAAATTTTGTTTTGAATTGATTGCGATTTCGTGGGTGTTTGAACTTTTGTTTAGTGCCTACGCAAATTAAGATAGTTTAAAATTTTTGCCACGCCCACTTTCGCCCCCGCACTTTAGAAAAAACGATTTACTAGAGCAGTTTTTGGGGAATCACATTCTTATTTGGCACATCTAATAATGTGGCCAAATTGCAACATCTGACCAAATTTAGTCGAAATTGGACAATAAATATAGGAGATATACGAATGTGCGTTTTGTACTGAACCAACAAGTGCGAGATTAGATGTCAGGTGTGAGCGAGATAGCATGCATTCGATGAAAATTTTGAATTAAATCAAAGGAGATCTCGAGGGTGTTCGACTTTATTTAATATAACTAGTTGGTACAGGGTATACTCAATGTCGGCAGGGACGACTTGCTTGCTTCATTAAGATATATTCTGCTAAAAACCATGAAAATTGGTCCAGCAGATCTCGAGTTATAAGTGTTGTAACAAAACCGACTTTCTTTTACCATATGTTTTAAAATTTTATAAAATATTAAAACAACTTTTTGAGCATAGTCTTACAACCCTCAACCATATGTAGTCCAAGCAGCACTCTAAATTAATTAAAGTACCATAACAGCATGGACTGCGATATGAGTTCAAAATGTCGATGTTCATGTGTCCTTCAGTTCATACGATGACGCACAGTTTGCTGCGTTCTTCATCGACCCATGAGCCGAGTGATCCACCGCTTAGATTATATATAGTTTTTATTTCATTACGTCAATAAAATTTTTATTGAAAGAAATTAAAAATACACCATTTTACTGGCATATATCAACTCCTTCAATAAATCTTTATTCCAATATAATGCTGCAAAATGTCTTAGTTTTACACAATTGATTGAATACTGGGGTTGGTTAATAATATATATGAAATTTTTGTATTATAGTATACGATCGACGTATGTAAAACATTAACCTTTATAAACAAGTACAACATTGTATTTTTGGATTGTTGCTTTAACCAATGTATGCTTATAAACCAATAATAAACAATACAATACGCAACGCGTGTACATTGTGTTACATATACACGCCGAAAAATAATATTGTTTTAATTTTGCATATATTTTATTTAAGTATTTATATTGTATACATTATTATTGTAAATAAATTTACTTTTATTAACTTATTCGCGTCTGTCTTGGCCGAGCGGATACGGGACAGGCGAATTTAGGTGTGGGGGCTCCAGCAAAACACACATAAAAATGTTTTATTGAAGGATGGCACCAAACAAATCAGATTAAAACCCTCCTGAATTTTCTTTACCAAGAGCTTGTCATTGTCGTCGCACCGGAACCGGAAGAAAAAGTGAAACTGGCCGCATCCAACTTCTAAAATGTTGCCTTACATCAGTTATTCGCGTGGTGTTGCTAATCCTGTGGTGGCCGATTTGTTATCGGCGGACGTCTGAAGCGGCGAATTCAAATTGAAACGCCTATCGGCGTTACATTACCCCCTCCTTAGACTCGAGGCTCCTGACCGAGTACTAGGTCCTGACGAGGATCAGCAAGATAGGTGGCAAGGCGGTTGACGTGAACTGTTTTCGTAGCTCGTTTTCCGGGTGGTCAAACTTCGTAGACCAGGTCAGATACTCGGCGAACTACTGTGGTGCGTCCGATCCAGTCCTATTGCAACTTGGGGCAACGTCCAATGCGGCGGCTAGGTGCGTACAGCCATACGTTGTCGCCCGGGTCGAATTCTTTTGGGTTCGATCGCCAAAAGTTCTCCACCGAATGTCTGGTCGGCTCGTGGGCACCAAAAAGTGGCAGAGTGCCCCTGCGAAACTTTAGTTTTAGCTGCTCCAGATCAACTACTATTTTATGCTTTAGCAGGAAATCCATTCCAAACAGGGTTTGTGTCGCACCACCGACCATGTAAAAGGTGTGGCTCATGGATTTTCGCATCATGTGTAGCTCGATATCCGCTTTTTGTGTCGACGTGAAGGTGGCCGATGACGGTCCATGTAGAGTCACGTGGCACGGAGTGGTCACTATCGGGCGCTTTGCGTCCTTCTAGTTCAGGAGTCAGACTGCTGCCCCTGTGTCCACAATAATGGGGATTGGTTGCTGCTGAAAGAAAACCAAACAATGTAAACTGGGTATACTAGTACATCCATACGAGTACGTAGCTTTGGTCTTGGCAGGAGTCCCACGTTGGACGTTTAGGGTAGATGAGACTTTGTCCGCCAGTGGTACAGACTGCTCCAGGTTCACGCCGCTCACTGGCTCGAGCTCGGGCTCACGAAACAAACGCTCCAGAACTGATACCTTTTCATAGCAGGTCTCCGGATTCTCCGTCGCGGACTCTACCAGCCATGACTCGCTGGATGGCGCCTGTGGGCGCGACTTGCAGCGGTCGGTGGGAGCCCCGGTGGGAATCGCAGACGCAGAACGGGCTGGCGACTCAACCACGGCGACGGTAGAAACAATATTGGGACAACTGTTGGGAATGATCTCGCTGTACTGTAGCTTCTCGTCTGAAAGGTTGAATGGGGGCCTTCTGGTTTATTGCCAATGTCGGCCCCGCGACATTGGCTTGCTGGTGTTATCCGCCGGCTGGCCCGCGGCGGCATGTTGCTGACCCAACTCAGGTTTACGACGGCGTCGTCATCCACTTGGGCTTGCAAGTTACTGTCGTCTCCAGTTCGGTGGCTGCGTGAGTTTCCTTTAGGCATGTTCCTTGCTTTATTTATTTATTTTTTTTTTCGTGGTATGGCTCTTTCCAGAAACCGAACTAACCCCACACCTGACACCAATGTAAAGAAACTTTTATTAACTTGGATGAGCGGACACGGGACAGGCGAATTTAGGTGTGGGGGCTCCAGCAAAACACACATAAAAATGTTTTATTGAAGGATGGCACCAAACAAATCAGATTAAAACCCTCCTGAATTTTCTTTACCAAGAGCTTGTCGTTGTCGTCGCACCGGAACCGGAAGAAAAAGTGAAGTTGGCCGCATCCAACTTCTAAAATGTTGCCTTATATCAGTTATTTGCTTGCAGTTGCCAATCCAGTGGTGGCCGATTTGTTATCGGCGGACGTCCGAAGCGGCGGATTCAAATAGAAACGCCTATCGGCATTACATTATTTTTCGTATTTTAAAAATTTGGTTTTATATATATTTAATAACGGTTGCAAAAAATGATCCTTCCGCAGGTTCACCTACGGAAACCTTGTTACGAATTTTACTTCCTCTAAATAATCAAGTTCGGTCAACTTTTGCGAAATAACCGTAACACGCAAGGCGTCACAGTGATCACGTCCGGAGGCTTCACTAAATAATTTAATCGGCAGTAGCGACGGGCAGGGACGTAATCAATGCGAGTTAATGACTCACACTTACTAGAAATTCCAAGTTCATGTGAACAGTTTCAGTTCACAATCACAAGCATGAAAGTGGTACAGCGGACCTCTCGGTCTAGGAAATACTCGTTGATACTTTTAATGTAGCGCGCGTGCAGCCCAGGACATCTAAGGGCATAACAGACCTGTTATTGCTCAATCTCATCATTGCTAGATGCGATTTGTCCATTTAAGAAGCTAGTGTCCTGATAATGGGACAAACCAACAGGTACGGCTCCATTTATATAAACACATTCAAACACAATAAACATTTTACTGCCACCATGAATGAAGGCAATATAAGCTTCAACACCATAATCCTGAAGATATCTACTTAATATATTTGAGTCTTGTTCGTTATCGGAATTAACCAGACTAATCACTCCACGAACTAAGAACGGCCATGCACCACCACCCATAGATTCGAGAATGAGCTATCAATCTGTCTTACACACTTATTTTCGGACCTGGTAAGTTTTCCCGTGTTGAGTCAAATTAAGCCGCAGGCTCCACTCCTGGTGGTGCCCTTCCGTCAATTTCTTTAAGTTTCAGCTTTGCAACCAAGTTTCAGCTTTCCCCCGGAGCCCAAAAGCCTTGGTTTCACGGGAAGCGACTGAGAGAGCCATAAAAGTAGCTACACCCAATTGCTAGCTGGCATCGTTTATGGTTAGAACTAAGGCGGTATCTGATCGCCTTCGGACCTCTAACTTTCGTTCTTGATTAATGGAAACATCTTTGGCAAATGCTTTCGCTTAAGTTAGTCTTACGACGATTTCACCTCTCGCGTCGTAATATTAATGCCCCAAACTGCTTCTATTAATCATTACCTCTTGATCTAGAAAACAATAAAAGCAGAACAGAGGTCTTATTTCATTATCCCATGCACAGAATATTCAGACATTTGAAGTCTGCTTTAAGCACTCTAATTTGTTCAAAGTAATTGTACCGGCCCACAATAACACTCGATGAAGAGCACTAATGCAGGTTTTTAAATAGGAGGAATATATAAAAAAATACAACTACTTAATTATATATATAAGAACTCCACCGATAATACGTTTACATATATAAAGGTATAGTACTAACTACAATTGCAAGTTGTACTACCCGTATGAAGCACAAGTTCAACTACGAACGTTTTAACCGCAACCACTTTAATATACGCTATTGGAGCTCGAATTACCGCGGCTGCTGGCACCAGACTTGCCCTCCAATTGGTCCTTGTTAAAGGATTTAAAGTGTACTCATTCCAATTATAGGGTGGATAATTTAAGCGCCTTCTGTGGTTGCCGTTTCTCAGGCTCCCTCTCCGGAATCGAACCCTGATTCCCCGTTACCCGTTGCAACCACGGTAGTCCTAGCTACTACCATCAAAAGTTGATAGGGCAGACATTTGAAAGATCTGCATGTTATCTAGAGTTCAACCAACATAACGATCAAATGATCGCTTGGTTTTAGCCTAATAAAAGCACACGTCCCAAAAGATCCGTGTTTTAATTGCATGTATTAGCTCTAGAATTACCACAGTTATCCAAGCAACTGTTAACGATCTAAGGAACCATAACTGAAATAATGAGTCTTTTGCGGTTTCACTTTTAATTCGTGTGCACTTAGACATGCATGGCATAATCTTTGAGACAAGCATAAAACTACTGGCAGGATCAACCAGAATAATGTTATTTTATATTATATGTACTGTTGATATATGTATACCAAACAGACACATGAGATTTGATTTTTAAATGATAGTTGACAATTTAATATATTTTTGAATAAAACAATAATATATATATATATAAATTAGTTTCCATTAATGTTCGACGAATATGACAATATTTTAATTGCATTCATTTTCGTTCATTTACTATTTGTTCATTAAATTTAATAAATAATTAAAAATTTCATTCAAGAAAATTTTTTTTTTTCACCTACATAATATTTAATCACATTGCCATTTATTTAATTTATTCAATATATATTGAAATAAATAATTGAGGAAGTTAAATTGGAGGTTAACCGCCCTAAGACGACCAAAAGCCCTGGCTACGATGGCATTGATGCAGTCACCATCAAGTGCTTACCACCGAGAGTGATCCAGCCACTTCCCCACCCAATGGAAGTGCGCAGAGATTATAATGATTCCAAAACCTGGAAAACCCGAGCATGAACCAGCTTCGTATGGTCCGATCAGTTTACTGGCGATGCTCATAAACATAATCCCAGAACACCAGTTTGGATTCCGGCAACAACACGGCACTCCTGAGCAATGCCGTCGCATCGTGCAGAAGGTGCGTTACGCTTTTGAAGACAAGCAGTATTCTTCCGCTGTCTTTTCGGATGTCAACCTTCGACCGAGTCTGGCATGATGGGCTCCTGTATAAAATAAAGCTGCTACTTCCTTCCCCCTACTACACGGGGCTGAAATCCTACCTTGCAGACAGGCGCTTCTATGTAAGGTGTGAGAGCTCTTCGTCCAGAATAGAGTGCAGCAAAGCGGCCGTCCCACAGGGCAGTGTACTTGGCCCTATACTCTACACCTTTTACACTGCAGACCTACCAGTGCTGCAACATCCGCAACTCCTGATTGCCTCATATGCAGATGATACTGCATTTATTGCCTGTGGACGGAACCCTGTTGAGGCCTCTGAGGTTATTCAGGAACAACTGCTCATACTTGAGCCATGGCTAAACAGGTGGAAGATTGCCGTAAATACGGACAAGTCTCTGCATATGACCTTCGCCACACGCAGGCTCGACTGCCCCCCGGTTAGTCATCATGGGACGCTTCACCCGAGCATAGACTCGGTCAAATATCTGGGCCTTACTCTGGACAGGCGATTAAACTGGAAAGCGCATCTTAAAAGAAAAGCTCAACTTAAAGCTGGCTAAGATGCAATGGCTCATCGGCACCAAATCACTGCTCAGCATCCGCAATAAGGTGCTGCTGTACAAAGCCATCATTAAACCGGTGTGGACTTTTGGCATCCAGCTCTGGGGCACGGCTTCAGACACGAATGTCAAAATTCTATAACACTTCCAGAGCAAGTTACTCCGTAGAATTGTTTGAGCGCCTGTATTTGTTCGCAACCGGGTTATCCAAAGAGACCTAAATGTTCCATCTGTCAGCAGCGAAATCAAGGGGTACGGCAGTCGGCACTGCTCCAGGCTGGCGACACATAGAAAAACACTGGCCCTTGATCTGCTAGACAACAGCACCCAAACAAGGCTGTTAAAAGATGTCATACCCCTGGACCTTCCTTTCAGATAGGACCTGGACTGGTGAGCTCTGCAAAGACGAAGAAGGGCTGCAGCGTCATGTAGCTGATTTTGAAACTTTAAAATATTTTTGTCATACCCAACCAATATTTTCACTTCACGCTATTGTTGACTCCTCATATAATTTGCTTATTGTCCTTATAGGATAGATCGCAAATAAATATAATATAAAATGAAGCAAGCAAGTCGTCCCTGCCGACATTGAGTATACCCTGTACCAACTAGTTATATTAAATAAAGTCAAACACCCTCGAAATAGCGGTTAATTTCGTAAAAAAATTTCTTTAACATGCCGCAACAGCTACCGCATGCTATCTCGCTCACTCTTGCCAGCCAATGCCGCCCTAAGCGCTTCAGTTCAAAACGCATTAACGTATATCTTCGATATTTATTGTCCGATTTCGACTAAATTTAGTCAGATGATCCATTTTGGCCACATTATTAGGTGTGCCAAATAAGAATGTGATTCTTCAAAAACTGCTCAAGTAATTAGTTTTTTTCTGAATTGCGGGGGCAAAAGTAAGCGTGGCAAACATTTTAGACTGTATTGATCTGCGTAGTCACTAGACAAATGATCGAACACCCTCACAATCGCAATCAATTCAACAGCGAACGCATGCTATCTCGCTCTTTCTTATCTGCCAATGCCACCTTGGCATTTCAGTACAAAACGGATATAGGCATATGTCCGATGTTTACTGTCCGATTTCAACAAAATTTGTTCAGCTGGTCCAGTTTTGGTATACAATTAGGTGTGTAAGAATGCGATATCTATAATACAGCTCTAGTTATTTGTTTTCCCGATTTGCGGAGGCGGAAGTGGGCGTGGCAAAAATTTGAAACAAACTTGATCTGTGTACACACTAGACGCATGTTCACACCAAATTTGGTGGGTCTAGCTCTTATAGTCTCTGAGATCTAGGTGTTCATACGGACAGACAGACGGACGGACAGACGGACATGGCTCAATCGACTCGGCTAGTGATGCTGATCAAGAATATATATACTTTATGGGGTCCGAAATGTATATTTCTGCCTGTTACATACATTTTAGCGACTTTAATATACGCTTTTACCCTATGGGTACAGGGTATAAATATCAAAGAAGCTAACTTCGGCTCTGCCGAAGTTTGTATACTCTTGCAGCAAAATAATTGGTATAAATGTTTAACAAAATCAGAAAAAAAAACAAAAAAGAAGAAAAAACACATCCAAAAATTTTCACTTTTTCACCGAGCATTGAACCATCAAACACCCGAGCCTATCGTGCCACCGATCTCTACATACTACGCCACAGTCCTTACTTACCAAGCGTAAGCTAATTCGACATATATGCAAACCCATTGCATCTCGCTCTTTCAATTTCGTTCTGTGTAAGAACACAACTAAAATATTTCTGTCTCTCTCACACACCGCGTGGTGAAGAATTTTTGCATATGTATGTGTGTGCGTAAGCATTAAAATAAAGTTAATTTCATTTAAATTTGATTATTGATTTGTAACCTTAATAATTATCCGATCTTGTTCAAACTTGGTGTAGAGTGTATGGGTAAAAATTAAATTTAAATGCAACAGCAAAAAAACAATAATTTTACATATATATTTCTTATTTGGTGCCGCGCGGATTCGAACACGGGTCTTTTGTGTTTGTACGGCAGATTTCTTGGAATTTGTTTTTGTTTCTTTGCTGCCAAAAAAATTGATTATTTTACTCGAGGTACCTGTACCCTATACATACATATTTAGAGTCTCAAATATTTTTTTTTGCAAAATTACAAGGCGAAAATGATTTTTATACCCTTGCAAAAAGGGTATATTAATTTTGGTCAAAAGTCTGCAACGCATGGAAGGAAGCATCTCTGACTATATAAAGTATATATATTCTTGATCAGCACTATGAGCTGAGTTGATTAAGCCATGTCCGTCTGTCTGTCTGGATCAACAGCTTCTCCTCCGAAACCCTTAAAGCTACAGAGCTGAAACTTTGCTCCTAGGCTTCATTTTGCTGCAGGCATTGTATATCTCGGAATCATCCCGATCGGACGACTATATCATATAGCTTACATAGGAACGATCGGTCGAAAATAGAGTTAAGCCTCTATAACTTTGTTTTTTTTTTTTTCAATCAAATATTACAAAATTTGGTGTTTTTGAGTTTGGTATACTTTCTAACTTATCCATCAAGTTCTATCAAAATCGGTTGACTATATCATATAGCTCCCATAGGAACGATCGGTCAAGAAAACGGCTTTAGAGCAATAACTTGGATGTTTTGAAAGCGATTGTCATGAAATTTGATATTTGGAAGTTTAATTTATATAAAAAAGCCTGAGCTAAGTTTCAGCCAAAACGAGCATCTATATGCTATAGCTCCCATTGGAACAATCGGACCGAAAATTTTTTTTTTGTCGAATTACATTTTTTTCTTAAGCTACAAACATATAAAGGAGGTTTAACTTGTTTAAAACATTTTCCAATGATTTTGTAACATTGTAAATATGTATTTGTTAAATTACAGTTTGCAAGGGTATAACTTGTTGAAAACATTTTCCAATGATTTTGTAACATTGTAAATATGTATTTGTTAAATTACAGTTTGCAAGGGTATGCGAGCTTCGGCACGGCCGAAGTTAGCACATCCCTCTAGTTTTTTATACATATATACATATATACATAGCTGAATCTATTTGTTTCATGAGTATGTCATCTGCGTGGCGTAAAGAACAACCATAACACATATCGCGGGAATGTATATATGCCCAAGGAGTTTTCGTCTACCCTTTTTGTAAAGCCAAAAATATTTTTTGTAATATGTCAAAAAAAAAAATATAATATATAATTTTTGTATTTACCCTATATTTTGGATTGCATACATTTATCCACGTATTCCCATGTTTCCCCATATACCCGTTTATACCCTTATTCCAAGTGAGTGAGAAAAAAAAACCGCAGAACTGGCACACGTGTAAATATAATTAGTCGCCGATAGAACTTTACGTCGCTGTCATAGCTAAGCTACCAAGCAGAGTCACGAAAGTGTAACAGTAGAATCACCGACAGAAAACAATTTTTAATAAGTCAGCGATAGGACTGTCAACATAATCACCGATAGAGCTAATATACCCAGCAGAATCACGATAGAGTAGACAGAGGAATCAGCGACCGAAAAGTTTTTCTTTAAGAGTTTGCGATAGAACGGCGTACATAACCATCAACATAGCTAAGCGATGCAGCAGAGTCACGGCAGAGTCAGTAGAGTAGAGTCTTAGTCAGCGATAGAACTATTCGCATAGCCAATGACAATGATTCGGCAGAGTTACGGCAGATGAAGCAGTAGAAACAGCGACTGAAAGCACCGTGAAGAAACACTCAGAAAAGAGAAACATCGATGGAAATTTTCCATGACGCCTTTCAGGTACAGTCACAGCAAAGAGCACATGCATAGAAAAAAAAAAGATAGACATAGCAACAATAGCAACTGCAACGGTAGCGCTAGAATACGGTAGTTCTATCGCCTGTGAGAAAAAGGGAGAGGTTTCTTATTGGTCGACGAGATTAGCGTCGAGTCCAGAGTTCACTTACTGAGACGAATAACGAAATAATACAATCACTAACCAACGGCACAAGTTTCTTCAATTTGACTTTGAAGCAGACAAAATTCGATCACCAGCATCACCAGAGGATAATCCACCGCGAACGTTCACCGAGTCAACAACTGAGAGTCCACCGCGAATCTTCACCGAATCATCAACTAACAGTCCAGCGCGAACCTCCACCGAGTCAACAACAGACAGTCCATCGCGAACCAGTAACGAGTCAACAAGACTCAAAGATCAACTAAACCAACGTTCACGAGCAAGGATATTGAACTACAAGCAAGGATAACAAAAGCCAACGTTCACCAGCAAGGATATTCAACCACGATCAAGGATCAGCTAAGCCAACGTTCAATGTAAAGATATTCAACCACGATCAAGGATCAGCTAAGCCAACGTTCACGGCAAGAATATTCAACTACAAGCAAGGATTAACTAAGCCAACAAGGATATTCAACCACGGTCAAGCATAGCAAGAATCCATAATTAAAATAAGCAACTTTCCACTACAAGGATATTCAACTACCATTAAACACACCAAGGATCAAGAATCGAACTAAGCAAAGTTCAACTATAAGGATTTGAAATCATCGTTCAGCCAACCAGGATAATAAAAAAAATAATTTGAGCGAATGGCAACGACTCATCGGCAGAAAAACCCATTGCTCAGTGCTAATACAATTATTCCACTGTCCCGAATTTGATTTATTGTCCTTTGAATTAATCCTTCACTTTCAGCTAGTGTTTATTTCAACCACGTTTGATAAAGACCTTAATGACATGGGAGTCAAATGGATAACGTATCGTCGCAACGCTGAGCTAGAAAGTTTCTTCGCCGAGTTTGGACTGACGCCTGGTGGTACAGTCGAGGAGATGAGAAGCCGATTCTCTAGCTTCGCATCCAGGGAAGACCATAAACCAGATGTACTATCACATCTAGCAGAGCGAAAATTACAATATGGACAAGCAGTCAGCCTCGATAAGGGCTTAGATGTCAAACCACGTTCACGGCCTGTGTCACCAGCACGACAGACTGACAAGGAGTACTCACGTGTCACCCAACTAAGACATAGATGAAAATACACTTCAAGTACCAACGTTCACTGGCAGCAGTGCAACATCAGACATGCGCCCAAGAAGAGCCACCGAGAATACTAGTTATTCTAACGTCGTGGAGAAAGTGTCAAAATGGGGTCTTCATTTTGACGGTACCGCAGATTCATTATACTTCCTGGAAACAGTAGAAGCAAAGGCAAGTACTTATCGTATCAGCACAGAATGGCTTCCCAATATGATGCCCATTTTATTTTCGGGACGAGCCGAAGGATGGTGCCAAACCAGCGGTCTGCTAGACTCCTCGTGGGCTAGTTTTAAAAAAAAATTTTTGAATTTCTTTCTGCCTCCCCGATACTTTGAAAAATTGAAAGATGCCATTCGTACCTGAAGACAGCGCTTTGGAGAAACATTTAAAGCATACCTTATAGAACTGCGCCTCATGATGAGAAAGGCCCATTATTCGGCGGAACAGGAACTACGGCGTATATATGACAATTTACTTCCTGACTACCAATTGCTCACTCGACGTATGGATTTTCGCAACTTGAACGAGTTGACCCAGTTAATAGTAAATTTCGAGACCCTGCGTGGTCACAGTTCTAGGAGATTCGATGCATCTTTTTCTTGTCAGGTAAGTACCTCAAATATCTAAGATAGCCATATGCACCAATTTACCAGTGGAACAAGAAGCAGTACCGTCAACAGCAGAAGCACCAACAAGCCGGCTTTGTCTCCTCCGGTGAAAAAACCAGCAAGTTACTCAGCCTTCTACCAGGTGTCTGAAGCACCAGTGGATACTCAACGTGCTTGCCGCAACTGTGGTGAACCGAATCACTTCGCTAAGCAATGCAACAATCCAAGGATATTGTACTGTTGGGAATGGGGAAAACGCGAACTGCTGTCGACGGTCGGAAAACGCCGGGCGCCTACGTTTGACAGGGGATTAAACGGAGAAAGTGCAGAATCAACCCTAAATGTAAGCAGACTTCGATTCGACTGTCTCATGGCCTTAGTCCAGGTCAACAGATGTGAAGTGAATGTTACCCTCGATACTGAGCTACTAGAATTTGCATTCACAGCTCACTGGCTCAGCAAATAGGTACAAATGGAAATTGGAGGCAAATACACACCTCATCAACTTAGCCGACGGGTCCAGAAAAGAAATGTAGAAATCCCAGGTTATCGAAGCTGAGGTATGGCTTGGAACGACACAGGTGAAAATA
Source organism: Drosophila saltans (assembly GCA_018903575.1). NCBI lineage: Eukaryota > Metazoa > Arthropoda > Insecta > Diptera > Drosophilidae > Drosophila > Drosophila saltans. Next base: position 172,442 of record JAEIGH010000105.1, read on the forward strand.
CCATTGTTAGTATTACCAGGTATTGTGGACCAGTTGATCTTAGGCACCGATTTCCTCCGCGCCACTCGTGCTAAAATCCAGTGCGGGGAAAACTATCTACAGTTGGAACCTATTCCAAACCCACCTCTCGGGTCGTTTACCAGAGCGGATGTGACCCCAGAAGTTAGTTGCAGCGCGGGCAACCAACCTTCGATTTCTTTAACCAGTAACACCTAGACTCAATCCATTCATGATGAATCGAATCGAGTTCCCAGAGGAAAGAATTGCCAACAGAAAAACGAATCCGACGCGCTGCACTACCTCCTACATCATACTAGAGATGGGCGTCGGGATCGGGATTTTCGGGAATCCCGCGGGACCCGAAAACTTTATGGAAATTGGGCGGGATGGGAAAGATTTTCAAAAAACCGGGACGGGACGGGATAAGAGGTCGATCCCGAAATTTCCGCAGTGCCCGGAAAACCTATCGGGACCCAAAAATAAAATGTTTGATAAAACTTTCAGTATTTATAGATATTACTCACTGACTGCAATTTATTAGTAACACGAAATATTACTCGTGCAATATTTCGTGTTTTCCATGTGTTTTTACTGTAACGAAACCTGGTCACTCTTTTTATATAATGCTAAAAAAAATGGCCATGCAAAAGAAATTGTGAAATTAATTGCCCAAAAATCGGACAAAATAACAATATTTAACAATATTACGAAAGCTGATATGTGGAAGAATTTCCAAATTATTAAGCACGACAAAGAAATTGTCGATTTTGTGCAGTGCAAAGTTTGTAAAGCCATCGTGCCTTACAAACCGAAAAATGGCACTTCTGGACTTCACAGGCATAAATGCGCCCAAAATAACAGCGACGCTGTGCAACCAAGTGTGGAAACATTTCTACAAAGAAAAGTTCCGTCCAGCGTTATGGAAAAACTGGCTCGGCATTAGCTATAATTTTTTACAAATGATCTAAGACCGTTTTCCACAACAGAAGGTAAATATATTTATTATATACAGTGAAAACTCTCCCGCAGACAGAAATACTGAAACCGTAGCTATCCTCCCACGAAGCTTTCCCTGTATATGACGTTGATTTATGTTTACAAGTTAGTATAAAAAATGTATATCTTTATTAGGTGAAGGATTTTTGAAACTGGCTCAAACTTTTATTGACTTTGGAGCTGACTACGGCAAGCAGAACGTTTCTCAACTACTGAAAAGTAGAAAACCATAACTAACGTTGTGTTGCTGGAAGCATACAGCAAGATTAAAGTCGATCTGAAAAAAAACTGGTGGATCAGTCTATAGCATATACAACAGACATGTCGACGGACCAACACACACAGCGCAGTTTTCTCACACAGACAGCACATTACATACATATGTCAGGAGTTTAAGCTAAATGTAAAGGTCCTCGGAAATCGCGAATTTCTACTTGGCAAAAAGGATAGTGTTAACATATTGAGCTGTGTGGTAGAAATAGCAAGAGAATATGATTTGGAACCAAATTTTCAAACAATGGTGCCAATGTCAAGGCAGCATTTAAACATTATAAGCGCATTGCATGTGCATGCCATAATTTAAATTTAGTTATGACTGACCTTTTCGATAAAGGTAATGTTGTTGAATTGGATGCTTTGTTGGATGCTTCAAAGTCGTTAGTTGGCCATTTTAAGCATTCGGAGCTAAACAGCCTACTATCGAAATCACTTAAACAACATGTTAAAACTAGGTGATAGCATTCTAGAATCAGTTTCACAATTTCAGTCAATTCTAGTTTCACAAAAAGATGTCAAAAGAATATTAAATATTGACTTTCACTTTTTAAGGGATATTGTATGTAAAATTTTTGTCATTGTTTAAGGATTGTTTCGACTGTTGGAGTGCCGACAAGGAACCAACAATGCATGAATACGCACTGTGGTTTAAAAAATTAAGTAATCATTGTGATGAAAATGTACTTGATACTGAAAGAATGAAAGAAATTAAGAGCAAATGTAAATAAAGCAAGCAAGTCGTCCCTGCCGACATTGAGTATACCCTGTACCAACTAGTTATATTAAATGAAATAGAATATCCTCGAAATCGCATTTTATGCAAAATTCTCTTTGACATGCAGCAACAGCGAACGCATGCTGTCTCGCTCACTCTTGCCAGCCAATGTCGCCTTGGAAATTCAGTGCAAAACTCATATAGGTATATCTCCGATATTTATTGTCCGATTTCGACAAAATTTGGTCAGGTGGAGCAGTTTGGGTATATGATTAGGTGTGCCAAGTAAGAATACGATATCTTTAATGAAAAAATATTGTTTTTAAATAAAAATATGGATAAATAAAGTAAGTGTTTATTGGAAAAATAAATATATAAATAAAATAATATGCACATATGAAAAAAAATTTTCGGGGAAAATGTCGAAACCCGCGGTTGGGATTGAAAATTTTTTGGAATAACGGGGATGGGAAAAGCAAATTTTATTTCGGGACGGAATGGAACGGGAAGCATTTTCTTTCCCGCTCCCATCTCTACTTCAGACCAACCCATGATTAATAACCCCTTTCGCCAACAAGTCATAGAAAAATCAACAGGCAAGACAGACAAGCTGAACTTAATAACGTCCAGGCACACGACAAGCATGGAAAGTACCAAGACACCTCCAGAGCCATAATATCCAGAAGACGCCAGATGAATTATCCAAGTTCGACACATTACAAGGTGTCACCCACATCGCAGAGCACGTCATTACTATGAAGTATGACAAACCAAACCAAACCTGTCCCAGTCCAGGAGAACATGCAACAAGCTTCAGTAGAGTAAGGACGTCACTACAACTTACGACATCGAGATTGGCGACCAGCGATCTGGTCCTCCTGAAGCAACATCACTTGTCTAAGGCCTCGGCAGGCTTTGCAGCAAAACTGGCCCCAAAGTTTGATGGGCCCTACAAAGTAATCAAGTTTATTTTCAGAAACATCATCCGACTACAAGAAGAAGAAGGTTATCCGACCGGAGACGAATTAACTCGCAGAGGACACTTGTTGGAAGGTGTGCCTTCCCAACGTCGCTGTCCCCCGCTGGGGAGTCTCAAAGTCACGGCAGGTCTGCCCTATTCATCAGCAGGCAAGATTTCTGCAGAGCCACCGCTCATTGTTATTTGTGAGTTCACATTGTACATTAGTCATAAGCCTCTCACTCATTAGCCACACACGTTAGATTGTTAGGTCCCAGAGTCACAAGTCAGAGTATCTAACACTTCTCTTTTCCTCAATATCACGTCAATTCAGCGTGGTCGAGATAGTCGGAGTCAGAGAAAACGTTGTAGCCACCTGGGAGTCAGAGTTAACAAACCCATCGTCAACCAGCGAGCCTACTCCAGTGTTTGATCAGCCAACGATACCGGCCGCGTCGCCACTCACACAACAGGAAAACGAGCAAGATCTTTAATACAGCTCTAGTATAACGTTTTCCCGATTTGCGGAGGCGGAAGTGGGCGTGGCAAAAATTTGAAACAAACTTGATCTGTGTATGCGTTAGACGCATGTTCATACCAAATTTGGTGGCTCTAGCTTTTATAGTCTCTGAGATCTAGGTTTTCATACGGACGGACGGACGGACAGACGGACAGACAGCCAGACGGACAGACAGACATGTCTCAATCGACTCGGCTGGTGATGCTGATCAAGAATATGTATACTTTTATGGGGCCGGAAATGCTTCCTTCTGTCTGTTACATACATTTTAGTGACTTTAATATACCCTATGGGTACAGGGTATAATTATCTTTACATACCCGCTGTGGCCCTTTTTTTAAACCACATTTTAAAGATTTAAGCTTTTTGACACCTAAGGAGAAGAATGAAGTATACGTGACAGTCAAATCAATAATTGAACTGATAACAACCCCATCAGCAAAAAAAATGGCTGATCAAGACAATTCCCTAGTACCAGATAGGTTTTCGGAGTTTTGTGCAATGCAACCCGAAAAGGAAGATGATATTGACGAAGAAATTAGTAATTATATTAAGAATGTTAAACTTAAAAAAAAATGTGGATATATGTATTATCTTTTTGGAAGCAGTGCAATGAATTGCCATTATTGCAAATGCTGGCTAGGTAAACTTTAAATGTTCCGACATCCTCTGCAACTAGCGAAAGAGTTTTTTCTACTTCAAGTAGAATTTTGGAAGACAGAAGAACTCGGCTTATTGGAAAAATTTTTGAAAAAATATTGTTTTTAAATAAAAATATGGATAAATAAAGTAAGTGTTTATTGGAAAAATAAATATATAAATAAAATAATATGCACATATGAAAAAAAAATTTTCGGGAAAATGTCGAAACCCGCGGTTGGGATTGAAAATTTTTGGAATAACGGGGATGGGAAAAGCAAATTTTATTTCGGGACGGGATGGAACGGGAAGCATTTTCTTTCCCGCTCCCATCTCTACTTCAGACCAACCCATGATTAATAACCCCTTTCGCCAACAAGTCATAGAAAAATCAACAGGCAAGACAGACAAGCTGAACTTAATAACGTCCAGGCACACGACAAGCATGGAAAGTACCAAGACACCTCCAGAGCCATAATATCCAGAAGACGCCAGATGAATTATCCAAGTTCGACACATTACAAGGTGTCACCCACATCGCAGAGCACGTCATTACTATGAAGTATGACAAACCAAACCAAACCTGTCCCAGTCCAGGAGAACATGCAACAAGCTTCAGTAGAGTAAGGACGTCACTACAACTTGCGACATCGAGATTGGCGACCAGCGATCTGGTCCTCCTGAAGCAACATCACTTGTCTAAGGCCTCGGCAGGCTTTGCAGCAAAACTGGCCCCAAAGTTTGATGGGCCCTACAAAGTAATCAAGTTTATTTTCAGAAACATCATCCGACTACAAGAAGAAGAAGGTTATCCGACCGGAGACGAATTAACTCGCAGAGGACACTTGTTGGAAGGTGTGCCTTCCCAACGTCGCTGTCCCCCGCTGGGGAGTCTCAAAGTCACGGCAGGTCTGCCCTATTCATCAGCAGGCAAGATTTCTGCAGAGCCACCGCTCATTGTTATTTGTGAGTTCACATTGTACATTAGTCATAAGCCTCTCACTCATTAGCCACACACGTTAGATTGTTAGGTCCCAGAGTCACAAGTCAGAGTATCTAACACTTCTCTTTTCCTCAATATCACGTCAATTCAGCGTGGTCGAGATAGTCGGAGTCAGAGAAAACGTTGTAGCCACCTGGGAGTCAGAGTTAACAAACCCATCGTCAACCAGCGAGCCTACTCCAGTGTTTGATCAGCCAACGATACCGGCCGCGTCGCCACTCACACAACAGGAAAACGAGCAAGAGTGCCAAGCCTCTTCGTCTGGTGACGTCGTTCAGAAAGAGCCCATTAACTGCAGGCGGATAGTGGACGCACCAGTCAAAGCCATCGTAACCAAGGTAGATTTGTTAAAAGAGGCTATCGACCAGTCGGACATCGCCTGTTTTCACCCCGTGCATTTCCACGGCTACCGTGGGTGGATACCTTCACCCCCGGGAATGAAGCGAAGCGAATATCAGAAAGTGCGCACCACGCCGTCATACCCCCAGAGTTTAGTTGGAATTTCGCCCAATCGCTCGCTGTTGCGTGATTCGCCAGAATTTCAAAATGGAAACCTCGATGGAATGTTAGTCGACGCGACTTCAACACCAGAGCACTGGATGAACCGTCATAACCCGTCACATCTGGACTACATCGACCCCGAAATCGGCGAAACAGCACGATTGCCACAACCAGAGATCGAGCCAAACTTCTAGGACCTAGCCAGGTTACATAGCCCTGTGAGCTACGAGGCGGAGGAAGTGGAGCCCGAATTCGACACTGCTGGGTACGCCTCGTATCCGCACTTTATCGAAGTGTCCGTCTGACGTTTTGACACAATATTCTAATGTTTTCTTTTTCTCCTAATGAATAGGAAATAATAATTTTTTTTGTTAAAAAATTCCAAATACTCTGACTTGTTTATTAGTGTAATAGTTAGTTTTCTCATCTCTAGGTACATTCGTACACATATAATACATACATATGTATATATTAATTAGTTTTCCACCCTCTAGATATAATACCCACATACTGCCGGCCCCATACATACACACATTCACCCGGTGCAGTACATACACACTCGTGCGAGTCCAACGGGACTTGCAAGAACTTGCAAAAGTTGCTTTTGCGCAGTTTCGTTTTCTATGTTCGGCTAGACAACGGGACCAAGAAAAATGCGTAAGTGACGATTTTGACGCCAACGCTTGACGTGTGTCTCGACAGAATCGGTTGTCTGGCAAAAGGCAGAGTCTGGACAGAGAAAGCATCGAAAGTTCTCGAAAGAGTGGACAGCGACTGCGCAGTGAATAGTCAAGAGATCACTTTTGTAACAACCTGGTGTGAACAGCAGGAAACCAGAGTCTGAAAAACTTCAAAGTGAATAATTGAGAGTGGAGTGAGTGCAAGTGTGGAGACAAAAGAAAAGATCAAGGATACCCCTAGGATAAAGACAAGTCACGACTATACATAGAGCCCAGTGCAAAATAAAGGGACAGCGTGCAAGGAGAAATCAATAAAAAAAAGAAATTAAGTGTGTGTGCCAAACAAGACCGGGTGAGTCGGCCATAAGGCCCCAAGCGTTACCCCTCCTCCCTTTCTAGGAATTTTTATTAATCAAAGTGTGGTTAGGGACTACAAAAATATAATAATATAAAATTATAATGAGTTAAATATCTACGGCATAATTTATTGGGATAATATGAGGGCTAACCAACCCACTCCTCGATCCTTCCTTCTATCCCTAACCCTTTGTGCATGTGAAGTAGTTAGTGCATGTTCCTCCTTTGGCATTGGCATCCGGGTTACAACCTACCCAATGCCGAGGAGAATGTCTAGTATATTTGTGTAGTGCACCAGGGTACTGGATAGCCGTCCCAGTCAACGTCCGGGTTACACCCTTGTTGACTGTTACGACGTCCTGTATCTATTGGCATGCAACCGGGATTTATGGAGTGATCGATGTCCGGGTTACACCCTAATCGACCGCGCCGTAAGCCCTGGGTCATCCTATTGTAATGTTGTTATAAGTCAGTGTCCGGGTTACACCCTAACTGACTTATGTTCATGTTTCCTTTGTGACATCGTTCTTGTTGTAGTGTAGTTATAAGTCGGTGTCCGGGTTACACCCTAATCTACTTATATGTCTATACATGTTGCGTTATTGTCTCCCTTATTTCTTTCTCTTTTCCCCCTCTTCTTTTCCTTTCGAACAATCGCCCGCGATACCCTTTCCTTACAATATTAACTATCAAATTGTAACTCAAACAAATCTCCGGTCTCGGCATTCTATTACAAATGTTCTGTAATGGAAGACCCTGGGGAGACTGAGATATGTACCCCAGCTGAAAAAAAACTTCCTTACAACATTTTCATTGAAAGTTCTGTGACTTCGTTCAATTGTTCCTAATGTTTGGTGATGATATGCTGTAGATGTTAGATTTTCTATTTTCATATACTTGCATATCTCTGTTAAAAGTTGGTTCTTATACTCAGTACCCATGTCCGTAATGAACGTCTTCATTGGACCGTACTTAAGTATGAAATTTTCACATATTGCTTTAGCGACATTGTTTGCACTTTTAGTTGAAATAGGAATGGCTACTAGGTATTTAGTCAGATCATATATGAGTGTGACGATATACTCATTGCCTTGTTCTGATTTTGAAAGTGGTCCTATTGTGTCAACAATTACTGTGTCGAAAGCGTTTGTTGGAGTGTGAGTTACAATCATGGGAGTTTTTACATGAATCGTAGTTTTGAATGTTTGGCATTTGTGACATTTACGTATGTACTCTTTAACAAGTCGAGTCATATTTTTCCAGTAGTAATGTCGTTTTATTTTCGCTAGCATTCTTGTCATGCCTGTATGACCTTCTTGTATATTGGATCGTCATGGAATGTAGACAGTATTGTTTCTTGATCGTTTTTATTGTTTATTACGGTCACCGGCCTGAGTACCGCTTTTCTCAAGGATTTTGAATATTTGTTGCCCATGTTTTTAAATTAATCCATTGAAGCTAGTGCAAAGATCTTTTCGCTCGGTGCCAATTTGAGTTTGTTGATTTTGTGTATTTCGGCTTGCATTTCAAGCCTTTGGAAAAACTGACCTAAATCGAAGTTCCCATTGGTATACAAATCACTAACATCAATTCTTTCTATAACTTTGTTTCCATGCTTTAATAAACATTTCGATGGTATAACGGCACTAATCACTAATTTTCACACATCATCATTACAAATGATTATAAATAATCAATATACAACCTCTGAAAAAAACGTTGCGACTCAGGTGCTTTTCCTTGCCTTGGTTGTTTTACAAACTTCGCAGTCAGCTATGTAGGCTTTTACGTCATTGACTAAAAGCGGCCAATAAAAATGCCTGCGTATCTTTTCCAATATCTTATGTATACCTCCATGAGAAGCTAATGGATGATCATGGGAATTTTCTAACACCGCCGGAATCATCTCTTTGCGAATCCATAACTTCCATGCCATGCAATCATGTAGAGAATCACCGGTACTGTGTTCCATATGACGATATACCCTGCTATCAACTACTTTCAAATCAGGCAATTTATCTTGATTAGCTTGTACGTCCTGAACTAAACTTTTATATTCCGCTGAGTCAAAATAAGGCGATTTGATGCTCACTATTTCTATTTCGGCTGTTTGCTCTTCGTTCACTCTGGAAAGAGCTTTTGGCACTAGGTTTAATTTCCCACTTCGATGTTCAATCTCAAAACGGAAACACTGTAATTTCAATGCCCAACGGGCTAACCGACTATGAAGATACGACTGTGACCATATTTTGGCCATTTGCTGTACTTATGGTTCTATAAACTCTTTCAAAAGGAGTTTTAGTGCAAATAAATTGTTTAGCTAACTGTCAGCCCAAACAGCTGACCGCTGCTCCAGTGTCCAAAAGGCATTGTACCACCTGATTCAATAGCCGAACTTCGGCAAATGGACGCCCGTCGTTTGGTTTAAAGCGAATCTCTTCGATTTCTTTATTTGCCTGTCAATATTGTCGCCTTCGTTTGGTGCTACGTGATATATTCTTATGACTATTCTGATCGCAAACTGGTTCATCCTTCGTACAAACTAATTCGGGAATTTTTTCTACAACTAAGATTTCGGGTTTATTAATTAAATTTACTTTTAATGCTTCGTTTCGGGGTTCGTCCTGCCACTGGGTTAAACACACTGGAGTTGACGAGGCTGTGTGTTCACCTTTCCATTTTTTAAACATTTCGAGCAAGATGGTTTTTAAATATTTGGAGACCCGCAACCGAAACAAAAGATTTTACGAATAGCTGCGCAATCCTGATATCGGTGTCCTTCTTTTCGACAATTCCAACATATTAATACGAATGTTTAATATTTCGTGACGTATTTCTGCCCTAAGATTGCGTTTTAATATTTCGACAATTGTGCCTTCGGCAAGAGGTTCTTGCAAACTATCCATCAGCAAAACAACCGCTTCATGAAAGGAATCAAAATTTTCTTTTTCTCGCTGCTTTCGATCCCTTATGGTTTTTCTAGTATCAACATCAGTCAATGTGTCCCGAAATTGTTTTCTTAATGCCCTACATAGGTCATCCCAGCTAAATGGATTTCTACTTTTGTGGAAACGCCAATAAAATTCCCTAGCTTTTCCATCAAATAATAAACTTGCGTTGCTGCAAAGGACAGTGAAATCGCCATCTAACATTTGTCTGGTGAGAGATTCTACACGATATATAAAATTATCTGCTCTAAGACCATCTGAACTACCATTGTATCTCAGTTTCCAGCTGTTCATGATGTGTCCAACTTTATCAGGTCTCTGAAGCAATTCTGAGCTAAAACTTCTAGGCGTTTGGGTCAAACCTTGCCTTTCTTGATAACGCTCTCTTGCAAAATTTGGCTCACGATCAACATGAAATTGTCTCCCGCTATCAGCTGATGGGACATCAGCTCTTGTTGTTTTATATTGGTTGAAGTTTTCCTGCATTAGCTGTACCATTTGAGCAGATATTTGAGCCATCAGCTCCTGCTGCATAGTTCGCACTGATTGCCCTATCATTGCCTGAATATTTTGCAAAATGACTTGCTGGCCAGCTGTGTTTGCTGTGCTTTCTCTTTGAGCTGCCTCCTGTCTTTGCAATGGAATACTCGAGGAATCTGGTCCCCTTTGCTGACTCCTCTGCGTTCTGGCACCTTGGCTGATGCTGGCTTCTTCACCTGTGGACTGGACCTGCTTTTGTGATGTTTTGTGGTGTTTTGTGCCACGGAATTGCCGAAACAAATTTTTTTTACATGTCGGACAAAAATTGCTTGTAACAGCATGGCTCATTATACACTTTTTGTGAAAACTATTACCGCACTTGGTTGTATGCTCTTCAGCTAATGATAATAGCCTCTGACAAAGCGGACAATTTCGCTGAACTTCGGCTTCACCTTCATTATCTGAGTGGCTGAGAGGCTTTGTTGTTTCTTTTGGTACTTTAAATTAAATTTTCCCACAAATAAAACTACCTAAAATCAAGGTCGTAAAATTTTCTTATAAGATTTCTAATCTGATTATGCTACTTTGTCTCCACAAGAAACAAAAGAATGAACTTACTAATCAAAACAAATAAACATAAAATAGGAATATCTATATAAATTAAAATTGAGTTTTCTTCCCGTTTAAAAAAATATAATTTTTATTCAACTTTCGGTTAGTAACTTTAAGACTACGACCGGAAGATTTGCTTACAGGAAAAGAATTGATCTGACTTCTATTACAAAAGGTTGGATGAAAGCTCTGCCTCCATGCATCGACGTCGGCAGCGGCGGTGGCTTTGTTTATTTCCCAAGTTTGGGGATAGGGCTGTTGTCGTTGTTTGCCAAAGTGTTGCGGTTCTAATTCGTGGAAGTTTACTGAGAATATTAATGTGACAAAATCTGAGTGTGTGGCAAGATTTGATTATGTTCCAGATTTTCTTTGTATCGATCTTGGGTCACTAAGTGGTCCGTAAGTGGTTTAGGGATGTCGGGTATTAGATGAAATTCCTGTTTACTTGAGTCAATGCGGCTACATTACAGATTTGTTGGTATCGATCTTGGGCCAATAAGTGGTCAATAAGTGGTTTTAGGAATGTCAGATGTTAACTCCCCCCAACTTAAGTGCGGACGTCCTCGTTCGCCAAAACAAATTGGATTTGTGATATGATGTCATCGCTTTTTGTTTCAAGTGTGATATTGCTTGCGTTGGTTGTAGTTTTACATTTAATTTTTATGATTGCATAGATTATTACTCCAAGTCCTAGTAATAAGAATATAAACCAGTTGGATGACGACATGATGATACTAATAGTATATATTTTCTCTATTTCTTCTGTGTTGTTAACATGTAACTCCTTGATCATCTCGAGGGACAGTACTTCTTCTGTATTATTATACCCTTGCAGAGGGTATTATAAAATTGGTCAGATGTTTGTAACGCATAGAAATATACGTTTCCGACCCCATAAAGTATATATATTCTTGATCAGCATCAACAGCCGAGTCGATTGAGACATGTCCGTCTGTCCGTCTGTCTGTTTGTTCGCAGCTTTTCGAACTTAAATTTTAAGCTACATAGTTGAAACTTGGTAGTTAGCTTTCTTAAAGGTGTAGGTAGACAAAGTATGAAAATCGGTCGGATCGGATTACTATATGATATATCCAATATCGGAATAATAGGGTTCCAACTAAAATTTTTTTGTTTTTCTTTTGCAATATAAATTCAATTTGTACCAAAACTCTACCCACCAAGTTTGATTCAAATCGGATAATTATTACGCCTACAAATCAATAAAACAAATCCTCAATATAATCAATTTACTCCAGCAACAAAAAATTTCCAAGAAATCTGCCGTACAAACACAAAACACGCGAGTTCGAATCCGCGCGGCACCAAATAAGAATTATATAAAATGATTGTTTTTTTGTTGTTGCATTTAAATTCAATTTTTACCCATTTACCCTACACCAAGTTTCAACCAGATCGGATAATTATTAAGGTTACAAATCAATAATCAAATATAAAAGAAATTAAATTTATTTTAATGTTCACGCACACACATACATACATACGTATGCAAAAATTCTTCACCACGCTGTGTGTGAGAGAGAAAGAAATATTTGAGTTGTGTTCTTGCACAGAACGAAATTGAAAGAGCGAGATGCCATGCGTTTGCTATATATGTCGAACTGGCTTAAATAATTTAAGTTAGCACGGTGGCGTAGTATGTAGAGTTCTTCTGCGCGATTTCTCGATATTTGGTGCGGGTTCAATTCTCGATGAAGACGGTGAGGTGAAGATGTGTATTTTCTTCTTTTTTTTTTTTTTTTTTTTTGTTAAACATTTATGCCAATTATTTTAAAATTTTTGTTTTGAAATTAAATAATAAAACAGTGAAGCTGCAAGGGTATACAAACTTCGGCAAAGCCGAAGTTAGCTTCTTTGATATTTTTTACTTGATATTAGTTGGAGTAAGGGTGGCATAGCGTCGACTTTTGCGCTTGTTTTTAATATGTACCAGCTGTTACCAATGGTTATAGTTGTATTTTGTGCCTGAATTAAAAAGGTACCTTCCAAATTTAGTGTTTCATTATCGATTTTTACTTCTCCTTTGAAGTCGTTGAGTAAGATGACCCCTGGTAAAACTTCAGAGTGTGGTCGTATGTGCTGGCTATTGATGGTGAAGCATTGTGGAGGTCTTCTGTTCAGATATGCCCCTATACACTTATTGCTATCTATTTCTATTAAATCTTCCAGTTTACAAATGGTTTTAAAATTATGGGTCTTACAATCTTTGAGTAACCCGTAGTTAGTATTTTTACATCTAAGTATATTAGAGAAATCTAATTCATCAATTTTTTGTTTTCTTTTTACTGGTATTGCCAAAATAGTTTTACATTCTTCAATTAGTACTCTTGGTAAACTAATGATGTATAAAAGGTCTTTGCCGTCCGAGGCTATATTTACTTCTGCAAATTACATTACTTTTTCTATGTTTACAAAAGTTGTACTATTCTGTATGGTTTCCTGAATCATCTCTATTTCTTTGTTTGACAGAACAAGTGAATTTACTGTGTTAGATTTTTGCCCAATCGATGGCATAGATGATATTTGTTATTTCTTCTCTTAGTAAGCTTAATTTATATTTTAAAGTTTCGAACTCTGGGTGATCTCTATTTTTACTTTCCTTTCCTTTCTTGATTAACTCATTCGTAATAGTGATTAACTCTTGAATCTTATTTTCTACTAATTTGTTGATAACAACTTGCTTATTGTTGCTACTTAGCTGACGGTTTATCCTGTCTACTACAATTTCGTAATCTGCATGATCGGGACTACCTGCCAACCATTTCCATGCTGTACCCAAAATATCTAGCGATCTCTTATCTCTTTTTTGAATTGGTCTTAATCTATTAAGTTCGCTTTCTACTCTCGATATCTCGTATATTAAGAATGGATAGATTGGGTTAGAGGCCGTTGCATTATGAATAAGATCCTTAAGGACTGATAGGGCTAGCTCGTATTTTTCGTGTTCTATTACGTGAATGATTTTAAAGTTCCATTTTGTCGTGCGGCTAATCCCGTCTCCAAAGTTATTAATTTTGTATTCGTATAGTCAAGTATTGTCGCTTTTCCTAGGCACATCGGCAATAAAAATCTACAGGAAAGAATTTAATTTTTTAAGTGGTTTTTATGAATAATCCTCCCGGAAACTGTTTTAATTTTGCTGTTTAAATCTTCTGCAACTATTTCTTCTTTGTATTTAGGTGTCAGTTTGGACCCTAATCTCCTATCTATTTTCGCATAAACTTTATCTCCTGTGTTATAATTTTTCATTCTCTTTTTTTTTTTGTTATGATATTCCAAATCTTTTGTTTGTTTTTGAGTAATCTTCTCTTTGATTTTCTCCCTGTCTTGCTCTATGGTTTCTGTTTCTTGGGTAAGCTGAGTTGCAAAAAATACTTCTATCGGTTTTTTGTTTGTGGTGCTATGAATTGACCTGTTATACTCTTCTACTGCCTTGAGCATTATGTCTTCAAAATTTACAGCTGGATTATCATTTTTGAAACATCGCATCACCTCAGTGAAAGTGGAATGGAATCTTTCAACCTGTCCGTTGCTTGACGATTTATATGGTGGGGTCGTATATGTTTGAATGCCCAATTGATTATTTAGTAAGAATTTAATCGTGGCTGAATTTAGTGACTTTTCGTTGTCCATAACTACGGTCTTTGTTGCCCCAAAAGCTATAAGGAGTTCCCTTAAAGGAATTTTCAAATCTTCTGCTGCTTTAGATTTTACCAGCCTGACCTGAGCATATTTTGAAAATTTGTCTATAGCTGTCAAAAAAATTTTCCCTTGTGTGGAATACAAGTCTATATGTATGATTTCCCCAGGATATGAGGGAATGGGTGTTGCTTGAATTTCAATATTGGGCGGATGCCTTTGATATTTGGATAATTTGCAGGTTTGACAGCTATTAACAATAGCTTCGATTTTCCTTTTATCCCTGCGAAGAAATACTTGGATAGTATTTGGATTTTGTTTTTCAATGGCATTTCTATGTGCTCTTGTGTGTTCTCTGATTATAATTTCGTTCTGTTCGGCTTCTTCCCTTACATCAGTGACCTGTCTCTGAGTGTATCTAGCTTTGTAGTTTCTGAAGTGGGTTGGATAAATTTCCTGAATTTTTCCCATTATCGTTTCGGATGTAAAAATTCCGTTAACTATTTTTGGATCCATATTTTCCTTTAGAATTTTAGTAAGGTCTTGTTCTGTATAATTAGGCTGTTTAATTATGTGCCGGTGATAGGTCGGAAATACTATTTCAAAGCTACTGCTTGTGTTATCATCTGTTAAGATGAAAATTTGGCTTTTGAATACATTAATTGGGACCTCCATAGTTGGAATAAGTTCGTGCCCTGAACTGTCATCACTATGTATTGTAGCTGAGGTGCTACTAGCATTAATTTCTGTACTGTCCGTTGGATTTCTTGATAATGCGTCTGCTACTGTATTGGAATGGCCGGGCTTATATTTTAGTTCGTAATTGAACTCTTCTGAGTAACTTTTCCATCTTTTCAATTTTCCGTTATGATTCTTATTGCTTAATGCGAATGTCAGGGGTTGATGGTCTGTGTGAATTACTACCTTTGATTTACCATATAGGTACATTCTTAATTTTTGTAAGGCCCAAAAAATGGACAACATTTCCTTTTCGTTCGTGGCGTAATTCTCTTCTGTCTTTGTAAGCGTTCGTGATATGAAAGTAATTGGTTTTCCTTCTTGTTCGAGCACTGCTCCTATGGCAATATTTGAAGCATCTGTTGTTAGATGAAAAGTCTGTTTAAAATTCGGGTAGGCTAATATTACATCTTGTGATGTTAGTGTGTTCCTAATTCTGTTAAAAGCGTCCAATTCTTCATTGCCCATTTTTATCTCTACTTTATCAGAGGAACTCGTTTTAAGTCTTCCCGCTACTCCTCGCAATAAAGAGGTTAGTGGCTTCGCGAGCTTTGCGAAGTCTCGAATGAATCTACGATAATAGCTGGCAAGGCCCAAAAATGAGCGTAGTCCTTTCAGTGTTTTTGGCACGGGAAAATCTTTTACTGCCTTAATTTTCTCTGGGTTTGTGCTAACCCCTTCTCTAGATATGATTACACCTAAAAATTCAACACTGCTTTTAAAGAAATCGCACTTGTCGATTTGAACTTTCATATTTGCTTCCAATAGTGTCGTGAAGATAGCATTAAGATGCTGAAAGTGTTCCTCCTCTGTTCTACTGAAAATTATTATATCATCGATATAGACATAACAGATCTTGCCTACATGATCTCGAAGGATATCATCTAAGGCACGCTGGAAAATTGATGGAGAATTCTTCAATCCGAATGGAAGCCTAGTGAACTCATACTTTCCTCCGTTTACGGAGAAAGCTGTTTTCTCAATATCAGATTCCTTTAGGATAATCTGATGAAATCCACTTTTTAAGTCTAGTACAGAGAAAAAATTATTATTACCCAGTTGGGAAATGACTTCTCCTATTTCGGGGATAGGGTATCTATCCGACACTGTATTTGTGTTCAATTTGCGATAGTCAATGACTACTCTGAATTTCTTTTTCCCTGACGCATCTCCTTTTTTGGGTACTATCCAAACTGGTGCATTGTAGGGTGACCGTGAAGGTCGAATAATGCCGTCTTTAAGCAACTCCTGCATTTGCTCTTCAACTACTTCCTTTAGAGAAATGGGATATGGGTAATGTCTACTGTAAACTGGTGTGTCGTTAATAGTTCGAATTTCACCTTGTATTTTATTGGTGCATGTTATTTTTTTATTTGGGTCTGCGAATAAGTTTTTAAATTTCGCGAAGAGAAGTTTTAGTCCGTCTCTTTGTGGTATAGTCATATGTTTCGTCTCCACTTTAATACTATTCTCTTGCTGTGCTGGCATTTGCTTGATTGTTAATGTGTATGAGTTATCTATTATAAGTCGGTCATTTTTTTACATCAATTATTGCGTTTAGTTCTTTAAGGGTATCGTTCCCCAGAATTCCGTGGAATGTCTTTAAATCAGACAAGAGGAAAAATTTTATTGGCTTATTGATTTGGTTGAAAAGTCCAATGTTCACATGATGTGAAATTTTTGTTTGCCCACTTACTGCATTAGCGTAAAATATTTTTTCATTTGGTTTTGGGTTTTTACAATTTGAGGTTGTATATAATTTTTGTTGGGTCCTGTATCGATTAAAAAATTATATTCGGTTCCATCCTTTGCCCTACAAGTAAAATATGGCAAGGAGGAACGATTTAATCTAAAAAATTTATGATTGAAATTTCGGACTCTAGCTGCTCTGTTCCGATTGTTTGCTCTTCTGATTCTTCTTTGCATTGTGCTGGTAAGTCAACTACGTCTTCTCCTAGCTGGTCAAAATATGATTGTTCGGAATCTATCTGCTCATAGGTATTCTCACTTTCATAATATCCTGTATCTATATGGAATTGTCTTTGGAGTTTGTTTTGTACAGGTATATTTGCACCGTTGGGGCGCTAAACAGCATATTGCTGATATTGAATATTAGGTCTGTTAGCATAATTCACCTGCCTGGTCTGAATGGACTGATCTACCTCCATAGATATTGGCTTGGGTTGAGGTTTAGGGGCGAATGGTCTTGGTGGTGGAAATCGGTGTTGACTTGGATTAAACGGATATTGGTTGTTACAACATTGAATACAGGTGGTGGGTTCTGCACGTTGGTGGTGAATGTTCTTTGTTGTTGATTTATGAAGTATGGTGGTTTTGGGTAATTATTTCCTGTCTGAATTCTTTGATTCTGATAGCCATATGATGGTTTAGGACCCACTGATGGTCTGGTTTCTTTGTGCCCAATGTTGTTTCTATATTTTTTATTTTCCAACATTTCGCAAAGTCTAAGCGCATGTTGTAAATTTACTGGCTCTACGAGGGCTAGTCTTTCGGATAAATCGCCATTTAATCCACGTATAAAGGTGTCTAGCGCCTGCCCCCTTGCTTGGTCTGTCATGGCCCCAGCGGTTTCTGAGCCATAACCCATGGTGCTAATGTTGTCTAATATTAGCGAAAGTTGTTGGTAAACCGCGTGATAAAATTCATTAACTGTCATGCGTCCCTGTGTCATGTCGTATAATTGGTAAGTCAGTGTCTTAACGTCTCTTTTGTCGGAATACTCAGCCACTAATTGTTTTGAAATGGCATCCCAATATAAGGGTGTGCGGAAGGACTCTAAAACCGTATTCGCTTGTCCCACTATCTTTCCCCTAATCGTCATCAAAATAGCAAAGTATTTCGGGGTTCCCTGCATAGGTTTATATAGTTCCATGATTCTGGACACACAGTTGTGCCAAGTTATGAATTCCTCCCTACATCCTGAAAATCTTTCTATACCTCTGACAATATCTGGGACCTTATCTAACTCTGCCCATCCTGATTCATCTTCTAAATTCACTGCTTGATCAGCATAATTATTTATCACTGCCTCTATGGTGGCTTCTAAGCCCTGAATGGAAATGGCTTCTATCCTGTTGACCGAAGCACCTGAGGTGGAAGCCCTAGAAGCTGGTGTTTGCGCTTTGGATTGCTGTGCCGCATCCTGAACTATTGCTGACCTAACCCAATCGTCTGGCATTTTGGATTTTTTTTTTTTTTTTTATTAACTTTTTTTCACTTGCCACTCAACTTTTCCCTCACTGTTCACTTAAAATTATTTAAAATTTTTTCCGTTTTAAGAAATTGGTATTATGATAATATTGGTATTATTATGTTGGGATATCGTTAAAAGCTGTATATTAATTTTTTTCTTCCTTAATCTGTTCAAAAAAAAAAAAATTTCCCTTTAAGCAATTGTAGCTTTTTTCTGAATTTTTTATTTTTCTTACGATTTTAAATCTTTCTTTTATCCTCCTTTTTTTTCTTTCTTAGTTTGTTTAAATTTTTAAGCAATTGTAGCTTTTGTTCTGAAATTTATTTTTCTTACGATTCTAAATTTTTCTTTTATTTTCTTTTTTATCTTTCTTAATTTGTTTGAATTTTTTTAAGCAATTGTAGCTTTTGTTTTGAAATTTGTTTTTCTCACGATTCTAAATTTTTCTTTAATTTTCTTTTACATATTTTGTGTATTTTTTTCACTTTGTATTATTTTTTCTTTCTTTAGTTGATTTGCTTTTCTTTCGTTTGATGCTTCTTATTTTCTATAATTCCTTAACTTACATTAATCCTATTATCTCCATGCTTCAGCTGGACTGGTCTTTAGGAAGTATTCCCGTTTTCTGCTTTAGATACTGAGGTTCCGCCGGACTCCTTATATGCCCAGTTCCCTGCGAACGTATGCAACAAGGATCGCAATGAGGAGAAAAGACTGGGTGCACAAGTTCACGAGTGTTGACTTCACAGAGGCTCTGTTTTTGAGGACTGGTTTTGAAGCAATTGTAACACGTTACGTTCACTAGCACGTTTTTATCAGACCCAGTGAAAAATTTTAAACCGGGTGCACAAGTTCACAAGTGTCGACTTCACAGAGGCTCTGTTTTTGAGGACTGATTTTAAAGCAATTATGGCACGTTGCGTTCACTTCACGTTTTTATCAAACCTGGTCCCTGCTCGGGCGCCAATTAAAATTGAGTTTTGTTCCCGTTTAAAAAATATAATTTTTATTCAACTTTCGGTTAGTAACTTTAAGACTACGACCGGAAGATTTGCTTACAGGAAAAGAATTGATCTGACTTCTATTACAAAAGGTTGGATGAAAGCTCTGCCTCCATGCATCGACGTCGGCAGCGGCGGTGGCTTTGTTTATTTCCCACGTTTGGGGATAGGGCTGTTGTCGTTGTTTGCCAAAGTGTTGCGGTTCTAATTCGTGGAAGTTTACTGAGAATATTAATGTGACAAAATCTGAGTGTGTGGCAAGATTTGATTATGTTCCAGATTTTCTTTGTATCGATCTTGGGTCACTAAGTGGTCCGTAAGTGGTTTAGGGATGTCGGGTGTTAGATGAAATTCCTGTTTACTTGAGTCAATGCGGCTACATTACAGATTTGTTGGTGTCGATCTTGGGCCAATAAGTAGTCAATAAGTGGTTTTAGGAATGTCAGATGTTAACTTATATATAAAATTCTCGTGTCACAGTTTTTGTTGCCATACTTCTGCGAAACGGCTTGACCGATTTTGATGAAATTTTTTGTGCTTATCCGGTATCTATGAGAATCGGCCAACATCTATTTTTCATCCCCTTTATTTCTCACTCCCTAGCACATTTTTACATACATACAATATACACATTCTAACATATGTACATACATACTTGCAATAAGTAAGCTATGAAATTACTAGAAAATTATTTATATGGCAAAACAATGTTTATCGGGTTTACTAGTAAAAATATAAATATCAAAGAAGCTAACTTCGGCTTTGCCGAAGTTAGTATACCCTGCAGCTTCATTGTTTTATTATTTAATTTAAAAACAAAAATTTTATAGTAATTGGTATTAATGTTTAATAAAATCAAACAACAAAAAAGAAGAAAAATCTCAACTAAAAGTTTTCCCGTATTCACCGAGAATCGAACCCACCAACGTACTACGCCACCATCCTCACTTAACTTTCTTAAGCTAATTCAACATATGTACATATATAGAAAACGCAAGGCATCTCGCTCTTTCTATTTCGTTCTGTGCAACAAAACAACGTAAATGTTTCTGTCTCTCTCACACACCGCGTGGTGACGAATTTTTTCATATGTATGTGTGTGCGTGAGCATTAAAATACATTTAATTTCTATCAAATATGATTATTGATTTGTAACCTCAATAATTATCCGATATTGTTCAAACTTGGTGTAGGGTGTATGTATATATAAAAATTGAATTTAACATTTATAATAACAACAAAAAAACAAAAATTTTATATGTATATTTCTTATTTGGTGCCGCGCGGATTCGAACTCGGGTCTTTTGTGTTTGTACGGCAGATTTCTTGGAATTTGTTTTTGTTTCTTTGCTGCCAAAGAAAATTGCTTATTTCACTCGAGGTACCTCCACGTTTTAGTTAATAGCTCCGGTGATAATTATCCGATCCGACTAATATTTACACTTTTCACACTTGATAGATTAAGGAACTTAACTCTTCATGTTTCAACTATGTAGCTTAAAATTTGAGGCCGTCATCGTGATTCAAACAGACAGACGGACATGTCTCAATCGACTCGGCTATTGATGCTGATTAAGAATATACATTCTTTATGGGGTCGGAAACGTATATTTCTATGCGTTACAAACATCTGACTAATTTTGGAATACCCTCTGCAAGGGTATAAAAATGTGAAAATATAAAAATATATGTAAAAAAAAGGTAATGCGCTAGAACACCGCACCGCCGGTGCACCTATTGTCTGCTTTGTTTTAAGTCTGCCGACTTACGCGTGTCATAGGTACCCTGTACCCATAGGGTAAAAGGGTATATTAAAGTCCTTAAAATGTATGTAACAGGCAAAAGGAAGCATTTCCGACCCCATTAAGTATATATATTCTTGATCAGCATCAACAGCCGAGTCGATTGAGACATGTCCGTCTGTCCGTATGAACACCTAGATCTCGCAGACTATAAGAGCTAGAGCTACCAAATTCAGTGTGAACATCCGTCTTATGCCCAAGTAGATCAAGTTTGTTTCAAATTTCAGCCACGCCCACTTCCGCCCCTGCAATTTAAAAAAAAACGATAGCTAGAGCTGTATTATAGATATCGTATTTTTACTAATTATACCTTATTACCTAATACCTTATACCTAATTACCTAATTATATACCCAAATTGGACCAGCTGATCAAATTTTGTCGAAATCGGACAATAAACATCGGAGATATGCCTATATCCGTTTTGTACTGAATTGCCAAGGCGACATTGGCAGATAAGAAAGAGCGAGATAGCATGCGTTCGCTGTAGCTGCATATAAAAGGGAATTTTGTTTTGAATTGATTGCGATTTTGAAGGTGTACGATCATTTGTCTAGTGGCTACGCAGATCAGGAGAGTTTAAAATTTTTGCCCCCGCAATTTAGAAAAAACTAACTACTAGAGCAGTTTTTAGGGAATCACATTCTTATTTGGCCCACCTAATAATGTGGCCAAAATGCATCATCAGACTAAATTTAGTCGAAGTCGGACAATAAATATCGAAGATATACGTCAATGCGTTTTGTACTGAAACGCTTAAGGCGACATTGGCTGGCAAGAGTGAGCGAGATAGCATGCGTTCGCTGTTGCTGCATGTTTAAGAGAACTTTGCATGAAATTGAGGCGATTTCGAGGATATTTTATTTTATTTAATATAACTAGTTGGTACAGGGTATACTCAATGTCGGCAGGGACGACTTGCTTACTTAATCTAAGATTATCTCCAACTGTTCGCTCTTCGCGCATTTTAATGGTCGCATCATTGTTTGCTTTTCGACCATAAAATCCTTAAACGATTCGTTCCACATTTCTTTTCTGGCCTTTACTTGGTCCGCTTATTTATTAAAGTAGCCCCTCGGTAGGAAATACTTTTTAAATGCAATTGTAAATTCCTCCCATGACGACCAATGCCTGTTGTTCGCGACGTACCATTTAAGGGCTTTGTCTTTCAGCAGTTCTGGCATGGCTCTCGGTATCAAATTTATGTCTAGCCCGTACATATCTGCTGAACATTCGACTTGCTCGAGGAATTCTAGTGGTTTCGAACCAGCGTCGAATCTGAATATCCACTCCCTTACTTGTTTGGCTACTCTCGGGTACTTATTTAGCGAGATTGACGCTCTGTTTTTCTGCTCTTCTGGATTCCTCTTATGCATTTTTGGGTCTTCGTATAATGTATGTTGTTGTTTTTGTGGACCCTCTAATGCGCCAACACTTCCCCATCTTGGTGGTAGTGGAATTGGTACAGCCAGTTTCGCTATATAAATCCCCGGCATTGCTTTTGTTGCTTTTGAGAATTTTTTTCTTAATCCACTCTTGCCACACTGAGTCTTCCTCGTGTGCTTCGACCCAGTCTCCGAATTGTTTCCTCATTTCCTCGACGGTTCCGGCTACTGAAATTCCGCATGTGCCGCCTGCTTTTGTTAAATCCTCCTTCCTCATGTAGTATATCCATGACTTTGTCATTCTGTACTCTTATTTCGCACTTTTTGCGGCAACAGTAAAAAAATGAAGCAAGCAAGTCGTCCCTGCCGACGTTGAGTATACCCTGTACCAACTAGATACATTAAAAAAAAATATCAAAGAAGCTAACTTCGGCTCTGCCGAAGTTCGTATACCCTTGCAGCTTCATTGTTTTATTATTTAATTTAAAAACAAAATTTTTAAAGTAATTGAAGAGAAAAAATTTTCCCGAATTCACTGAGAATCGAATCCACCAAACACCGAACCATCGTGCGACCGATCTTTACGTACTACGTCACCATCCTCACTTAACTCACTTAAGCTAGTTCGACATACATATGCATATAGCAAGCGCATGTCATCTCGCTCTTTAAATTTCGTTCTGTGCAACAACACAACGCAAATGTTTCTGTCTCTCTCACACACCGCGTGGTGACCAATTCTTGCATATGTATGTGTGTGTGTGATTGCTTGGAATTTGTTTTTGTTTCTTTGCTGACAAAGAAAATTGCTTATTTTACTCGAGGTACCTCCACGTTTTAGTTAATAACTCCGGTTATAATTATCCGATCCGACTAATTTTTAAACTCTACCTGCGCCATCGATTGGGGAACTTAACTTTTCATGTCTCAACTATGTAGCTTAAAATTTAAGGCCGTGATCGTGATTCAAACAGACAGACGGACAGACGGACAGACGGACATGTCTCAATCGACTCGGCTATTGATGCTGATCAAGAATATATATACTTTATGGGGTCGGAAACGTATATTTCTATGCGTTACAAACATCTGACCAATTTTATAATACCCTCTGCAAGGGTATAAAAACCTTCGAAATAGCCATCAATTTCATACAAAATTTCCTTTACATGCAGCAGCAGCGAACGCATGCTATCTCGCTCACTCCTGTCAGCCAATCTCGCCCTAAGCGTTTCAGTACAAAAAGAATATGGGCATATTTCCGATGTTTATTGTCCGATTTGGACAAATTTTGGTCAGCTGGTGCAGATCGGCTATATAGTTAGGTGTGCCAAATAAGAATATGATATCTTTCATACAGCTCTAGTATTCGTTTTTTCCAAATTGCGGGGGCGGAAGTGGGCGTGGCAAAAATTTGTAACAAACTTGACCTGTGTAGACACTAGACGGATATTCCCACAAAATTTGGTAGCTCTAGCTTTTATAGTCTCCGAGATCTAGGTGTTCATACGGACGGACGGACAGACGGACGGACAGACGGACGGACAGACGGACAGACGGACGGACAGACGGACATGGCTCAATCGACTCGGCTAGTGATGCTGATCAAGAATATATATACTTTATGGGGTCAGAAATGTATATTTCTGCCTGTTACATACATTTTAGCAATTTTAAAAATCCTTTTTACCCTATGGGTACAGGGTATAATGAAGCAAGCAAGTCGTCCCTGCCGACGCACAGTGGGGCCTCTGCCCGAATAGCTGACCGAAAATCACTTTTTTTCACCATCGCGTTTGGCAAAAGTAAAAAGGAAAAAGAAAAGGGAAAAAAAAACCTTCCAATTTTTTTTTTCCCCAATATTTTTTTTAAAATCCGATAAGAGTTGTGGGTGCTACATCGTCTCAAAGTGGAGACATTTTTCATGTAAGAAAAAAATTTAGAATTTTAAAAATAACTTGCAACTTTGAAACTGTATATTGGCCGAATTAAACAACTGATCTTAAATATTTTTACTTTATTCGAAAAGTAGATTCATTTTTTAATTATTTGTTTTAAAAAAATTTAATTTAATTTAAATACTTAATTAAATGGGAGACTTTTAAAAATACCAAAAATTTTCCTTTTTTTTAAATTTTTGAAAAAAAAAAACAAAATAAAATCACTTAAACAAACAATTATAAAAAAAAAATAAAGGGAAAATATTCATTTATCAGACCTATATAGTGTAGTGTTGCGCTTTTTTGCGCAAATTTGTCAAAAATTCAAAAAACTAATGCAACCTCGCGTTAAAAACGCGTTTCAGGTACAAGGAAGAAGAAGAGCGCATGCAAATTTGGCAAAGTATTATTTGATATTTACGTATTTATAATGAATCAAAATCATTGGAGAGCATATAAAACAAGTCAAACCTACATTAGATGTTAATGGCTTAAGAAAAAAAATTTAATTTGACAAAAAAAAAATGTTTGATCCGATTGTTCCTATGGGAGCAATAACATATAGTCAACCGATTTGGCTGAAACTTAACACAGACATTTCTATATGTACTAAACTTCAAAATAGAAAATTTTGTGACAATCTCTGTTTAAACACTCGAGTTATTGCTCTAAAACTATATTTCTGACCGATCGTTCCTATGGGAGCAATATGATATAGTCAACCGATTCTGATGAAACTTGGTAGATATTTTAGAAAGTATATTAAACTTATAGAGTACAAATTTCGTAGTATTCGATTGAAAAACAACAAAGTTGTGGAAGCTTTACTTTATTCTCGACCTTTAATTCCTATGGGAGCTATACGATATAGTCAACCGATTCTGATGAAACTTGGTAAATATGTTAGAAAGTATATTCAACTAATTGAATTCAAATTTCGTAATATTCGATTGAAAAACAACAAAGTTATGAAAGCTTAATTTTATTCTCGACCTATCGTTCCTATGGGAGCTATATGATATAGTTATCCGATAAGGATGATTTCGAGATATACAATGCCTGCAGCAAAAAGAATTCTATGTGTAAAATTTCAGCTCTGTAGCATTAAGGGTTTTGGAGAAGACCAAAATTAATGTACCATTGCAATGGTATATTTTTTTTGCAATTCAAATGAAAAATTAAAACAAAACATTAAAAAATCTTATTTATCTTATCAAATTAGAATAATAAAGTTCATTTGTCATCAAAAAAGCGTTTTTTAAGTGAATTTTAAGGGTAAAATATGCCTAGAAATATTTTTCAACTTTGACCTTGAATATCTAAGCAACCCGAGCACGTGGCATCTCGGTAATAACTCCATTTGTAGCTTGAACAATTAGCTATCAAATGCTTTTTAAATTTTGAAAATCGCTTCACTACTTTAGAAGATATGATTTTTGATAAGCGAAATGAGAAAAGGCCCCACTGTGCGACGTTGAGTATACCCTGTACCAACATAAAAAAAAACCTTCGAAGTAGCCATCAATTTCATACAAAATTTTCCTTTACATGCAGCTACAGCGAACGCTTGCTATCTCGCTCTTTCTTGTCTGCCACTGCCGCCTTGGGATTTCAGAACAAAACGGATATAGCCATATCTCCGATGTTTTTTGTCCGATTTCGACAAAATTTGGTCAGCTAGTCCAGTTTGGGTATATGCCAAGTAAGGATACGATATCTTTAATACAGTTCTAGTAATACGTTTTCCCGATTTGCGGGGACAAAAGTGGGCGTGGCAAAAATTTGAAACAAAATTGATCTGTGTATGCATTAGACGCATGTTCACACCAAATTTGGTGGGTCTAGCTCTTATAGTCTCCGAGATCTAGGTGTTCATACGGACGGACGGACAGACGGACATGGCTCAATCGACTCGGCTAGTGATGCTGATCAAGAATATATATACTTTATGGGGTCAGAAATGTATATTTCTGCCTGTTACATACATTTTAGTGACTTTAATATACCCTTTTACCCTATGGGTACAGGGTATAATTATACTTTGACTTGTTGTTGTTTGAGTACAAAAAAAAAATTATTTTTGTAGCAAAACTATATTCTGAATTGTTTGTTTTAACACGAATTATTTTTGTTTTAAAATTACACTCCGAATTGTTTTTATTTTGCGGTAATAATTAACAATTTTGTTATTGATTGTTTAAGTCGTTTTGCATAACATAATATATATTTATTAAATATAGGTATATATTTTTTTTTGATCGGTATTTCGGCAGAGCCGGATTTCAGGTGTCGAGGTTCGGCACAACAAATTTATTTGTGCGCTGGTGAAATAATAAGATTTTGTGTTAATTTTTGAGGATGCACAGTGGTACTTTTATTGATGTTTTAATTATTTATATGTTTGTTTGAGGATACTGTTAAATGGTTTTGGGTGGACGAATGCAGAAATTGGCATCAGTGGCTGGTGCTGATGTTGCAAATCCAATATTTAGAAAATCGGGTGACCAAGCGAAAATAATTGCTAGCAGATGATTTTTTTTGAATTGCCAGGAAAACTTCTGGTCTTGCCTTTCTATCCTAATCACTGCTAATCTCCTACAAGTTACTAGGAATATCTCCTAGTCTTCCCCCACTATGCCAGGAATACTCCTGGTCTTGCCTACTCTGTGCTAGGAATACTCCTAGTCGATCCTGCCTGTGCCAGGAATACTCCTGGTCTTCCTAACTGTGCTAGGAATGCTCCTAGTCTTTGGATTTCTGCTACGAATAACTCCCAGTCTTTGTTTCGCCGCTAGGAACAACTCCTAGTCTTTAACTCGATGCTAGGAATAACTCCTAGTCTTTAATTCGATGCTAGGAATAACTCCTAGTCTTTAATTCGATGCTAGGAATACATAGCTCCTAGTCTTTAATTCGACGCTAAGAATACCTCCTAGTCTTTAATTCGACGCTAGGAATAGCTCCTAGTCTTTGCTTGGTTGCTAGGAATAACTCCTAGTCTTTAATTCACTGCTTGAAATTATCCTCCGCTCGATCATAGATTTTCCCCAGGACTCGGATTTGCTAATCTGGTAGCCGTCGCTTTTACTCTAATCGTTGACTTCACTTATTGACTTCACTTGTTGACTTTGACTTTTCATAATCTTCACTCACGAACTAATCGCCCCTATGGTCTCAGCCGTGCGTATTTATAGGCATCTTGACCCAATCAGGACGCGTGGTGAACTCCTGACCCGTTACGGGTACTTTTCCATCCGTTTTCGTTTCGTCTCGAAAACTTTCCATAGCTTGATACTTTTGATCGGATTTCTCTGCAGCTCATCCAGCATAGCTTGCTTGTTGCTATGCATGGTGAAATTCTTTCACTTCGTATGCGCCGCCTATCGTTCTGCTGAACTCCCAGCTTTGGTTGCCAACGGCGTCTCCTTTTCCGCACTCTCCTGGTCTCGTGCTGGCCCCGCGATTTCCGCCACCGCCACCACTTTTACCCACCATGCCTCTCTCTTTTATATACTTAAGAGTAAATAACAAATTTCCTAAAACAATATACATACTTATGTAAATTACAAACTAAAAGCCTATATAAACGGATTAATAAATGAATAAAATAGCTTTGAAAATATATAAATGCAATCGTATATAAAATTAAACATTAATGACAATATAAATGTACAATATTGATGAATAAATAATAATGGCCCCCGACTAATTTTAATCAACCCCCTTTTGGCCGTAAATATATCTATTTAATTTGATTAAATCAAATTAAACCGCCTTTACAAATTTTTCGTTTTGGTTATTGAGAATTCGTTTTAGTTGTTGCAGCCACTTTCCAGTGGCTGTCAAACAGTATTCTGATTCGCCGCTGGCACACCCAAACATGCTAAGCGGCGCTCTCCTGTTCATTAAAACTCACTCATACACACATACCCACGCTCTTTCGGCCCTTCACGCTCTCACTATGGGCTGATCGTACATTCTCGTCGCCACCCCTACCTCACGAATCAACACTCTGACAAAAGCCGACTCCCGTTCTCTGAGCGTAGCTTTTGGTTTCGTTTGTGTGTGTGTGTGTGTGTTTTTTTTTTTTTTTTTTTTTTTGATATAGGGGGGAAAGCATTGAAAGCCTTAAAGTGCGGGACTTGGTATGGAATTGGTTAAATTCACCTCACCCGCTAAAACCCTTCCTATTCTCCGTGTCCCTCTGTCTCGCGGAACCAACGCATGAAGTACTACTTCGCGAGGGGGAGCGGCTTAAAAGCCTCGTCTAGGACTACCTAGAGTGTGAAGTCTGATTGCGCTGACGTTCAGCGCGACGCAAGGATTGTATGATTACTGCGGATATGTCGCTAACTGCTAGCCAATTGTTTTGCGAGCTAAGTAGGATATCCACAAAGTCAGTGACTATAAATGGCCTTCCTATGCCTAGGCTTAGCTCTTCCCGTTCAGCAGAAAATCGAGGACAGACAAAAAGGACGTGCTCGGCGTCTTCTATTACCCCTGCACAGTGGGTGCAAAAAGGGTCCGTCTCGTGTCCAAATCTGTGCAAATAAGATTTAAAGCAACCATGTCCCGTCAGTATTTGTGTCAGATAGAAGTCCGTCTGGCCATGTGGGCGAGTTAGCCATGGACGAATATCAGTTATCAGTCGTCTTGTCCAGCTGCCTTTTGTTGCAACAGCCCATCTTTGTTGCCAACATTCCAACGCAATCTCTCTTCTGTGTATGCTCGAGTCGGTATTTGTAGATTCTTTCGCCAGAATATCTAGTGGAGTCATCCCAGCTAGCACTAGAGCTGCGTCCTCTGAGATGGTACGAAATCCACTAATTACTCGCAGCGCGCACGTGCGATACAGGGACTTGCATTCGCGAGTGTATGATGGAATTAGCATAGCAGGGGCCCAGATCCTTACTGCATACATTAGGATGGAACGTACTACCGATGTAATCAGCAATCTGCTTCTCTGCCTCGGCCCTCCGATGTTAGTCATAATTCGGGTCAGGGCTATGGTCGACTTTGCAGCCTTGTTAGCTACGTATTGTAGGTGATGTTTAAAGCTGAGTCTGTGGTCCAACAATACTCCCAAATACTTTATTGCTGGTTTGGATGATATGGTACATCCATCGACCTCAATTCTGGCTGATTCTACTTTCTTTTCTGCTGCTTATCAGGACAGCTTCCGTTTTGTGCACGGCAAGAGAGAGCGAGTTTCTGCTCATCCATTCCATGATTTTGTGGATTGCTTCGTTGGTGTTGGCTTGGGCAACTTGTATATCTTTTGCCACCGTTACCACGGCTATATCATCGGCAAATCCCACGACGCGGCTGTTCTCCGGTATTTGTAGCTGCAGCACTGCGTCATACATGACGTTCCATAAAATAGGACCTAGTACTGAGCCTTGTGGTACGCCACCGGTAACTGTATATCGCTTCCTTCCATCTGTGGTATCGTAGAGCAACACCCTGTTAGAGAAGTAGCTCTTTACCAGGTTTATTATATACTCTGATATATGTAGCGCCTGTAATGACTGGATAATGACTGGCCAGCTAGCAGAATTAAATGCGTTTCGCACGTCCAGCGTCGTTACTAAGCAATATTGCTTGCTACCTCCCTTCCAACGGTTGCCTTCTATTGCTTTGGATGCAATTTTTGATACTGCTACTATGGCATCGGTTGCGCTGCGTCTCCTTCTGAAGCCAAACTGCCAATCTGATAGTCCGTGCCTATCCTCCAATTCTTGTTCCAGCCTGTCGGAGATTATTCTCTCGAAGAGTTTTCCAATGACATCTAGCATACACAATGGTCTGTATGAAGATGGGTTTTCGCTGTCACCTCCCTTTGGTAGAAGGACTAGCCGTTGGATTTTCCATCTCAATGGGAAAGTACGCTTCCGTATGCAGGTATTGAACAGCTCTACAAAAATTGTTGGATAGTGCTCGACCGCAATTTTAACAGCCATTGCTGGTATTCCATCCGGGCCTGGTGCCTTATTCGTTTTGATTTTCTTGCTCAGTGCTATGATTTCTGGAGCATCTGTGTATTGTGGGCTTGATACATAAGCCTCCTGTTCAAAATTGGCTGCTGGATAAGTGGGAAACAAAGCCGAAATAATATTGACTAGTTTCTCTGGATCGGTTGGCATTGGACGTCTTGCCAGTTTCCCCATGACTAGCTTGTATGCTGTCCCAAATGGTTGTTCATCTGCGTCTGCACATAACTGTTTCCAGCATGCGGCCTTGCTTTGCTTAATCTCCTTGTTCAGGATGGCCCTTTTATTCTTGTATTCTTCCAGCAGCTGAGGAAATGTGTTCCTGTGCGCCCGTTGCTGTCTGCGTCTTGCTTGGTGGCATTGTTTCCTTGCTTCAGCTATATGCGTGTTCCACCAATATACCGGCTTCCGTGTTTTCCCTCCTTGGATTTTGCGTACCATTGCTGCATCGCATGCTTCTCTGAGGATATTGCATCGGTTATCTGCTAAGTTGTTGGCGTCTGAGCATGTGTGCTGATGCGAATTGCCGATCATATATATTAGTGCATCTGGGCTCAGAGACTTTACGTCCCAATTTTTGAATCTTGGTTTGTATGCTCTATTTGGTATATTTCCAATTTGAATTTCTATAGCTTGGTGGTCGCTATGTGTGTATTTATCAGTACCTAGCCATTTAGCATATCTTGCAATGTTTGCTGATGCAAAGGTCAGGTCTATTATTGAGCCCCTTCCCGCCTTGGTGTATGTCTGTTTATTTCCTACATTCAGTAGGCACAGATTTAGTGAGGCGAATGCATCCAGGATTATTCTTCCCCTCCTAGAATTTGAAGCGCTTCCCCACTCTGTTGCCCAGGCGTTAAAATCACCTGCAATTATTATTTTTGTACGTCCTCTAGCATCGTCCACCATGTCGTCTATGATAGCCGAAAATTCATCTATTCCGATGCTCGGAGCGATGTAGCAACTGTAGATGTATACACCTTTGGCCTTTGCTCTGACATATCCTCTATTTTTGCTAGTCTCCTCCAGGAGTATTGGTGTCTGACTGCAGCTCCAGATTGCAGCTTCATATTTCGCGTTTTGAACCCATTGCATATCCTGTTTGTCTCTATGGGGCTCGGAGAGGATAGCGATGTCTACATCCAACTCTTTGACAGTCTGCGTTAACAGATCCTGCGCTGCTCTACAATGGTTAAGATTTAACTGTAAGAGCTTAATCTTGCCGATTTTTGACCGCCATCTGGTACATTGGGCAGTCGCCAAGTTGGTCGGCACCACCATTGAGGCAATTTGAGTGCCCCTGTACGCCTTGCGCATCTTAGGGAAGGACTCTGCTGGCCAGTCTTCCTCGATGAGTGTAAGCGCCGATTTGAGGACCTCATCCGCTGTCGTCCATTCCGGTATGTCCCTAATCTCTATTGTGACCTTCTCTGAGATCGTTCTCACCTCAGCCGCTTCTCCAAGAGCATGTGCGTGTGTGTGTGTGTGTTTTTTTTTTTTTTTTTTTTTTTTTTTTTTGATATAGGGGGGGAAGCATTGAAAGCCGAAAAGTGCGGGACTTGGTATGGAATTGGTTAGATTCACCTCACCCGCTAAACCCTTCCCTATTCTCCGTATCCCTCATCTCGCGGAACCAACGCATAAAGTACTACTTCGCGAGGGGGAGCGGCTTAAAAGCCTCGTCTAGAACTATCTAGAGTGTGAAGACTGATTGCGCTGACGTTCAGCGCGACGCAAGAATTGTATGATTACTGCAGATATGTGACTAACTGCTAGCCAATTGTTTTGCGTGGAGCAATGTAGCAGCTGTAAATGTACACGCCGTTGACCTTTGCTCTTACGTAGCCTCTTCTTTTGCTGGTCTCCTCCAGTTGTAGCGGCGTCTGCCTGCAGCTCCAAATTGCGGCTTCGTATCTCGCATTTTGGACCCATTGCATATTCTGACCGTCCCTATGTGGCTCGGAGAGGATTGCTATGTCAACGCCCAGATGCCTGACGGTCTGTTTTAGCAAGTCCTGGGCGGCTCTGCAGTGGTTAAGATTAAGTTGTAAGAGCTTAATCTTGCCGAATGGATTTGGATGCCTTCTGATATACTGGGCACATTCTACTTAATGTATTGTGTGCTGTGTTTGGTGCCTCGTATCTGTGACAGAGAATACAGCGTGCGGTGGCGGTACATGATTTGGAGGCATGGTTGCCTGCCCCACAGTTGAAACATAATTTGGACGCATCATACTTGCTTCTGCACCTGGACGCTGTGTGTCCAAAGTCGAGGCAACGGAAGCATCGTCTTTCTTTCTGATACGACAGACTGCCCATCCTATTCGTATTTTCTCGGCGGTTATTAATTTGTTTGCCAAGTTGGTTGGCAGCATCATTGAGGCAATTTGGGTGCCTCTGTAGGACTTGCGCATCTTTGGGAATGACTCTGATGGCAGGTCTTCTTCAATAAGCGTAAACGCTGATTTAAGAACCTCATCTGCGGTTGTCCATTCGGGTATGTCCCTTATCTCCAGTAAGACCTTTTCTGAGATCATTTTCACTTCCGCCGTTTCACCAAGAGCCTGTCGGAATGCTTGCTGCAATATCGGCGTTGCCTCATCATCAGTCTTGCTCATTTGTAGCAATATTTCTCCAGCCGCAGTGCGCCTTACTCCGCAAACATTTTCCTTATATTTCTGGAGCGTACTGTCTGATTGCACTGAGCTTAGCACCTTCGCATAGTTCGCCGGGCCGCTGCACTTGACCATGATTGCATCCGGTCTTCTCTTCTTTGGGGCCCTGTGTTTTACCTTCACCTTTTGCCAAGCAGGTTCGACTTGTTTGTTGCTCAAGTGTTCCTTGTTAACTTCAGAATGGCTCTGTGGTTGCAGCCTAGCTTCAAAGCCAGCTTTAGCCTTCTGCTTGCTAGTTTTCTCTTTGATTGGCTTGTTAGTGTTCGCTTGTTCATTTGCTGAACACTTTTTCTGCGCAGCCAGTTGGACGCGGATGCCAGTTATAATGTCCCGCATCCTGTTTATATCGTCCTTCATGGCCTGGTTTATGTGGCGTACCGGTTTTGGCTCCATATCAAGCACTAAGTAGGCAAAATTGTCCATGATCTGGCCAAGTTCGCCAATTTGCACTTCTAACGGAGCCCTGGTGGCTTTCTGCCTTTTGGATGATGATTCCAACGCCGCGCTTTGGGGGCTGTTTTCTCTGCCTCGTTTTGGCGTGTCGCTTTCCGCGGTAATTGCAGCAAATGAGGATCCTGCTGTTGCTTCAATGTGTGCCGCTGGTAGCGCCGATCGGGGTGCAGTTGGCGGAGATCTTGCCAATTTTGCACTCTTTGCGAATGGGTTCGCATTTATATTCTTGCTGTGACCAACACTGTTGCTGTTGTCGCTGCTGTTGCTGCTGCTGTTGTTGCTTGTCGCTTGGTCCGCTGCAACGACCAAGTGGGCCATCGTTGCAGTAGTTTTTTCCTTATTCAAAATGGTTGTAGGGGCCTCCAGAATCCTTGCCCCAGCCGTGACAGTGGTCACGGGTGGATTTCCACTCTTGTGGCTGCCACCTGGAGTAATTTTGTTTTTTCCAGACATTTTTTATAGGGTTAATTTGCATTTTATACCTGCTGCCAGGTTGTTGGTAATGCTGCCGGCCGATTCGGCTCAGACGCAGACCACAGGCCGCTCAATGTGAGTACAGACGCTCTGCGGATTTCAGGGTACTACTGTGCACTACTAGGTAGGTTTGGCGTACTTACTTGAGCTGTCCAGGCAATTTTGCAAGGGGTATTTAATTGCCGAAGAACTACTTATCTTTTTTTTTTGTATGTGCTGCCTATAAGAGGGCAATGGACTTGGGCTGCCCAAAAGTAGGCAGCAGTTTCGGCTACGTGGTTTCGTTTATGTTCGATAGCCCCGCTGAGCATCGCTGGCAATCAGCTGTTATTTGCCAGCTGTTCCGCACAACTTGATTAGTTCGCCGGATGAAAAGCAGTAAAAGTGGACGATAGAGAAAGTCCCACTATTCCACCACCAAGAGAAAGCGCGGGACGATGTGTTCTCTCCCTCGCGTCCAGCCCCCCTCCCTTGGCCGACGACACTTCTGACACCAAAAGGGGAACGGTTTCGTATTTTGCGTCTTGCCGGCGTAAGTGCCAAGCCCTTCGTATGTCAGGTGAGTGGCCCTGCTTCTGTGAGCCTCAACTGACAATCTTGTTGCACCTTTTTTAGGGAATACACTTCACTTTGCAAACTGGAATACGGAGCGACTATATAACCCGACCGCACTCTGTTCTTCTTCACCACAGGCAGTGTTTTTTTTTTTTTTTAATTCATTTATTTACTCAAAAGTAGTTAGGTAAATTAACAGAGTCAGAGAATAAAAGAAAGGTATTGGCAGCATGGACTTGTGGAACGTCCCAGAGGGAATTGCATCACAAGACACAATTGCTGCAGTTACCCTATCCCGATATACTTCTGTTCGCTCGCCGCAGCTCGTCTGCTACATAATGCGCAAATCCGTTGACCGCTTCCCAGGTTGCTATGTCACCTACCATCATCGTGACCAGGCTAGTTGGTGTGAGAGTCGTGCCAACATGCTCGTGTAACCGTCTTCTCTCGTCATTGAAGCGACTGCACTCAAAAAATGCGTGATACGCGTCCTCTGTTGGGCTGCCTTCGCAATAGGAGCACGCTGACTCCGTTCCGTGGCCGAACCTCGCCAGGTAGCTTTTATAGCACCCGTGCCCACTCAGGAGCTGTGTTAGGTAAAAGTTTACCTACCCGTGTTTTCGCAGGATCCACATATCTATTTTGGGGATTATGCTGTGAGTCCACCTTCCTTTAGTTGAGACATCCCACCTGTCTTGCCATCTTCTTAGGCTGTTTTCCCTTGCGGACCTTCTCGCCTGAGTTTTGGGTGTACCTCCGCTAACTGCGTTAGCGATGTCTTTAGCCTCGTCCACCAGTAAGTCGATTGGAATAGTTCCAGCGATGACCATGGCGGCATCATCGGAGACTGTGCGAAAAGCGCAGCACACTCTTAGAGCGCTAATTCTGTACGTGGCCTTTATTCCTCTTGCATAGCTCACCGTGTGGATGGCTGGTGCCCAGATCTGCGCTGCATAAATAATTATTGATTTGGTGACGCTGCTGAGTAACCTTCTCCTTTCCTGCTTTGGTCCCCGGGTGTTAAGCATTATCCTTGATAGGGCTCTGCATGAATCCGCTGCTTTCTTCTGCGTTTGCTCCAAGTGTTCCCGAAAGCTAAGCCTGGTGTCTATCCAAACTCCCAGATATCGGATGGCCCGTTTTGATGTAACTTTTGTTCCGGCGACGTGAACGTTTGCCAGCTCGACGACCTTTCTGCTGCTGATTAATACAGCCTCCGTCTTGTGCGACGCGAGGGTTAGGCCTACAGAGCTGAGCCAGTTTACAATAGCAGATATGGCGTCATCTGCTTTCGTCTCGGTGGTGCGGAGATCCTTTGCTACAATCACGACTGCGATGTCATCAGCATAGCCAATTAATTCGCATTCGCTTGGCTATGGCACTCGGAGAATCCCGTCGTACATTATATTCCACAGCAGTGGTCCCAGAACCGAACCTTGAGGCACACCTGAAGATAATTTGCGCTTTACTTGTCCTGTGGAGGTAGAATACATCAGATTTCTTCCCTCGAAGTAGTTCCATATCACTGCATGCAGGTATTGGGGTACTCCATGCCCCAGTAACTTGTCCAGGATACAGCCCCAGTCCGCCGAGTTAAAGGCGTTTTTGACATCGAGGGTAACCACTAAGCAATATCTCTTAGTACCGCCCTGCCATCGCGTACCCTTTATGGAGTTTGAGGCGATATTGACCACCTTCTCGATAGCATCCAGCGTGGACCTGGCCTTCCGAAAACCAAATTGATTACAACTGAGACCACCGTTATCTACTATTGCGGAATCGAGTCGTGAGGAGATGATTTTCTCCAATACTTTCCCCATGGTGTCTATCAGACAGATGGGCCTGTATTGCGCAGCTGCGTCCGAAGGTTTGCCTGGCTTTGGTAGTAGGACCAATTTTTGCATCTTCCATTGCGCTGGGAATGTTCCTTCTATCAGACATCGGTTGAAGGTATCGACAAAAACGTCAGTGCGAAGGGCAATTGCCAGTTTGAGAGCTCGGTTTGGCACAGCATCAGGTCCTGGTGCTTTGCCTACTTTGAGTGTTCTTGATATCCCTAAAATCTCCTCAGGGGTGACCGGGTCTATCTCATATCTAGCCGTCGGATCCGGGCGTCTTTCGCTTAGTACGTCTTCTCGTTGTGGAAAGAGAGTATCCACGATCTGTGTGAGCTCCTGTTCGTCAGTTGGAGATGCCTGACGGTTGGCGTAAATTCTTTTTACCACAGTTTTATAGGCTTTCCCCCAGGGATCATGGTCAGCCGAGTCAAACAGTTGAAGGAATATTTTCTTCTTAGAGGACAAGATTGCCATTTTGAAAGATTTCCGCTTGCCGCAGTAGTCAGCCTGGAGTGTTTGCCATCCATTGACTTCTCGCTTTCTCGCTCGCTGGTATTTCCTTCTGGCTGAAAGGCATTTTTTCCGCAGGTCCGCTATGCTCGCATTCCACCAATATGCTGGTCTGTGGTGTTGCCTGTAGGGCTTGGTTCGCTCCATACTAGCGTCACAAGCTTTTGTCACCATGTCAACCAGACTATGGGCCATCTTATCCGCAGAGTCTGTGACGCAGCGCGCTGTGTTCAGGACCGTTGAGAACATGTTTATATCCAACGTGTCTGCCTTGTAGCATTTGGCACCTTGTGGTGGTACGGGGTGTGTCGATGTGGAGTCGCCTGTGGAAAAGAGAATCGCTTCATGATCACTGGCTGTATAGAAGTTTCCAATTCTCCAGTGTGTGCCTCGAAACAAACTGCTGCTTACAAAGGTAAGGTCAATAATAGATCCCCTACCTGCACGGTTGAAAGTTTGTGTCGCTCCTGTGTTGGCTAGGGTGATGTCTAGCTGTGCGAAAGCTTCCAGAAGAGCTCGTCCTCTGGTGTTGGTGCTAACGCTACCCCGTTCCAGGGCCCACGCATTAAAATCGCCCGCTATTATGGACGGGGTGTGTTGTCGCGCGTCGTCCACCAGCGCATCCAGGGCATTGCAGTAACTCACTTGGTTCAAGCTGGGTGGTAAATAGCAGCTATAGATCCACTTACCATTCGTGTGGGTTCTCACGAAGTGTTCGTGTTGTAGCGACCTCTGGAACGGCATGGCTGGGGAGCTACATGCCCATATTGCGGCCTTGCCGGAAGTGCTGTATATCCATCGGCTGTCGTCCTTGCGCCTGAAGGGCTCGCTAATTATTGCCAAATTTGACTTTTGTTCCACGACTGTCTGCTGGAGGAGGTTCTGGGCTGCCTCGCAGTGATTCAGGTTAATTTGGATAAACCTAGTCATTGCGATTTTGGAGTCTGCCTTCTAACGCCATCCGCTGTGGATGATGGACAGTTCTGCCCGCCGGCTCTATGTGCCCGTTCTTCCATTCTGCTGGCCTCGCACAGGAAGCAGTAGGGTCGGTTTTTGCAATCTTTGGCCTTGTGGTCTTTGCCACCACATTTCAGACACCAACTACTCCTGTCTGTTGGGTCTTTGCATTTGGCTGCTATATGCCCAGTCCTGAGACATCTGAAGCATCTGGTGGGGGCGTCATTCACTCGTATTCTGCATACTGTCCAGCCAATCTTTATTTTCCCTGCTGCCAAAATAGCATTTGTTGCCGAGGATGGGGCGAAGATGTTTGCCCGTTGGGTACCCGAAAATGATGGGCGCAAATTTTTTATTGTATTGCTATCTAAGTTCACATTTAGTTGTGACGAGAGCGCAGCGAGGATATCAT
The DNA here is from genome assembly GCA_018903575.1 of Drosophila saltans. Taxonomy (NCBI): domain Eukaryota; kingdom Metazoa; phylum Arthropoda; class Insecta; order Diptera; family Drosophilidae; genus Drosophila; species Drosophila saltans. The sequence goes on from JAEIGH010000105.1 coordinate 210,727, forward strand.
CTTCTGTGGTCATTTCATCTAAGTCTCTTATTTCCAGTTTGACTAGGTTTGTAAGTGCCTTAGTATCCGCTTGGGTGCCGAGTACCGATCCTATATCCTCCGTTAGCTTTTGTATGTTGTTTTCGCTTCCAGGTTTTAATTGGATCAGCAGATCTCCTTTGACTGTTTTCCTTACCATCTGGACATTATTGCCAAGCGCCTTCAGTTTATCGTCTTTGCTCCTTGTGACTGCTTTTAGCATTTCGCTGTAGGAGATGTTGCCAGTGCTGTGGACTAGGATGGCGTCAGGCCGTCTTCTCCTTGGTGGAGCAGGAGTTGGTAGCGGCGGCTGCTGCTGTTTTTTGTTTCTTCCTTCCACTTTTTGCCAGCCATCGGTGGTGTTGTTGTTGGCTTCTTCCTTCTGTTGTGGTGGTGGTGGTTGTTTTGGTCTCCGTGGTGTTGATGATCCTGATCCTCTGGTCGTCTGAGTATGGACCGTTTTCCTTTGAGGAGTATTCTTCAGATCCGTCTGCTGGGACTTATTTTCAGTCTGTGAGACTGGTGCTGCGATCACTGTGATGTCGCCGCTCTCATGGTTTTCCCAATACAGAGATACTGATTCAATCATCGACTTAAGCTGGGAGAATTGGCCCCTCATTTTATTGTTGATGTGGCGAACTTTGAGTCGCCACCGACCGACGTTGCGTCAATTATATCCTGAATTAATTGATTCATCTCGGCCAATTCTCTTCCTATTCCACCTCCTCTAATTTCTGGGATTTCTCCTCCCTGATTCTCTTGGACGGAACAACGTCACAGTCTCTAGCGCCTCCACCGTTGGCGCTTGGTGGTGAGTTGGACGTATCTCTGCCACGCTTTGGAATCGACGTAGTTCCCTGCTACGCCGCCGCCGACAGTGCATTCGGGAGTCGCCACCAGCCGTTGATTGGTGGTGCCACGGGGTGGTTGCTTCTTTTCGGCCGAGGGGGGCTCTGGAGTTGCCCATTGTTGCTGTGCTAGGTGCGGCGGGGTTCTCGGGAGCGAACTGCGCCGACCGAACACCGCCTGGAATTCGTCGCCTGCCTCCAGTGTATAGGCGTGGTTTATCTAGTTTGTATATATTTTTTTTTTTTTTTTTTCTTTATTGAACCTTAATATGATTTTATACACGACTCTACGGGGGAGTCGAACCTAGGCCTTCGGTCCCAAGCGGTGATATTTCTCCACCACAACCACAAGGAAATTAATTTAAATTAGTAATTTCTGATTACTAATGTTAATAAAAAAAGACCAGAAAAACAAAAATCCAATCTTGACCTTGCCGAGGATTGAACCACGGCCTTGTGATTCAACGGCCGTCAATTAGCCGACAGCACTACCGCTTCTTGATGATTGAGTGTAGCTGACGGTAAAATTAGAGCCTCTTGAGCTTTCAAAGCTTTGTTGCTCTGGTCGACTTGAGCTTGGGCCGAGCTTTTACGTTGGGCTTACTCACTCTGGGTCGAGCTTATCACGATCAGCTGATAGAGCCGCTTCTACTTTTGGGGATCTGGCCGCCCTGCCAGACAGCTGTTCAGCAGGTGGCTAGATTACTGCTCGTTTGTACAAAGAAATTGGAGAAATGCTCTCACCGTGTTGCTGCCTGTGAGAGAAATGGGCCCACTCACACTGAGACGGGACCCTATGGATGCACCTCACCCCTCTCTCCTGCCACCAAGCCAAGGTGGCGTCAACCGCGACGGTAATGGAAACGCGCTGCGCCGGGACCGCTGGGACAAACCGTGAGTAGGCTGAACAGCCGGGCATCAAGGCTAAATGGCACTGTTTTATTTCAGGTTTTTCACACCGGATTTACTGGGGAAAAAACCGCTTAAAGGGAGTAGCTTCAATGGCACTTCTCTATACTTGGAGATTTTCCAAAAATGCAGGCAGTGTGTGTGTGTGTGTTTTTTTTTTTTTTTTTTTTTTTTTTTTAATTCATTTATTTAAGTTATAGAACAGTAAAAATAAGATAGAGATAGCTAGGTAGATATATACAAATATAGGGGATAAGGTGTAGTAGATAAGGTGTAGGATTTGCCATATTTATCCTGCGGAACTGCCTAGTGGTATTGCGTCGCAGGGCTATGGCTGGCCACTCATGGCCCTCCAGTATTGCGCTCTCTTTCGAGCACTCTAAGTTTTTTTGTGACCTCTGCCGCAAAAGAACAGACTGCTGACCAATTTGCCTGTGTATCGATCATAAGGGTTACAAAATTTGCCACTGTAGGTTTGACTCCAAGTGCTTCCCGAAGTTTCTGTCGCTCTGGATGAAATTGAGAACAGCTGAAGAGTACATGTTCCGTGTCTTCTACTACGCCATTTCTGCACGAGGGGCAATCAGGTGAGGTATCATGTCCAAATCGATGTAGATACGATCTAAAGCAGCCATGGCCGCTGAGAATTTGTGTCAGCTCAAAAGTGACCTCGCCATGACGTCTACTGAGCCACACATTAATATCTGGTATTAGTGAGTACGTCCATCTGCCTTTGTTCGAGTTTGTCCATCGGGCTTGCCATTCCATTATGCTTGCTTTCTTTGCACTCTCGGTAATCTCCCTTTTCCTGGCCGGTGTCCAGTCCCCATCTTGGCGTTTATCAAAGATTGATTGAGCTTCTTTAGCTAGCAAGTCGATTGGTGTCATTCCAGCAATGACCAGAGCAGCCTCGTCCGAAATGGTTCTAAATCCGCGACATACCCGTAGGGCTCCGAGTCGATATGTTGTTTCAAGACCACGTCTGTACGATTTTATTTTCATGGCTTCAGCCCAAACTTGAGCGCCATATAACATTATTGAACGAACAACGCTCATCCACAGCGTCCTTTGGGCTTGACTCGGTCCCTTTGTGTTTAGCAACATTCTATTTAGCGATCTTCCTAGACCCGCTGCTTTGCTGCTGGCATACGCCAAGTGTTCTTTGAAACAGAGTCTGGTATCCAAAAAGGACCCCCAGGTATCGGATTGATCTTGTTGAATAAATATCGCAAGACTCCAAGGCGATTTTTGCCACTTCGACCCTTTTGCGGCTACTGATCAATACCGCTTCGGTTTTTTGATCTGCAAGTTGAAGTCCTGCTTTTTCCAACCATCTTTTCGCTGTGCATATCGATTGCACCGTTTTAGCCTCGGCTTCGCCTAGGTCCTTTGCAACTGTGACCAGCGCTACGTCATCAGCAAATCCTATAATATGACACTCTGGTGGGAGGTGTATGCGCAAGATGCCGTCATACATAATATTCCACAGCAGCGGACCAAGAACAGAGCCTTGCGGAACTCCTCCTCTGACCACGTGTGTGCGTATTCCATCTTTGGTGTTGTATTGTAGAATACGTTCCCGAAAATAGTCCTCAATTATGCTGATGAGGTGACCTGGTACTTGAAATCGCTGCAGAGCATTAATAATTTGGCTCCAATTTGCTGTATTAAAAGCATTTTTAACATCCAGTGTGGTTACCAGACAGTATTTCTTTTCTCCGCCTTTCCAGCGCTGCCCCGCTATGGCTTTCGCTGCAATGTCAGTTACGGTTTTTAATGCATGTATTGTAGACTTGGCTTTCCGAAACCCGAATTGCATGGATGACAGATCGCCGGCTTGTACAATAGCAGACTCCAGTCTCGTGCAGATAATTTTTTCCAATATTTTGGCAGTTGAGTCTAGTAAGCATATTGGCCTGTAGCCTGAGGGATCATCGAGTGCCTTATTTGGTTTGGGTAGGAGCACTAGGTTTTGCTTTTTCCAGATATTTGGAAATTTGCATTCGGCCAAACATTTACTGAAGACATCAGCGAATTTATTCGGGTGTAGGCACACAGCTAGTTTTAGCGCTTTATTGGGAATGGCATCAGGACCGGAAGCCTTTTGGTCTTTTAGATTCGATGCAGCCATTATCACCTCCTGGATGCTCACCTCACAAGCGTGGCTAGGTGGGATTATGCGATCGTCCCTCGGTGGCATGTTTGACGTATCAGGGAAAAGCGCTTTAACAATATCTCCCATGCGGTGTTCGGGTGGTTCCGCTGGCTTAACTGTTTTTAACTTTTTGGCAGCAACTTTGTATGCCGTGCCCCATATGTCATTTGCCGCCTCCTCACATAGATCAAGGAAACATTTCCTTTTACTTTCCTTAATCGCACGCTTGAGTGATATTCGTGCATCTCTGTATTTTTGCTGTAGGAGATAGAAGTTTTCTTTGCCTCTTGCCCTCTGGTAAATGCGTCTAGCACTTAGGCACATTCTTCTGGCTTCAGCAATGGCGTTGTTCCACCAGTATACGGGCGGTTTGTGTTTACTGTGGCCTCTTCGGATGACCATACTGCTGTCGCAAGCTGCCGTCACGGCTTTCATTAATATCTGGGCATGGTTATTTGCATCACCATACATGTCCGGAATCTGTAATGCCTCGGTAAAAGATGATATGTTTAGGGTGTCCACCTTGTACATTTTCTGCTTCTGAGGCTTTAGTTTGTGCTGAACTGGTCGATTTCCGATTATGCACAGTATGGCAGAGTGGTCACTAGCGGTGTAATGGGTGCAGAGTTCCCATTGGATGCAGTTGAACATGTGTCTGCTCGCAAGCGAGATATCGATGACTGATCCGTAACCGGCTCTGTTGAAGGTGTACTCTGTTCCTGTATTTAGTACGCCAAGGTCGAGTGTGGCAAAAGCTTCTAGTAAGATGCGTCCCCTTTGATTTGTTGTGGTACTACCCCATTCCTCTGACCACGCGTTAAAATCACCTGCAATGAGTATTTTATTTTTTGTCCTAGCATCAGCGGCAATGTTGTCTAGGATAGCCTCGTACTCGTATATTTGCAGACTTGGTGGTAGATAGCAGCTATAAAACCAAGTATCGCCCATTTTTGCTCGTACAAATCCATTTGCAGGATGTATGGCCTCTAGCGCTGGTGCGCGTATTCCACACGTCCAGATCGCCGCCTTACCAGTAGAGTCGACTGCCCAAGAAAGCCCGTTTTGTGTTTTGTATGGCTCGCTTAATATAGCTACGTCTATATCTAGCTCTCTTACAGTTTGCAGCAACAGATCCTGTGCCGCTTCGCAATGATTTAAGTTTATCTGCAACAGTTTCATAAGTTTTGATTTGGATGCTCTTCTGTGAGTTCCAGTGGGCAACGCTTGCTACCAGTAAAGTGGTCTGTATTTACTAGTTTTTTGGCCATGCAGTTGAAGCATACAGGCTTTCCTTTGCATGCTGCAGCTTTGTGATCTGTGCTGCCACATGTAAAGCACCAGTTTGTGCGGTCCACCGTGCTGTTGCAGTTTGATGCTACGTGACCAAAAGTTAAGCATTTATAGCAACGTCTCTTTGCCTGTCTCTCTTTAATTCGGCAACTTGACCAGCCCACTTTGAGTCTCTTCAGTTTGAGCAGGGCAGAGGCATTTGCATGCGGCATGCTTAGAATTGCCATTTGAGTGTCGCCGAAAGTTTGCCGAAGGCTTCTTACCTGGACCTCGCCGAAATCATTGTTCGTTGCTGATCTAATTGCCGCGATTATGTCCACTTTGGTGGCTAGAAAATCTAGATCTCTTAGTTCAAGCCATGCCTCGTCGCCGACTGATCTCACTGAGGCTTGTGATCCCAGGACTAGGCTGATTTCATCCTTTATCTTGCTGCTTGCTTTCCCTCCTGAATCGTTCAGCTCGAGCAGTAGTTCTCCTCTAGCTGTTTTTCTCGCCCGTTTTACGCATTCCTTGACGTCGTTCAGCTTACCATCTTCTCTTCTGGTGACCATTCCAAGTATTTGTGCATATGAATAGTTTTCATTTGCTTTGATGAGTATTGCCTCCGTCTTTGCCTTGCGAGCTTGTGGTTTTTTTGGCTTTCTATGCGTGGCAAGTTGCCATTTTTGATTATCTGCAGCGGTTTGCTGCCTGTTTGCGACGTTAAGATCAGGCTTGCGCATCGCGTCCTTCAATTGAGCAGCATATGAAAGCCCTGGTTGTGCACCGCCCCTTTGACGTTTGGGTGGGGTGGTTCTTTGCACTGCGGTTTCCTCTCTGGGTCGCTTGGGAGTCTCGTTTTGGACTGACCGTAGCCTACCTTTGCCATGGTATTGAGGTTTTGGAGAGGTCTGAGTTGCCATTTCTTTTTCTTTTTTTGCCCATTTTTTGGGGAAATCTGCTGCATAGATTTTCCGGCAGAGTAGCTCATGTAATTCTGTCATGCGTGCAATAGCCTGTTTTGTGCTCATGTTGATATGACGCACAGGGGGTTTGCCGTCTTCTTTTTTATTAAATAGATTTGCCATCTCATGCAAGAGTTTTCCCAGCTCTTCCAACTCCTGGATTTGGGTGTGTACTTGGTCACCATAAGTACTCGAGCAATCTTCACGGCTTTCTTTTTCTGGCGTTGCTGCTGCCAGATCGGTTTGGGGGTCACTTGACGCCATCGTGGTCAGCGGGGACTCCCTCAATCTTGATCTTCTCCCGAAAACAGCCTCTTCGCTCAGTACTTCTGCATCTAGACGGTATTGCTGGTCCATGGAAGCCACAAATTTTTCCATTCTAAGTTTGAAAAGTCGTTAGCGTGTGTGTGTGTGTGTGTGTGTGTGTGTGTGTGTGTGTGTGTGTGTGTGTGTGTGTGTGTGTGTGTGTGTGTGTGTGTGTGTTTTTTTTTTTTAATTCATTTATTTACCTAAACTATCTAGTTAAATTGACAGAGTCAGGATTTTGTGACAAGTAATTTGCAACATGGACTTGTGGGACGTCCCCGGGGGAATTGCATCACAAGGCCGCATTGCTGCAGTTACCCTATCCCGTGATTCTTCTATTCGCTCGTCGTAGCTCGTCCGCTACAAAATGCGCGAAACCATTGACCGCTTCCCATGTTGTTTTGTCTCCTACCATCATCGAAGCCAGGTTGTCGGATGTGAGAGTCGCGCCAACGAGCTCGTGTAGCCGACTTCTCTCGTCGCTGAAGCGACTGCACACAAAAAATGTATGATGCGCGTCCTCGGTTGGGCTGCCTTCGCAGTAGGTGCACGCTGGGTCCGTTTCGTGGCCGAATCTCGCCAGGTAACCTCTATAACACCCGTGCCCACTTAGAAGCTGTGTTAGATCAAAGTTTACCTGTCCATGCTTTCGCGAGATCCACATTTCTATTTTGGGGATTATGCTGTGTGTCCACCTTCCTTTGGTTGAGGCATCCCACCTATCTTGCCATCTCCTTAGGCTGTATTCCCTTGCAGTCCTTTTCGCCTGGGTTTTTGGTGTACCGTTGCTAACTGCATCTGCGATGGCCTTAGCCTCATCCACAAGCAAGTCGATGGGGACAGTTCCCGCGATGACCAGGGCAGCATCATCGGAGACGGTGCGAAAAGCACAGCACACTCTCAGTGCGCTAAGTCTGTACGTGGCCTTAATTCCTCTTGCATAGCTTACCGTGTGAATGGCTGGTGCCCAGATCTGCGCTGCGTATATGATAGTTGCCTTGGTGACGCTGCTGAGTAGCATTCTCCTTTCCTGTTTTGGCCCCCTCGTGTTTAGCATTATCCTTGACAGGGCTCTGCATGATTCCGCAGCTTTCTTTTGCGTTTGCTCCAGGTGTTCTCGGAAGCAAAGCCTGGTGTCTATCCAAACTCCCAGGTATCGAATGGCACGTTTCGATGTAATTTTCGTTCCGGCGACGTGGACGGTTGCCAGCTCGACAACCTTTCTGCTGCTGATAAGTACAGCCTCCGTCTTGTGCGACGCTAGGGTTAGGCCTACAGAGCCGAGCCAGTTTATTATAGCCGATATGACGTCATCAGCTTTCGCCTCGGTGGTGCGAAGGTCCTTTGCAACGATCACTACTGCGATATCATCAGCATAGCCAACTAGTTCGCAATCACTTGGTAATTGCACTCGGAGGATCTCGTCGTACATTATATTCCACAATAGTGGACCCAGTACCGAGCCTTGTGGAACACCTGAAGTGAGTTTGCGCCTTACCTCTCCTGTGGCGGTGGAATAGATCAGGTTTCTTCCTTCGAAGTAGCTCCATATTACGGCATGCAGGTATTTGGGAACTCCGTGGCCCAGTATCTTGTCCAGGATACAGCCCCAGTCTGCCGAGTTAAGTTACATCGAGGGTAACCACCAAGCAATATCTCTTTGTGCCGCCCTGCCATCGCGTGCCCTTTATGGCGTTCGAGGCGATTTTAACCACCTTCTCTATGGCATTCAACGTGGACCTGGCCTTTCGAAATCCAAATTGGTTGCAACTGAGGCCTCCGTTGTCGGCTATTGCGGAATCCAGTCGGGAGGAGATAATTTTTTCCAATACTTTTCCCATGGTGTCAATCATACAGATGGGTCTGTATGCTGCAACTGTATCCGAAGGTTTGCCTGGCTTCGGGAGCAGGACCAATTTTTGCGTCTTCCATTGCGTTGGGAAAGTTCCTTCTGAAAGACATTGGTTGAAAGTATCAACGAAGACGTCAGAGCGTAGGGCAATTGCCAGTTTGAGTGCGCGGTTTGGCACAGCATCCGGTCCGGGTGCTTTTTTGTGTTTTGAGTGTCCTCGCTATCGCTAAAATCTCCTCAGGCGTGACCGGGTCTATATCATAAGTAGCAGACGGGTACGGGCGTCTGTCTCTTAGCACGTCTTCTCGTTGCGGAAAGAGAGCATCCACGATCTGTGTGAGCTCCTGCTCATCGGTTGGAGAAGCCTGCCGATTAGCGTAAATTCTTTTCACCACAGTTTTGTAGGCTTTCCCCCATGGATCATGGTCAGCCGAATCACAGAGTTGAAGGAATATTTCCTTCTTGGAGGACAGGATTGCCATTTTGAAGGACTTCCGTTTGCCGCAGTAGTCTGCATGGAGTGTTTGCCATCCGATAGCTTCTCGCTTTCTCGCTCGCTGGTATTTCCTTCTGGCTGATAGGCATTTTTTCCGCAGGTCCGCTATGCTTGCATTCCACCAATATGCTGGTCTGTGGTGTTGCCTATAGGGCTTGGATTGCTCCATGCTAGCGTCACACGCTTGTGTCACCATGTTAACCAGGCTGTGGGCCATCCTATCCGCAGAGTCTTTGGCGCAGTGCGCTGTGCTCAGGACCGTTGAGAACATACTTATATTCAGCGTATCTGCCTTGTAGCATCTGGCACCTTGTGATGGTACAGAATGTGTCGAAGTGGAGTCACCTGTGGAAAAAAGAATCGCTTCATGATCACTGGCGGTGTAGAAGTTGCCAATTCTCCAGAGTGTGCCTCGAAACAAGCTGCTGCTTACAAATGTGAGGTCAATAATGGATCCTCTGCCTGTGTGTGTGTGTGTGTGTGTGTGTGTGTGTGTGTGTGTGTGTGTGTGTGTGTGTGTGGATAATTCTTGTTTTATTGCCGCCCTCCCGCTTCAGCCAACAAGCTGTTCAGAATTCTCATGCGTATGTGTGCGTGAGAATTCTTTCGTTTTTTTTCTTGTCTTGATATTTTCGGTAATGCTTGCGCATTACCGCCCGCCCGCCCGCGTCAGCTAACAAGCCAGTTGCTTGTATATTTCTCTGACGTCATCGCGACCAAAGTCCGATGACATACATATCTTTACCGCCTCACAGTGGGGCCATCGCTCATTTCGCTTATCAAAAATCATATCTTCTAAAGTAGTGAAGCGATTTTCAAAATTTCAAAAGCATTTGATAGCTAATTGTTTAAGCTCTTAATGGAGTTATTACACAAGTGCCACGTGCTCGGGTTGCTTAGATATTCAAAGTTTCTTTCAAATATTTCTAGGCATATTTTACCCAAAAAATTCACTTTAAAAATGCTTTTTTGATCACAAATGAACTTTATTATATTAGATTTGATGACTAAATAAGATTTTTTACTGTTATGTTTTAATTTTTTATTGAAATTGCAAAAAAAAAATATCAAAGAAGCTAACTTCGGCTTTGCCGAAGTTTGTATACCCTTGCAGCTTCACTGTTTTATTATTTAATTTAAAAACAAAAATTAAAAAAAAATTGGTATTAATGTTTAACAAAATCAAAAAAACAAAAAAAAAAGAAAAAACTCAACCAAAAATCTCCCTCATTATCACTTAGAATCGAACCCTCGAAACATCGAGCATCGTGCGACCGATCCCTACATACTACGCCACCGTGCTTGCTTCACTTACTCAAGCTAGTTCGACATATATAGCAAACGCATGGCATCTCGCTCTTTCAATTTCGTTTGCACGACGCAAATGCTTCAGACTCTCTCACATACCGCGTGGTGACGAATTTTTGCATATGTATGTGTGTGCGTGAGCATTAAAATAAATGAACTTTCAATTAAATTCGATTATTGATTTGTAACCTTAATAATTATCCGATCTTGTTCAAACTTGGGGTAGGGTGTATGGGTAAAAATTTAATTTAAACGCAACAACAAAAAAACAATATTTTTATATATTTCTTATTTAGTGCAGCGCGGATTCGAACTCGGGTCTTTTGTGTTTGTACGGCAGATTTCTTGGAATTTTTTTTGTTTGTCTGCTGCCAAAGAAAATTGCTTATTTTACTCGAGGTACCTCCACGTTTTAGTTAATAACTCCGGTGATAATTATCCGATCCGACTAATTTTTTAAACTTAACCTACATCATCGATTGGGGAACTTAACTTTTCATGTTTCAACTATGTAGCTTAAAATTTTACTATCTAAAACTTGATAGAAACAGACAGACGGACATGTCTCAATCGACTCGGCTGTTGATGCTGATCAAGAATATATATACTTTATAGGGTCGAAAACGTATATTTCTATGCGTTACAAACATCTGACCAATTTTATAATACCCTCTGCAAGGGTATAAAAATATACCATTAAAAGGGTATATTCATTTTGGTCTCCCCCAAAACCCTTAATGCTACAGAGCCAAAATTTTACATATAGTTTTCTTTTAGCTGCAGGCATTGTTTATTTTGAAATCATCCTGATCGGATAACTATATCATATAGCTCCCATGGGAACGATAGGTCGAGAATAAAATTGAGTTTTCATCACTTTGTTTTATTTTAATCAATTAATAAGAAATTTGTATTCTATTAGTCTAATATACTTTCCAACATATTCACCAAGTTTTATCAGAATCGGTTGACTATATCTTATAGCTCCCATAGGAATGAAAGGTCGAGAATAAAGTAAAGCTTCCACAACTTTGTTGTTTTTCAATCGAATACTACGAAATTTGTATTATATTAGTCTAATATACTTTCTAACATATTAACCAAGTTTAATTAAAATCGGCTTGCTATATCATATAGCTCCCAAAGGAACGATCGTTCAAAAATATAGTTTTAGAGCAATAACTTGAGTGATTAAAAAGCGATAGTCCCGAAATTTTCGATTTGGACATTTAATTCATATCAAAATGTCTGTGCTAAGTTTCAGCCAAATCGGTCAACTATATGCTATAGCTCCCATAGGAACAATCGAATCAAAAATTTTTTTTTCTCAAATTACATTATTTTCTTAAGCCATTAACATTTAATGTAGGTTTGATTTGTTTTATATGCTCTCCAATGATTTTGGTTCATAACAAATATGTAAATATCAAATAAGAATTCGACAAATTTGCATGCGCTCTTCTTCTTCCGTGTACCTGGAATGCGTTTTTAACGCGAGGTTGCATTAGTTTTTTTGGATTTTTGACAAATTTGCGCAAGAAAGCGCAAGACTGCACTATATAAGTCTGATAGGTGAATATTCCCTCTATCACGTGTATATGATTATATCGTGAATCTCCGTGAATCTCTGTTGATTCTACTCCACCAAAGTTCAAAAAATGCGAAAATTCACGTCTCCAATTTATTAGGTATTTTAAATTTTGTTGTACTTTTTACAACAAATAACTAAAAATTTATCTACTTTTTGAATAAAGTAAAAATATTTAAGATCAGTTTTTTAATTCGGCCAATATTCAGTTTCAAAGTTGCAAGTTTCTGTAAAAATTTTACATTTTTTTCATACCTGAAAAATGTTTCCACTTTGAGATGATATAGCACCCACAATTCTTATCGGATTTGAATAATATTTTGGATCCATAACTTCTAAAGTATTATCTGTCGATTTCACTTTTGCCCAACGCGATGGTGAAAAAAATGATTCTTGGTCAGCTATCCGGGCAGAGGCCCCACTGTGCGACGTCAAGCAATGCGTAAAACGGGCGAGAAAAACAGCTAGAGGAGAACTACTGCTCGAGCTGAACGATTCAGGAGGGAAAGCAAGCAGTAAGATAAAGGACGAAATCAGCCAAGTCCACAAGCCTCAGTGAGATCAGTCGGCGACGAGGCATGGCTTGAACTAAGAGATGTAGAGACCAAAGAAGACATAATCGCGGCAATTAGATCATCAACGAACAATGAATTCGGCGAGGTCCAGGTAAGAAGCCTTCGGCAAACTTTCGGCGACACTCAAATGGCAATTCTAAGTATGCCGCATGCAAATGCCTTTACCCTGCTCAAACTGAAGAGACTCAAAGTGGGCTGGTCAAGTTGCCGAATTAAAGAGAGACAGGCAAAGAGACGTTGCTACAAATGCCCAACTTTTGGTCATGTAGCATCAAACTGCAACAGCACGGTAGACCGCACAAATTGGTGCTTTACATGTGGCAGCACAGATCACAAAGCTGCAGCATGCAAAGGAAAGCCTGTATGCTTCAACTGCATGGCCAAAAAAACTAGAAAATAAAGACCACTTCACTGGTAGCAAGCGATGCCCACTGGAACTCACAGAAGAGCATCCAAATCAAAACTTATGAAACTGTTGCAGATAAACTTGAACCACTGCGAAGCGGCACAGGATCTGTTGCTGCAAACTGTACGAGAGCTAGATATAGATGTAGCTCTTATATTAAGCGAGCCATACAAAACTTAAAACGGGCTTTCTTGGGCAGTCGACTCTACTGGTAAGGCGGCGATCTGGACGTGTGGAATACGCGCACCAGCGCTACAGGCCATATATCCTGCAAATGGATTTGTACGAGCAAAAATGCGCGATACTTGGTTTTATGGCTGCTACCTACAACCAAGTCTGCAAATATACGAGTACGAGGCTATCCTGGACAACATTGCCGCTGATGCTAGGACAAAAAATAAAATACTCATTGCAGGTGATTTCAACGCATGGTCAGAGGAATGGGGTAGTACCACAACAAACCAAAGGGGATCTTACTAGAAGCTTTTGCCACACTCGACCTTGGCGTACTAAATACAGGAACAGAGCACACCTTTAACAGAGCCGGATACGGATCAGTCATCGACATCTCGTTTGCGAGCAGACACATGTTCAACTGCATCCAATGGGAACTCTGCACCCATTATACCGCTAGTGACCACTCTGCCATTCTGTGCATAATCGAAAATCGACCAGTTCAGCACAAACTAAAACCTCAGAAGCAGAAAATGTACAAGGTGGACACCCTGAAAATATCATCTTTTACCGAGGCATTACAGATTTCGGACAGGTCTGGCGATGCAAATAACCATGCCTTGATATTAATGAAAGCCGTAACGGCAGCTTGCGACAGCAGTATGGTCATCCGAAGAGGCCACAGTAAACACAAACCGCCCGTATACTGGTGGAACAACGCCATTTCTGAAGCCAGAAGAATGTGTCTAAGTGCTAGACGCACTTACCAGAGGGCAAGAGGCAAAGAAAACTTCTATCTCCTACAGCCAAAATACAGAAATTCACGAATATCACTCAAGCGAGCGATTAATGTTTCCTTGATCTATGTGGCATACAAAGTTGCTGCCAAAAAGATAAAAGCAGTTAAGCCAGCGGAACCACCCGAACACCGCATGGGAGATATAGTTAAAGTGCTCTTCCCTGATACGTCAAACATGCCACCGAGGGACGACCGCATTATCCCACCTAGCCACGCTTGTGAGGTGAGCATCCAGGAGGTGATAATGGCTGCATCGAATTTGAAAGACCTAAAGGCTTCCGGTCCTGATGCCATTCCCAATAAAGCGCTAAAAATAGTTGTGTGCCTACACCCGAATAAATTCGCTGATGTCTTCAGTAAATGTTTGGTCGAATGCACATTTCCAAATATCTGGAAAAAGCAAAACTTAGTGCTCCTACCCAAACCAAATAAGGCACTCGATGATCCCTCAGGCTACAGGCCAATATGTCTACTAGACTCAACCGCCAAAATACTGGAAAAAATTATCTGCACGAGACTGGAGTCTGCTATTGTACAAGCCGGCGATCTGTCATCCATGCAATTCGCGTTTCGGAAAGCCAAGTCCACAATACATGCATTAAAAACCGTAACTGACATTGCTGGGCAGCGCTGGAAAGGCGGAGAAAAGAAATACTGTCTGGTAACCACACTGGATGTTAAACATGCTTTTAATACAGCAAATTGGAGCCAAATAATTAACGCTCTGCAGCTATTTCATGTACCAGGTCACCTCATCAGCATAATTGAGGACTATTTTCGGGAACGTATTCTACAATACAACACCAAAGATGGAGTACGCACACACGTGGTCAGAGGAGGAGTTCCGCAAGGCTCTGTTCTTGGTCCGCTACTGTGGAATATTATGTATGACGGCATCTTGCGCATACACCTCCCACCAGAGTGTCATATTAAAGGATTTGCTGACGACGTAGCGCTGGTCACAGTTGCAAAGGACCTAGGCGAAGCCGAGGCTAAAACGGTGCAATCAATATGCACAGCGAAAAGATGGTTGGAAAAAGCAGGGCTTCAACTTGCAGATCAAAAAACCGAAGCGGTATTGATCAGTAGCCGCAAAAGGGTCGAAGTGGCAAAAATCGCCTTGGAGTCTTGCGATATTTATTCAACAAGATCAATCCGATACCTGGGGGTCCTTTTGGATACCAGACTCTGTTTCAAAGAACCCTTGGCGTATGCCAGCAGCAAAGCAGCAGATCTAGGAAGATCGCTAAATAGAATGTTGCTAAACACAAAGGGACCGAGTCAAGCCCAAAGGACGCTGTGGATGAGCGTTGTTCGTTCAATAATGCTATATGGCGCTCAAGTTTGGGCTGAAGCCATGAAAATAAAATCGTACAGACGTGGCCTTGAAACAACATATCGACTCGGAGCCCTACGGGTATGTCGCGGACTTACGACCATTTCGGACGAGGCTGCCCTGGTCATTGCTGGAATGACGCCAATCGACTTGCTAGCTGATGAAGCTCAATTTATCTTTAATAAACGTCAAGACGGGGACTGGACACCGGCCAGGAGAAGGGAGATTACCTAGAGTGCAAAAAAAGCAAGCATAATGGAATGGCAAGCCTGATGGACAAACTCGAATAAAGGCAGATGGACGTACAATTAATGTGTGGCTCATTAGACGTCATGGCGAGGTCACTTTTGAGCTGACACAAATTCTCGGCAGCCATGGCTGCTTTAGATCGTATCTACATCGTTTTGGACATGATACCTCAACTGAATACCCCTCGTGCAGAAATGGCGTAATAGAAGACACGGAACAAGTACTCTTCAGCTGTTCTCAATTTCATTCAGAGCGACAGAAACTTCGGGAAGTACTTGGAGTCAAATCTACAGTGGCGAATTTAGTAATCCTTATGACCGAAACACAGGCAAATTGGTCAGCAGTCTGTTCTTTTGCGGCAGAAGTCAGGAAAAAACTTAGAGTGCTCGAAAGAGAGCGCAATACTGGAGGGCCATGAGTGGCCAGCCATAGCCCTGCGACGCAATACCACTAGGCAGTTCCGCAGGACAAATATGGCAAATCCTACACCTTATCCCCTATACTTGTATATAAGTCTACCTATCTTTATCTTATTTTTACTTCTTAATAACTTAAATAAATGAATTAAAAAAAACCCATTTACATACATTCGTATATACAGTTGGGCCTCGATTATCCGGCCCCCGATTAACCGGGCACCCCGATTATCCGGGATGAATTTGAATTTGTTTCATTACCCCTGTTAACCGTGATTACCCCTATTATCCGTGATTTCAAACGAAATTTTTTTCTAAAATAATAAAACGAATTCGGGGTTTCCCCGTTTTAGTTGGCAATGAATAAAAAACACGCGTGTATGTACATATTATTATGATCAGTGTGCGTTTGAAGGTTGATCACTTAGCATCAAATTTCACGATGTCAAATTTTTCAGTAAAAAGACAAAGAAAAGTCTTATCTATAAGGCAGAAATTTGACTTAATTAATGATTATGTTAAGAAAAAAGTTTCTGTTAAACAGCTATCGGAAAATTATCAAGTGGGAAAACAAACAGTGATTCAACTGTCGGGCTCCTACGCCGAAAAACCTTTAAAGGTCCCGATGAGCCCAAGGTCGACTCTGCAACTTATGAATGGTTCAAGCAGGAGCGTTTCAAGGGAAATCCGATTTCTGGCTTAATGATAAGAGAAAAGGCAATTTTTTTTCATTCAAAACTCAATTTCACTGTCACTTCTAAGAGTACATATTCCAATGGCTGGTTAGAAAAATTTAAAAAGCGGCATGGAATTCACAAGCTTAAAGCCGTGGGTGAAAAAGCATCAGCAGATTATGTAGCTGCTACTCTCTTTGTAAGTGACTTGGAAGAATTTATTTTGAAAGAAAAACTGACATACATATGAGCAAATATACAACGCAAACGAAACTAGCGTTTTTTGGAAGTATTTGCCGGAGAGCAGTTTGTCTTGCCATCATGAACGTTTTATAGATGGCCACAAAAATTCAAAGGAGAGACTTACCACATTGGTGTGCGCAAATGCAGCTGGCACACATAAGTGCAAAGCTCTAGTTATAGGTAAAAGTGCTCGCCCAAGAGCGTTAAAAAATATACGCGAGCTGCCCGAGTCGATTGAGACATGTCCGTCTGTCCGTCCGTCCGTCTCTCCGTCTGTCCGTATGAGCCACTCGATCTCAGAGACTATAAGAGCTAGAGCTACCAAATTTGGTGTGAGCATCCGTCTAATGTCAAAGCTGATCAAGTTTGTTTCAAATTTCAGCCACGCCCACTTTCGCCCCCGCAATTTAAAAAAAACGATAACTAGGGCTGCTTTCTTACTTGGTAAACCTAATTATATACCCAAACAATAAACATCGAAGATATGCCTATATCCGTTTTGTACTGAAATGCCAAGGCGGCATTGGCAGATAAGAAAGAGCGAGATAGCATGCGCTCGCTGCTGCTGCATGTAAAGGGGAACTTTGTTTTGAATTGATTGCGATTTTGAGGTTGTTCGATCATTTGTCTAGTGACTACGCAGATCAAGAAAGTTTAAAATTTTTGCCACGCCCACTTCCGCCCCCGCAATTCAGAAAAAAACTAATTATTAGAGCAGTTTTAAGGAATCACATTCTTATTTGGCACACCTAATATTATTGCCAAAGTGCATCATCTGACTAAATTTAGTCGAAATCGGACAATAAATATTGGAGATATACGTTAATGCGTTTTGTACTGAAGCGCTTAGGGCGACATTGGTTGGCAAGAGTGAGCGAGATAGCATGTGTTCACTGTTGCGGCATGTTAAAGAAAATTATTTATGAAATTAATCGCTATTTCGAGGGTGTTTGACTTCATTTAATATAATAACTAGTTGGTACTGGGTATACACAACGTCGGCAGGGACGACTTGCTTGCTTCATTAATATCAAGAACGCCATCTGGAGCATTTCGGGTTCTTGGAAAGCCGTTACATCTTCAGTTTTGAAAAACGTAAATATGAAAGTGTTCATATTAAAACAAAATTATTTAAAATGGTTTTTATTATAGATACAGACACACTTGATGTTTTAACCTCAATAATGAATATGACGGACCAATTCACAAATAATGATCTACAATCATGGCTCAAGTGTGGTCAAAATATTCTTCCATTTGCAATTTTATCGGACGAAGATATTGTCCGTATAACTCAGGGCAACGATGATGCTTCAGACACAAGCGATCAAGAATCAGATGTAGAAGTAGCAGCTTCAAAAGTATCTTTTCAAGAGGCCATAAATGCATCTAACACTTTGCTTAGTTTTCTTGAAAACTTTAATTCTTCTGAAATAACAGATCAAGATAAAGTTCAAGTTTATAGAATTCAGGAGAAAATTATGAAAGAAAATTTAAAAGCTAAACAGTTGAAACAAACTACAATACTTAATTATTTCTAGCTTTTGTATGGCCATCAATAAACGTTTGTAGAACTAAGAAACATTTGTTTGTGAATTCATTTAAAGATATGTATGTATGTATGTATGTACTTATAAAATTTCAAGTACGAAATACGTGGAAATTTTGCTATCGATTTACCGGGTTTTTCGATTTTCCGTGATGGCTCTAGTCCCGACCGTTCCGGATAATCGAGGCCCAACTGTACATGAAAACATTTTTTACGTATATGAAAACATTTTTTTTTTTAAATTAGTCATTCTCAAAATGCCAGTTGATAAGTTCGGATAGCATTCATACGATGAATATAATTTAGGTAGCTCCAGGAAAAATGAGTATAAACGGATGGGGTTGTTTGTTGATTACGATCAAAATATTAATATCCAAAACAAACGTCTTAAAAATGCTGCAGATCCTATTGAAGAAAAAGATGTGGTCAACAAGAAAATTTTCCAAAAACAAATAATTGGAGTAACCCAAGATTTATTGCTTTAGATAAAAAAAGAAAACTCAGCAGTTGAGAATAAAAATATCAAAGAAGCTAACTTTGGCTCTGCCGAAGTTTGTATACCCTTGCAGCAAAATAATTGGTATAAATGTTTAACAAAATCAAAAAAAAAAAAAAAAAGAAAAAACACATCTAAAAATTTTCACTTCCTCACGGAGCATTGAACCACCAAACACCGAGACCATCGTGCTACCGATCTCTACATACCATCCTTAATTAGCTTACTTAAGCTAGTTCGACATATGTATAAAGCAAACCCATTGCATCTCGCTGTTTCAATTTCGTTCTGTGTAAGAACACAACTAAAATATTTCTGTCTCTCTCACACACCGCTTGGTGAAGAATTCTTGCATATGTATGTATGCATGTGTGTGCGTGAGCATTAAAATAAATTTAATTTCCATCAAATTTGATGTACTTAGTGTATAGTGTATGGACACAAATTAAATTTCAATGCAACGTTATCAATCGAAAACCCTACGCACAATTGTTAACGCACCTTGGTATGTTTCTAATCTTGAAATTCATAAGGACCTTAATATACCATTTGTAAAGGATGAAATAGCAGAGTATAGCATTAGATATATTGACAGACTGCACAACCACTCCAACTCATTAGCTATAAGTCTACTTGATAAAATAACTACAAGAAGACTAAAAAGATTACAAATATTAGATCTTCCAGATAGAATTTAACTTTTGTTTTATATATGTACATATACATAATCATAAATATACATATATACCAAATTAAATGAAACTCATGTAATAAAGTACATACATACATATGTATAAATACTTAAGTAGACTTAATTACTGTACAACCTAGAGTTTATATATAATAGTTGACTCAGTGGAGCCGACTATTCCTGTTATGTTTTATGTATCTCCAAATTTACTTATTGTCCAAGGACAGATTGTAAATAAAAAGAACTTTGAATATTTTTTTTTATATAATTCTTATTTGGTGTCGCGCGGATTTGATCACGGGTCTCTTGTGTATTTACGGCAGATTTCTTGGAATTTGTTTTTGTTTCTCTGCTGCCAAAAAAAATTGCTTATTTTACTCGAGGTAACTGTACCCTATACATACAAACATTTTTTTTTTGTCAAATTACATTTTTTTCTAAAGCCATTAACATTTAATGTAGGTTTGATTTGTTTTATATGCTCTCCAATGATTTTGGTTCATAACAAATATGTAAATATCAAATAAGAATTCGACAAATTTGCATGCGCTCTTCTTCTTCCGTGTACCTGGAATGCGTTTTTAACGCGAGGTTGCATTAGTTTTTTGGCTTTTTAACGAATTTGCGCAAAAAAGCGCAAGCCTGCACTATACAGGTCTGATAGGTGAATATTCCCTCTATCACGTGTATATGATTATATCGTGAATCTTTGTTGATTCCACTCCACCAAAGTTGAAAAAATGCGAAAATTTAGTGTGTTTTTGAAACGTCTCCAATTTACTAAGTATTTCAAATTTCATTAGGTTTTTTTTTTTTTAAAAAATAACTAAAAATTGATCTTCTTTTCGATTAAAGTAAAAATATTTAAGATCAGTTGTTTAATTCGGCCAATATTTAGTTTCAAAGTTGCAGGTTTTTGTAAAAATTATTAATTTTTTTTCATAAATGAAAAATGTCTTCACTTTGAGATTATGTAGCACTCACAATCCTTATCGGATTTCAAAAATATTTTGGATCCATTACTTCTAAATTATCTGTCGATTTCATTATTCACTTTTGCCCAACGCGATGGTGAAAAAAAATGATTTTCGGTCAGCTATCCGGGCAGAGGCCCCACTGTGCGCCGTTGCATTATTTGTTTACGATCATATGTTCGATATTTGTTTACGAGCATATGATCGTTTGGTTTTGTTTCCATGTTTTCTCAGATCGCTCTTCTGTCTTGGCGACGTTCGGTCTTCTCTCTCGTTTTATGATCGTGTTTTATACTTTTTGCCTGTATGCATACGTCTTTTATATGTTTTATTTGTATGCATGCGTATATGTTTATCTGTGTACATGTATATTTTAGATTTCTCCCTTATGTTGCTAGCGCTTGGCTTATGTTAACAACGCCTGCGATGTTGCTAGCTTTTAATGTGGCCCTATTCCCGCCATGTTGCTAACGCATTTTGGCTGGACGAGCACCATTGTGTATATCATGTACATGCATACATGTGTGAGATATATTTCTATATCAATGTGAGGGAGTGAGTATTATGAATAAACATATATATTATGTGTTTTATGTATTTGTGTGGTAAGATGTAGTGTACATATCTTTCCTCACAGTCTGGATGATCGATTAAGGAACTTAACTTTTCATGTTTCAACCATGTAGCTTAAAATTTAAGCTCGAAAACTCTTGGCTAAACAGACAGACGGACAGACGGACATGTCTCAATCGACTCGGCTGTTGATGCTGATCAAGAATATATATACTTTATGGGGTCGGAAATGCTTCCTTTTGCCTGTTACATACATTTTAAGGACTTTAATATACCCTTTTACCCTATGGGTACAGGGTACCTATGACACGCGTAAGTCGGCAGACTTAAAACAAAGCAGACAATAGGTGCACCGGCGGTGCGGTGTTCTAGCGCATTACCTTTTTTTACATATATTTTTATATTTTCACATTTTTATACCCTTGCAGAGGGTATTATAAAATTAGTCAGATGTTTGTAACGCATAGAAATATACGTTTCCGACCCCATAAAGTATGTATATTCTTGATCAGCATCAATAGCCGAGTCGATTGAGACATGTCCATCTGTCTGTTTGAATCACGATGACGGCCTCAAATTTTAAGCTACATAGTTGGAACATGAAGAGTTAAGTTCCTTAATCTATCAAGTGTGAAAAGTGTAAATATTAGTCGGATCGGATAATTATCACCGGAGCTATTAACTAAAACGTGGAGGTACCTCGAGTGAAATAAGCAATTTTCTTTGGCAGCAAAGAAACAAAAACAAATTCCAAGAAATCTGCCGTACAAACACAAAAGACCCGAGTTCGAATCCGCGCGGCACCAAATAAGAAATATACATATAAAATTATTGTTTTTTTGTTGGTTTTATAAATGTTAAATTCAATTTTTATATATACATACACCCTACACCAAGTTTGAACAATATCGGATAATTATTGAGGTTACAAATCAATAATCATATTTGATAGAAATTAAATGTATTTTAATGCTCACGCACACACATACATATGAAAAAATTCGTCACCACGCGGTGTGTGAGAGAGACAGAAACATTTGCGTTGTTTTGTTGCACAGAACGAAATAGAAAGAGCGAGATGCCTTGCGTTTTCTATATATGTACATATGTTGAACTAGCTTAAGAAAGTTAAGTGAGGATGGTAGCATAGTACGTTGGTGGGTTCGATTCTCGGTGAATACGGGGAAACTTTTAGTTGAGATTTTTCTTCTTTTTTGTTGTTTGATTTTATTAAACATTAATACCAATTACTATAAAATTTTTGTTTTTAAATTAAATAATAAAACAATGAAGCTGCAAGGGTATACTAACTTCGGCAAAGCCGAAGTTAGCTTCTTTGATATTTATATTTTTACTAGTAAACCCGATAAACATTGTTTTGCCATATAAATAATTTTCTAGTAATTTCATAGCTTACTTATTGCAAGTATGTATGTACATATGTTAGAATGTGTATATTGTATGTATGTAAAAATGTGGTAGGGAGTGAGAAATAAAGGGGATGAAAAATAGATGTTGGCCGATTCTCATAGATACCGGATAAGCACAAAAAATTTCATCAAAATCGGTCAAGCCGTTTCGCAGAAGTATGGCAACAAAAACTGTGACACGAGAATTTTATATATGTATATAGATATTCCTATTTTATGTTTATTTGTTTTGATTAGTAAGTTCATTCTTTTGTTTCTTGTGGAGACAAAGTAGCATAATCAGATTAGAAATCATATAAGAAAATTTTACGACCTTGATTTTAGGTAGTTTTATTTGTGGGAAAATTTAATTTAAAGTACCAAAAGAAACAACAAAGCCTCTCAGCCACTCAGATAATGAAGGTGAAGCCGAAGTTCAGCGAAATTGTCCGCTTTGTCAGAGGCTATTATCATTAGCTGAAGAGCATACAACCAAGTGCGGTAATAGTTTTCACAAAAAGTGTATAATGAGCCATGCTGTTACAAGCAATTTTTGTCCGACATGTAAAAAAATTTGTTTCGGCAATTCCGTGGCACAAAACACCACAAAACATCACAAAAGCAGGTCCAGTCCACAGGTGAAGAAGCCAGCACCAGCCAAGGTGCCAGAACGCCGAGGAGTCAGCAAAGGGGACCAGATTCCTCGAGTATTCCATTGCAAAGACAGGAGGCAGCTCAAAGAGAAAGCACAGCAAACACAGCTGGCCAGCAAGTCATTTTGCAAAATATTCAGGCAATGATAGGGCAATCAGTGCGAACTATGCAGCAGGAGCTGATGGCTCAAATATCTGCTCAAATGGTACAGCTAATGCAGGAAAACTTCAACCAATATAAAACAACAAGAGCTGATGTCCCATCAGCTGATAGCGGGAGACAATTTCATGTTGATCGTGAGCCAAATTTTGCAAGAGAGCGTTATCAAGAAAGGCAAGGTTTGACCCAAACGCCTAGAAGTTTTAGCTCAGAATTGCTTCAGAGACCTGATAAAGTTGGACACATCATGAACAGCTGGAAACTGAGATACAATGGTAGTTCAGATGGTCTTAGAGCAGATAATTTTATATATCGTGTAGAATCTCTCACCAGACAAATGTTAGATGGCGATTTCACTGTCCTTTGCAGCAACGCAAGTTTATTATTTGATGGAAAAGCTAGGGAATTTTATTGGCGTTTCCACAAAAGTAGAAATCCATTTAGCTGGGATGACCTATGTAGGGCATTAAGAAAACAATTTCGGGACACATTGACTGATGTTGATACTAGAAAAACCATAAGGGATCGAAAGCAGCGAGAAAAAGAAAATTTTGATTCCTTTCATGAAGCGGTTGTTTTGCTGATGGATAGTTTGCAAGAACCTCTTGCCGAAGGCACAATTGTCGAAATATTAAAACGCAATCTTAGGGCAGAAATACGTCACGAAATATTAAACATTCGTATTAATATGTTGGAATTGTCGAAAAGAAGGACACCGATATCAGGATTGCGCAGCTATTCGTAAAATCTTTTGTTTCGGTTGCGGGTCTCCAAATATTTAAAAACCATCTTGCTCGAAATGTTTAAAAAATGGAAAGGTGAACACACAGCCTCGTCAACTCCAGTGTGTTTAACCCAGTGGCAGGACGAACCCCGAAACGAAGCATTAAAAGTAAATTTAATTAATAAACCCGAAATCTTAGTTGTAGAAAAAATTCCCGAATTAGTTTGTACGAAGGATGAACCAGTTTGCGATCAGAATAGTCATAAGAATATATCACGTAGCACCAAACGAAGGCGACAATATTGACAGGCAAATAAAGAAATCGAAGAGATTCGCTTTAAACCAAACGACGGGCGTCCATTTGCCGAAGTTCGGCTATTGAATCAGGTGGTACAATGCCTTTTGGACACTGGAGCAGCGGTCAGCTGTTTGGGCTGACAGTTAGCTAAACAATTTATTTGCACTAAAACTCCTTTTGAAAGAGTTTATAGAACCATAAGTACAGCAAATGGCCAAAATATGGTCACAGTCGTATCTTCATAGTCGGTTAGCCCGTTGGGCATTGAAATTACAGTGTTTCCGTTTTGAGATTGAACATCGAAGTGGGAAATTAAACCTAGTGCCAAAAGCTCTTTCCAGAGTGAACGAAGAGCAAACAGCCGAAATAGAAATAGTGAGCATCAAATCGCCTTATTTTGACTCAGCGGAATATAAAAGTTTAGTTCAGGACGTACAAGCTAATCAAGATAAATTGCCTGATTTGAAAGTAGTTGATAGCAGGGTATATCGTCATATGGAACACAGTACCGGTGATTCTCTACATGATTGCATGGCATGGAAGTTATGGATTCGCAAAGAGATGATTCCGGCGGTGTTAGAAAATTCCCATGATCATCCATTAGCTTCTCATGGAGGTATACATAAGATATTGGAAAAGATACGCAGGCATTTTTATTGGCCGCTTTTAGTCAATGACGTAAAAGCCTACATAGCTGACTGCGAAGTTTGTAAAACAACCAAGGCAAGGAAAAGCACCTGAGTCGCAACGTTTTTTTCAGAGGTTGTATATTGATTATTTATAATCATTTGTAATGATGATGTGTGAAAATTAGTGATTAGTGCCGTTATACCATCGAAATGTTTATTAAAGCATGGAAACAAAGTTATAGAAAGAATTGATGTTAGTGATTTGTATACCAATGGGAACTTCGATTTAGGTCAGTTTTTCCAAAGGCTTGAAATGCAAGCCGAAATACACAAAATCAACAAACTCAAATTGGCACCGAGCGAAAAGATCTTTGCACTAGCTTCAATGGATTAATTTAAAAACATGGGCAACAAATATTCAAAATCCTTGAGAAAAGCGGTACTCAGGCCGGTGACCGTAATAAACAATAAAAACGATCAAGAAACAATACTGTCTACATTCCATGACGATCCAATATACAAGAAGGTCATACAGGCATGACAAGAATGCTAGCGAAAATAAAACGACATTACTACTGGAAAAATATGACTCGACTTGTTAAAGAGTACATACGTAAATGTCACAAATGCCAAACATTCAAAACTACGATTCATGTAAAAACTCCCATGATTGTAACTCACACTCCAACAAACGCTTTCGACACAGTAATTGTTGACACATTAGGACCACTTTCAAAATCAGAACAAGGCAATGAGTATATCGTCACACTCATATATGATCTGACTAAATACCTAGTAGCCATTCCTATTTCAACTAAAAGTGCAAACAATGTCGCTAAAGCAATATGTGAAAATTTCATACTTAAGTACGGTCCAATGAAGACGTTCATTACGGACATGGGTACTGAGTATAAGAACCAACTTTTAACAGAGATATGCAAGTATATGAAAATAGAAAATCTAACATCTACAGCATATCATCACCAAACATTAGGAACAATTGAACGAAGTCACAGAACTTTCAATGAAAATGTTGTAAGGAAGTTTTTTTTCAGCTGGGGTACATATCTCAGTCTCCCCAGGGTCTTCCATTACAGAACATTTGTAATAGAATGCCGAGACCGGAGATTTGTTTGAGTTACAATTTGATAGTTAATATTGTAAGGAAAGGGTATCGCGGGCGATTGTTCGAAAGGAAAAGAAGAGGGGGAAAAGAGAAAGAAATAAGGGAGACAATAACGCAACATGTATAGACATATAAGTAGATTAGGGTGTAACCCGGACACCGACTTATAACTACACTACAACAAGAACGATGTCACAAAGGAAACATGAAAATAAGTCAGTTAGGGTGTAACCCGGACCTCGATCACTCCATAAATCCCGGTTGCATGCCAATAGATACAGGACGTCGTAACAGTCAACAAGGGTGTAACCCGGACGTTGACTGGGACGGCTATCCAGTACCCTGGTGCACTACACAAATATACTAGACATTCTCCTCGGCATTGGGTAGGTTGTAACCCGGATGCCAATGCCAAAGGAGGAACATGCACTAACTACTTCACATGCACAAAGGGTTAGGGATAGAAGGAAGGATCGAGGAGTGGGTTGGTTAGCCCTCATATTATCCCAATAAATTATGCCGTAGATATTTAACTCATTATAATTTTAAATTATTATATTTTTGTAGTCCCTAACCACACTTTGATTAATAAAAATTCCTAGAAAGGGAGGAGGGGTAACGCTTGGGGCCTTATGGCCGACTCACCCGGTCTTCTTTGGCACACACACTTAATTTCTTTTTTTATTGATTTCTCCTTGCACGCTGTCCCTTTATTTTGCACTGGGCTCTATGTATAGTCGTGACTTGTCTTTATCCTAGGGGTATCCTTGATCTTTTCTTTTGTCTCCACACTTGCACTCACTCCACTCTCAATTATTCACTTTGAAGTTTTTCAGACTCTGGTTTCCTGCTGTTCACACCAGGTTGTTACAAAAGTGATCTCTTGACTATTCACTGCGCAGTCGCTGTCCACTCTTTCGAGAACTTTCGATGCTTTCTCTGTCCAGACTCTGCCTTTTGCCAGACAACCGATTCTGTCGAGACACACGTCAAGCGTTGGCGTCAAAATCGTCACTTACGCATTTTTCTTGGTCCCGTCTAGCCGAACATAGAAAACGAAACTGCGCAAAAGCAACTTTTGCAAGTTCTTGCAAGTCCCGTTGGACTCGCACGAGTGTGTATGTACTGCACCGGGTGAATGTGTGTATGTATGGGGCCGGCAGTATGTGGGTATTATATCTAGAGGGTGGAAAACTAATTGATATATATGTACATATGTATGTATTACGAGCCCCGACCACTATTAATTCGTACGGCAAGCTTTTTTAACCGTATGCAATGTTTAACAGACGATATGTTCAATATTATAGTATACACCATATGCAAACCTATTTTTTTCTGAAAGCTCATTTTATTTTCTTAGTTTAAGAAGAACAAATGTTTGTTGTACTTCAACAACAACAACAATAATAATATTTCTTTGAATGCCTTGCTTAACTAAGAAGAAAAATTTGACCAGTAATTATTCGTACAGTGCGTTTAATATTCAGTATTTGATTAAACATGAATTTTTTTTTATTAATATTAATACTGTGTTACGTCGCCTTTTGCCTTTACAACACATTTGCAACGCTTTGGCATAGAACTTAAAAGTTTTGACATTGTTCTCTTGATATTGAGTCCCACATCTCCTGTAACTTTGTTTTTAAATCAGAAACTGTTCTTTGGGGCTCATTTTTTAGGTTTCTTTTCATAATTCCCCATATATTCTCGATTGGACTCAGGTCCGGACTATTTGATGGCCAATCTAAGACCCCAATTTCCTTATACTGAAGCCATGATTTAGTTCTTTTGGCAGTATGAGATGACGCTCCATCCTGTTGAAAAGTGTATTCTCCACAGTCAGCCAGTTTTGGTATTGATGGCAGCAAACTTTCTTCCAGTGTATTAATATATTTTTCTGCGTTGATCATCCCATCAATAAAGTGCAGTTGGCCTACACCTTTGGCAGACATACAACCCCAGACCATTATGCTTGCTGGGAACTTTACCGTCCTTTTAAGGCAGTCTTTATGGTACGCTTCAGTTTTATTTCTGATTACTCTCCTTCGCGATCACCGACACTCACATCAAATTTAGCTTCATCGCTAAATATGATGGAGTTCCACTGCCTTTGAGTCCAAGACATCCGCTCCCGACACCATTGTAAACGCTTCTTCTTTTGAAGATGAGTAAGCAATGGTTTTTCCTTGGCCTAAGAGTATATTAAGATATTGAACATGTAACATAGAGAATCCCTTTACTTACTTTGTAGAACTTATACCCAATATTCCGCAATTGTAGGCGCGTCCACTCTCGTTTAACACTTTTTTTGATTTTATAGGACCATTTTGATGCCAAGTTTCTTAAACTTTGGCGACGATCAGACTTCACAATTGTGGCCAGGGCTCTTCTATCACGAGCTGTTATTGCAGATGTTCGTCCTCTATTAGCGATATTGTTTTCAATATTGCCATTTTTTTTTAAAATTTAGAATTATTCCTTGAATGGACGATTTAGGCAAATTTAATTGTTTGGCTATTTCACCAAAACTGTTTCCAGATTTGAAATAATCTACAGCTAATCTTCTGATTTCTTTGTAAATCGGCTTACCACGTACCATCGTTGCTAAACTTTGAATAATTAGCTGCAGTAAGACATTTCTTACATTCCGCATTGCCTAACTGTTTCTAGATTATGACTAGATAGTGATTATGTTACACTGTTTGTTTTTATTTTGATATTCTTTCAATTCTAAGCTCCGCTAAGCACCGTACGAATAATTACTGGTCAAATTTTTCTTCTTAGTTAAGCAAGGCATTCAAAGAAATATTATTATTGTTGTTGTTGTTGAAGTACAACAAACATTTGTTCTTCTTAAACTAAGAAAATAAAATGAGCTTTCAGAAAAAAGTAGGTTTGCATATGGTGTATACTATAATATTGAACATATCGTCTGTTAAACATTGCATACGGTTAAAAAAGCTTGCCGTACGAATTAATAGTGGTCGGGGCTCGTATATGTGTACGAATGTACCTAGAGATGAGAAAACTAACTATTACACTAATAAACAAGTCAGAGTATTTGGATTTTTTTAACAAAAAAAATTATTATTTCCTATTCATTAGGAGAAAAAGAAAACATTAGAATATTGTGTCAAAACGTCAGACGGACACTTCGATAAAGTGCGGATACGAGGCGTACCCAGCAATGCCAAATTCGGGCTCCACTTCCTCCGCCTCGTAGCTCACAGGGCTATGTAATCTGGCTAGGCCCTCGAAAGAAATAATTGAATGTTGCTTTTATAAATTAATTGACTTAAAACGAATTTTAAAAGAATTTGCAGACAGGGGGCCATTGAAAAAATAGATTGTAACTTTTGTTTACAAATTCTGGGGAATAGCGTTAACGATAAATATGAATACGAGATATTTATTTTTACTTCATTTAATATACCAACGCTCGACATCACAACGACAATTTAATATACATACATATGTATATATATTTTTTTTTTTTTTTTTTGCGCTTTATTGAATTTGCAATCTGTCCCAGAAGGACAATGAGCAAATGGTTTAAACTATTAACGGTGACTTGCAAATGAGTAATTTTAAGTTTGGAAATTTAAAATATGAAACTTTTATTTAATATCCAATTTTCATATGTATTATTTTAGTTTAATATTTAATAAATATATTAAAACATTTAATATTGAGATATTTTAATTTATTTCATATAATTTATATATAAATTTTAAATTTGTCTCCGTAAGAAGATTATTATATGACACCAGCTATATGTATATTAAGTAAAAGCCCTTTTTTTTAATGTATAAGAAATTATAATATTTCGTATTATGCAAATTTTAATGTGTATTTTTTAATATTTTTTATATATAAATTATGTTTTATTATAATTATATTTAATTATTATGATATTTATCGATAAATAATTATAATAAATCATATGATATTTAGATAGTCGCGATCCAGAGAACAGACGTGTCTATGCATCAACAGTGCAATTTACAAATCAGTGCAAAAGAACATAAACAACAAAGACAAGTCCGAAATTGGCAAATTGATTAAAAACAAGTGCAGTGAAAGTTCAATGCTCCCAGAGTACAGCTAACTGCGAGCAGTTTCCTCCCACGCACTTTCTAAGTGCAATAAACAAGTGTCATAAAGCAACAACAACAATAAATTTCTTCAGCAAGCATACAGCGTCGAAATGAGTGACGAAGATGAGCCCCCCCGCGAAAGCGAAGCAGCCTCCGTCACATGGCAAACACTAGACAACAAAAATCCCCAACGCAAGCGCAAGGGTACATCTCCTATTCTGACCAAAAAGAAAACTGTGAGAAATAATCCAGCATCATCATCCTCAATATCATCGTCAACGGATTCTGACTGCATTTCCCTTTTATTGGAACCGGGAGAAATCAGAAAATTAGATTCTAAGCCTACTAAGATGGACTATGAGGTTAATACCACTAACAGATTTGCTAGTTTATCAAATTTGCTCGACATTGATTGCACACAGCCTACTGCTTCCACCACATCTCAGGAAAAAGAAACATCAAATCAACCCAAGCGACCACCAATCTTCATTCCGTTGTTTTCTGTTGAAAACATTGCTGTTGAAAACATTGCTGAAATGCAGTCATTCATATCTGATATCGTCGGATGTGATGGATACACCTACAAAGCTGGAAGAGATAGCCAAGTCCGCGTAGCTGTGATCAGTGTAGACAACTACAGAAAATTAGTTGATGTGCTTGAGGAAAAAAAGATACAGTTCCACACATACCAACTTAAGCAAGAAAGGGCATATAGAGCCGTTATTAGAAATTTGCACCATTCCACTCCCTTGGATCACATTCGAAACGGACTATATAAGATTGGTCATACAGTGCGCCACCTAACTAATGCCAAAAACCGTTCCACCAAAGCTCCAATGCCTATGTTTTTCATTGACCTTCAGCCAGCCGCCAACAATAAACTAATCTTTAATGTGACAAGACTTTGCAATGCCATTGTACAAATTGAGCCACCCAAAAAGTCTAATGATATTATACAATGTCACACAACGTTTCTGTAAGAAGAAATATATATGTGTTAAGTGTGGTGATGAACACAAAACCATGTACTGTAACAACTCAAGGGACGCCCCAGCAAAATGTTTTCACTGCGGCTTAGATCACACTTCATCTTACAGAGGTTGCAGATATCAACTTAAAGCGTACTAGCCATGTACACGATTCTCACCGTTCTGGCCTCACCTACGCTAATGTAGCTCGTGGAACTGCAGCCAACAGCGCACCTGAGACCAATAATTATCTGGGAACAAGCAAACCAGAGTCAATTATGGCTCAGCTGAGCGAGATGATGAAGCTCATGCAAGTCCAACTTGCCCAGATGTCACAAATGATGAGCACCATCCTGTCATCCCTATGCAAGTAGGTCTAAAAATAGTCATCTGGAATGCGAACGGCCTATGCAAAAGTAGGTCAGAAATTGATTTATATCTAAAAAAAAATAATATTGACGTAATGCTCATTGGCGAAACACATCTTACTGAAAAATCTTATTTTAAAGTTGCTGGATACCACCTTATACACGCTAACCATCCGAGTGGTAATAATCAAAGCATCTATTAATTATCGAGAATGCGCTCCAACGTTTCAGCCTTGGTTGCAAGCTGCTACCATTTCGATTAATATTCCAGATGGCACCCTGGTAATAGTTGCATCCTACGCACCGCCAAGACATGTCGTAAGCACCCAGCTCATTCGCCCAATCAACCAACTTACTGGCCCACTGATCCTCAAAAGCAACCTGATATAATAGACATTGCCCTAACGCGAGGAATCAATATTAACAGCATAGTCACCGAAAATGATTTTGATCTACTCTCAGACCACTGCGCTGTAAAAGTTCGGGTAAACATACCAGTCATATCGCAAAAAAAAATCACGAGGCTACTTAAAAGAAATTCAAATATTGAAGTATTTCAGTCTACGCTGGAGGAAAAAATAAACCACAACGTTTCCATAGTGTCTGGCGAAGATATAGACGAAGCTGTAGAGAGCCTAGCTCACTATATTCACGAAGCTGCGACTATCTGCACACCTGCCACTCGAAATAATCTGGCGGTGAACAAAAGAACGGAGAAATATTTTTGGTCTGACCAAGTGTCAAAACTCTTAAAAACAAAACGACGACTACGAAGAGTTTGGCAACTCAGTCGCAACCCGGTTGACAAATCAGCCTTCAACAGAGCTTGCAAGGAACTTAAAACTCTGTTATTTGATCTCCGAAATGAATCAATAGCAGAATATCTTCGCAACGCTGAACCTAATAACGTTGAACACAATCTTTGGAATGCCACCAGATATCTTAAAAGACCTGCAAAAAGACTACCTCCCCTTCAAAGTAGCAGAGGCAACTGGTGCCGGTCCAATGAAGAAAAAGCTGAGGAGTTTGCTCAACACTTAGAGAACACTTTTACTCCGTTTAACACTTGTAGTGCGGTAGATAACGCTAATACCCAGGCATTCCTTGATACACCCTGCCAAATGCACCTACCAATTCGGTTAATATCCCTCAAGGAAATTCAGAGCGAAGTGAAAAATCTCAAAACTACCAAAAGCCCTGGATATGATGGCATTGATGCAACAACTCTCAAAGAGCTCCCATTAAGTGCATATGCATATATAAGGACCATATTCAACAGCATCATTCGGCTCTACCACTTTCCATCCCAATGGAAGTGCGCGGAGATTTTAATGATACTGAAGCCTGGCAAACCTGACCACCTCCCGAATTCTTACCGTCCAATCAGTCTGCTGGCTATAATCTCCAAAGTGTTTGAGAAAATACTTTTGGCTAGACTGTTGCTGGTGCTGGAGGACGACTGCGTGTTATCTGCTCATCAATTTGGATTCAGAGCGCATCATGGCACTCCAGAGTAATGTCATAGAATCGTGCAAAAAATTATAAATACATTCGAAGAAAAAAAATACAGCTCATCAGTCTTTCCAGATGTCAAACAGGCTTTTGACCGCGTCTATCACCCTGGCTTGCTTCATAAAGTGAAAGTACTACTTCCAGCTCCATACTACCTTTTCTTCAAGTCATACCTAAGCAACAGAAGATTCTACTTAAATTCAAAAATGACGAATCATGAATAGGATGCATTAATGCAGGAACTCCGCAAGGTAGTGTTCTTGGCCCTGTCCTCTACACACTGTACACAGCTGATTTACCTGTTATCGAAAATAACCAGCTCCTTGCAGCTACCTATGCCGACGATACAGCATTTGTAGCTACATCTACAGATCCGAATGAAGCGTCTAAGATTTTACAAGATCAATTAAATATTCTTGAGCCTTGGCTTACAAGATGGAACATTGCTGTCAATCCAGAAAGGTCAGCACACATCACATTTTCTACACGTCGACAAAATTGCCCCTCTGTCTGCATAAATGGCACACCTCTGCCAACTGTTCAGACAGTCAAATGTCTAGGAATCACACTTGATAGACGTCTCAATTGGAAAGCCCACGTCAAAACCAAAAAAACGCAGCTCAACTTAAAAATGTATAAAATGAACAGGCTACTCGGTGCTAGTTCACAACTTAGCCTGAACAACAAGCTTTTGCTTTACAAAACGATCCTAAGGCCAATTTGGGCGTACGGAATTCACCTGCATCCACATCCAACATTGAAATTCTCCAAAGATTTTAAAACAAACTGCTGCGTAGATTCATAAACGCGCCATGGTTTGTTCGAAACTCGTACATACACAGAGACCTGGAGAAACCCTCTATAAAGTCTGAAATTCAAAGACTGAGGGACCGTTATTGCGTAAGACAAGAAAGTCACGAAAACTATTTGGCACTTAACCTCCTGGACAATAGTCAACAAATTAGAAGGCTTCAAAGAACCCATCCACTTGATCTCCCATTGTCTAATGACAGATTGCAAATATATAATAAATTAATAAAAAAAAAAAAAAAAAAAAAAAAAAAAAAACTGTATACTTCAACCGCGGTATTCTTTTTTCAGATTCGTTTTTGGTAAACTTTAATTAGCGCCTTCTAGTAATATTCTTGTAATGTTTCCGGCCTTTTTAATTAGGTTTTCGCCTATTATGATATTCAAATCATAGTTGACTCTATTCCTAATTATA
Organism: Drosophila saltans; assembly: GCA_018903575.1. Classification (NCBI taxonomy): domain Eukaryota; kingdom Metazoa; phylum Arthropoda; class Insecta; order Diptera; family Drosophilidae; genus Drosophila; species Drosophila saltans. Next base: position 244,768 of record JAEIGH010000105.1, read on the forward strand.
AATTTAAGAATATATCTTACAGCTTTGGTACTGTTGAATAGTGTAACAACAATTGGTAGGCTGATGATTTTTAGAAAACTGGTGTTACACATTCCTGAAAGTTGTAAAAATCGCAAGTATTTTATGAATACTATTTAATAAATTTAAACATTTTTAATTAAAGTTAGTACATATTTTTATGTAAAAAATATCAAAGAAGCAAACTTTGGCCTTGCCGCAGTTTGTATACCCTTGCAGCTTCAAAACGTTTTATTATTTTATTTAAAAACAAAAATTTTAAAATAATTTTTATTAAATGTTTACAAAATCAAAACAAAAAAGAACAAAAGAAACCACTTACAAAAATTTTCACATCTCTACCGGAGATTGGACTACGCCACCGTCCTCTCCTAGCTTACGAAAGCTAGTTCGACGACATATATAGCAAACGCATGGCATCTCGCTCTTTCAATTTCGTTCTGTGTAAGAACACAACTAAAATATTTCTGTCTCTCTCACACACCGCTTGGTGAGGAATTCTTGCATATGTATGTATGTGTGTGCGTGAGCATTAAAATAAATTGACTTTTCATCAAATTTGATTATTGATTTGTAACCTTAATAATTATCCGATATTGTTCAAACTTGGTGTAGGGTGTATGTATATATAAAAATTGAATTTAACATTTATAATAACAACAAAAAACAATAATTTTATATGTATATTTCTTATTTGGTGCCGCGCGGATTCGAACTCGGGTCTTTTGTGTTTGTACGGCAGATTTCTTGGAATTTGTTTTTGTTTCTTTGCTGCCAAAGAAAATTGCTTATTTCACTCGAGGTACCTCCACGTTTTAGTTAATAGCTCCGGTGATAATTATCCGATCCGACTAATATTTACACTTTTCACACTTGATAGATTAAGGAACTTAACTCTTCATGTTTCAACTATGTAGCTTAAAATTTGAGGCCGTCATCGTGATTCAAACAGACAGATGGACATGTCTCAATCGACTCGGCTATTGATGCTGATCAAGAATATACATACTTTATGGGGTCGGAAACGTATATTTCTATGCGTTACAAACATCTGACTAATTTTATAATACCCTCTGCAAGGGTATAAAAATGTGAAAATATAAAAATATATGTAAAAAAAGGTAATGCGCTAGAACACCGCACCGCCGGTGCACCTATTGTCTGCTTTGTTTTAAGTCTGCCGACTTACGTGTGTCATAGGTACCCTGTACCCATAGGGTAAAAGGGTATATTAAAGTCCTTAAAATGTATGTAACAGGCAAAAGGAAGCATTTCCGACCCCATAAAGTATATATATTCTTGATCAGCATCAACAGCCGAGTCGATTGAGACATGTCCGTCTGTCCGTCTGTCTGTTTAGCCAAGAGTTTTCGAGCTTAAATTTTAAGCTACATGGTTGAAACATGAAAAGTTAAGTTCCTTAATCGATCATCCAGACTGTGAGGAAAGATATGTACACTACATCTTACCACACAAATACATAAAACACATAATATATATGTTTATTCATAATACTCACTCCCTCACATTGATATAGAAATATATCTCACACATGTATGCATGTACATGATATACACAATGGTGCTCGTCCAGCCAAAATGCGTTAGCAACATGGCGGGAATAGGGCCACATTAAAAGCTAGCAACATCGCAGGCGTTGTTAACATAAGCCAAGCGCTAGCAACATAAGGGAGAAATCTAAAATATACATGTACACAGATAAACATATACGCATGCATACAAATAAAACATATAAAAGACGTATGCATACAGGCAAAAAGTATAAAACACGATCATAAAACGAGAGAGAAGACCGAACGTCGCCAAGACAGAAGAGCGATCTGAGAAAACATGAAAACAAAACCAAACGATCATATGCTCGTAAACAAATATCGAACATATGATCGTAAACAAATAATGCAACGGCGCACAGTGGGGCCTCTGCCCGGATAGCTGACCGAAAATCATTTTTTTCACCATCGCGTTGGGCAAAAGTGAATAATGAAATCGACAGATAATTTAGAAGTAATGGATCCAAAATATTTTTGAAATCCGATAAGGATTGTGAGTGCTACATAATCTCAAAGTGAAGACATTTTTCATTTATGAAAAAAATTAATAATTTTTACAAAAACCTGCAACTTTGAAACTAAATATTGGCCGAATTAAACAACTGATCTTAAATATTTTTACTTTAATCGAAAAGAAGATCAATTTTTAGTTATTTTTTAAAAAAAAAAACCTAATGAAATTTGAAATACTTAGTAAATTGGAGACGTTTCAAAAACACACTAAATTTTCGCATTTTTTCAACTTTGGTGGAGTGGAATCAACAAAGATTCACGATATAATCATATACACGTGATAGAGGGAATATTCACCTATCAGACCTGTATAGTGCAGGCTTGCGCTTTTTTGCGCAAATTCGTTAAAAAGCCAAAAAACTAATGCAACCTCGCGTTAAAAACGCATTCCAGGTACACGGAAGAAGAAGAGCGCATGCAAATTTGTCGAATTCTTATTTGATATTTACATATTTGTTATGAACCAAAATCATTGGAGAGCATATAAAACAAATCAAACCTACATTAAATGTTAATGGCTTTAGAAAAAAATGTAATTTGACAAAAAAAAAATGTTTGTATGTATAGGGTACAGTTACCTCGAGTAAAATAAGCAATTTTTTTTGGCAGCAGAGAAACAAAAACAAATTCCAAGAAATCTGCCGTAAATACACAAGAGACCCGTGATCAAATCCGCGCGACACCAAATAAGAATTATATAAAAAAAATATTCAAAGTTCTTTTTATTTACAATCTGTCCTTGGACAATAAGTAAATTTGGAGATATATAAAACATAACAGGAATAGTCGGCTCCACTGAGTCAACTATTATATATAAACTCTAGGTTGTACAGTAATTAAGTTTACTTAAGTATTTATACTTGATCTCCCATTCAGACCACAAGCTGACTGGTAGAACTCTAGAAATCACCTGGCGCCTGGCACCAATATTATTTCTCTCAATTTTAACTTTGAAAAAATTTGTTCATTGTCTAACGACAGATTGCAAATATATAATAAATCAATAAAAAAAAAATGATATTTAGATATTTATTCCATATGAAATAATTAATATGCGGTTAGTTGCATTTAATTTATATAAGCTTCCTTACGATATCTATTTAATATATTTAGGTCTTGTCCATTTTTAGAAAATTAACCAAACAAAAAACACTTCTTCAAAAACTATTAATGGCCGAGATTTGAGACCTATCGTTGTTCTGTTTTACACACTTTTGTTTTAACTTAGTATTTTTTGCCGGGTTGTTGAAATCACCAAAAATAGTGTAGTAGTAGTGTGCCTCTTTCCGTCAATTCCTTTTAATTTCAGTTTTTGAAATCATACAATACAATATTCACTAAAGCATGTAAGAGAGCAGTACATGTACAGTCAATTGCTTACCGACAATTGAATATTGGTTAGAGAACTAGTTCGGTATCAGTTTGCCTTTAAAAATCCATATGGATTATGGGATATAGATATATTTGATGAAAAAGTGTATATACTTTGTTTTCTTATATTTATATCCGATAAATATAATATTGTCTGAAATGAATTTTCTCTTTCATTAATTAATGAAATTTCTTTTTCATTATAAATAAATAATTTATATCATATCATTATTTTGGGCACATTTAGGATTTTGAAGAAATCCATATTATATTCGTCAATAATAGTTGGCTACCCTGTGCCAGGCGGTATATTTTGGTTGCAAAACTTTTTTTGCATACCAAATTAATATAATATAATAATGGAAAAACCATGATTATAATAGTCGAATCATTAAGCAAAGGATAAGCTTGAGTGGATCGCAGTATGGCAGCTTCTCAACCACTCACAACACCTTGCCTGTTACAAAAATCGTTTACAATTGATTCTTGGCTTTGTCATTGTTTTAAACAATGTTTTAATAAGCAACTAGCGCGGCATCGGGTGATCGAAGATCCTCCCAATTTACTGTGTCACAAATAACATTGGCATCACATCCATTGTCGTTTATAAAATAAACTTTTAATGGTTTAGAAGCCATACAATGCAAATTGCCCCTTATTTATCATTGCAGTCCAGCACGGATACGACCTTAGAGGCGTTCAGGCATAATCCAACGGACGTAGCGTGCCATTGGTCCGTACCTGCGGTTCCTCTCGTACTACGCAGGAATGCTGTCGCAACAACGTTTTGTCATTAGTAGGGTAAAACTAACCTGTCTCACGACGATCTAAACCCAGCTCACGTTCCCTTGCATGGGTGAACAATCCAACGTTTGGTGAATTTTGCTTCACAATGATAGGAAGAGCCGACATTAAAGGATCAAAAAGCGACGTCGCTATAAACGCTTGGCCGCAAGCCAGTTACCCCTATGTTAACTTTTCTGACACCTCTTGTTAAAAACTCTTTAAACCAAAAGGATCGATACGCCGAGCTTTTGCTGTTCCTGTGTATACTGAACACCGAGATCAAGTCAGCATTTGCCCTTTTGATCTATGTGTGGTTTCTGTCCGTACTGAGCTGGCCTTGGGACACTTCCGTTATTATTTGAGAGATGTACCGCCCCAGTCAAACATTGCCTACCTGGCAATGTCCTTGAATTGGATCACACTTGAGTAATTGGAGTTATACCAAAAATTTTAAATTGAAAATAGATAAATGCATTCTCTCATTAAAGAATTTGTTTGCGATTATACATCAAACTCGTGATACTTTGATCAAGAAGCTTGCATCAAAACCCAATACCATAAGATATAATAAATATATCCGTATAATGGCTAGGAAATGATACATTTTCTATTAATCAAGTAAGAAAGGAAACAATAAGAGTAGTGGTATTTCATTGACGATATTAAACACAAGGAAAAATATCTCCCACTTTTCTACACCTTTTATGTCTCCTTACACTTCCAGATTAGAGTCAAGCTCAAAAGGGTCTTCTTTCCCCGCTGATTATTCGAAGCCTGTTCCCTTGGCTGTGGTTTCGCTAGATAGTAGATAGAGACATAAAGTCAAATTTGTTTAACATGGCGTGTACCCCTTAGTGGTTTACTACCACGGTACTCTAATATGCCGCATATGTGACATATGCCACATATGTGACATATGCCACACATGTGACATATAGTACAGCGTGCCGAAACAAAGAGTCGAATAAAATGCATGCTGTCGGACATGACATTTCCCCTTGGCGAAGGGCGAGGCCTATCTAAAACCTTTGCTGGTCTATGAGTACAGCGCCCGGTTGTTAAACGCAACTCCACGCTGAGCCAAAACTCTCCCGGCATTTGGGTATTAAACCACAGCCACTACGATCTCCCACAAGTGGGCCAACCACACTGGGCTAGTAATGGGCACTAGCCCATCCCGTAGTACCAAATTAACAGCTTTGGTCGGCTGTTCGCAGCCAAAGCTACTCGCCATTTTTGTTCACGACAAACACGGAATGGGTCATCCATCAGCTTAGCCCAATTGGGGCTCGCCTACCAGATTAAGGCGCTCTGGTTCGGTCTCGCAGTATGGGGAAGTCCCATACTACTACCGGCACTGGCTGATCCTGGTTGGCTGCGATCCGGTACATCCCTTGCCGCTTCTAAAACGCCGCTCTCGCGAAGATCTCCAGTTTCTCCAGCTGTTCTGGTGTCTCCAGGACCCGGGAAAAGTCCCAACGGGCATCTTCCTTCCTTACACCAAGTCCGTCGAGGTCTCGCAGATCTGCTTAGAGAGGGCAGGCAACTAACACGTGCCGCCAGTCCTCATACATCGCACCGCATATACACGCGGGCGTTGCACTCAGACTTCTCTGATGCAGAAATGCATTCCGCGATCCATGGCTAGTCAGCAAATCCAGCGTGGAGGCCAAATCCTAGGTCTCTCCGGCTGAAAACGAAGCATACGTCCGGAATAAACTGATGAGTCGGTCGACCGTGCCCATCATCCCACCCATCTGCGTTGCCACTCGCAGCACAAATGCTCGTCCAGCATCGCCTTCATCTGCCTCCGATCCAGATTTTCCACATCCAGACCGAACAGCGAATCGCCTTCCTCCAGAGGGTGGGCACGCCTGACCTTAAAATTGATTGCCAAACGTCTTGCAACCATATCCAATGGTGGAGCTCCAGCAAGCGCCTGCAGTGCCACGGTGGACACTGTACGGCATCCTAAGAGCATAACTCTTTGGCAGGAGATGAGGCGCCTCCTGGCACCCGACTTTCTCCAAACCACGGAACACCACACCGAGGCACCAAACAGTGCACATGACGTAGCGCAGCCTGGCTACTGCAAACCGTACCAGGGGCGGCCTCGTGTGGGCCAATCTCCCCTTAAGCAACATCATCGCCGACTTGCTGGTCGAAATCGAGACCTCGACCTCTGCTCGACAGGCTCCCACGACGGACATCAGCTCCACTGCACGACGCTCCATTTCAGCTCTCGATCTTCTCTCGACGAGAACCAGCAGATCATCCACGAATACGCTAAATGTCCACAGGGGCTCCAGTCTCTGGAGCAGCACCATCCATCATGGTGTTCCAAATGAATGACCCTCTGATGGATCCCTGCGGACATCCTCGAGTGACCTCCACGTCAACCTCTTCAGATCTCTGGTCATCTTGGCTCTCCTGCCACAGAAGAAGCTTCTCCATAAGCTGGCTTCTTGGCATCCCGCGTCGATCAAGCGGCGCATCACAGCGCACCACTCAATGTTGTCGAAGGTATTCTTGAAGTCGAAGAGGGGTGGCCAGAACCACACATACGTACACCGATATTGACGGACGCAAGGCGACCCCGACCTCAGTTGGCTTGGATGAGACCAAACATATTAATGTCTGGCCTGCACCCTAGCCAACACCGCACCGTAAACCGGGCATGATCTCGAGAGCATTAGATGCCCTGAGGGTAGCCCTTTGAAGCGGCGTTTCCGGCAGTCCACCTGATTTACACACTTTGCTGCAATGTGGCCAGTTTGTCCTCACTGGTGATAAGGAGTATGTTATAGCGACACTGGGCCATCTTGTGGTCGAATACAACACACCTATGACAAGCATAGGTATGCACGACCGGCCGCCAAAGAAAAGAAAACCACTAGATGTAAATCCTATCAAATTCCTCCAGTATAGCCAGCGCCTTCTCGGACACATTCAGCGTCACATTCAAAGTGCCTTCATCAAGGAATGCCCAAGGCTTCATCTCGAAGTGCACAGCCTTCTGAAATTCCGCTACCGTCATTGATTTCTTGAAGTGAATCTCATAGAGGTCATTCATAAATGCCTCTGGAGCGATTATCTTGACGACATCTTTCACATTCACCTTCGGCCTCACGCTCTTGCTTTGCTGGGCATTCAGACCAACCTCTGCGAACTTCTTGTTCGCCACCACTCGCTTCATCTCGTTTACCGATGGCGTATGGATGACAGCGCCGTCGCGCTTCAACCCCCGCATCTCATGGACACACACGCCCAGCGATGGTGCAACCTCCTTCATCACCCGCTCAGCCACCTGCTTACTCGATTCGCTCGGGTCCCGACTTGTGACCACCGCGGACCACGTCTCAACTGGCCGTGGAGCGGCGATCGACACTCAGGGGAAGGGGACAGCGGTTGCAGCGGTGCTGGTGATGGCGGGGAAAGCAGCGTGGTATGCTGCTAGGTGTGAGGCAGCGGGAGTAGGCAGCTGTTGTGCGTGCGGTCCACCCGAGAGGCTCTCCAACAGAGCGTTCCTCACAGCCAGGGACATTGCAAGCTCCTCCAATCGCTTAACAGCCGCCGAGATCTCCCTTGCAGCCTTCGATTCTACACCCACAATGGCATTGCGGGTGTCCTCTCCAGCAGCAGAGATCTCTGGCAGAATTGCCGACGTACCACCGGCCACAATGCGCCAAGCTGGGCATTGTGGGGCAGTAGCAGCGGCGCCTTCAACAGCTGCGGCTCCATCAGAGACATCGTCCGTGACGTCAGCAGAGGCAGCAGCAGCGGCAGCGGATGCCTTTCGCTTAACTGGCTTCGCGAATTCTTCGGATGATACGTGAGCTACGGGGGCGACGGGGGTGACTGAGTGCATGGACACGCTGTCCAACGCTACGCTCTTGGCAACCGACGGCTCACCAACCATCAAGGCCTTAGCCTTGCGCCCATTCTCGCGGCTATCATCGTGCCATGCCGTTCATTTGCCCTTGGCAAATCAAAAGTTTTAGTGTTCCGTGCACTCACACACACACGGAAGCACAATTTCACACGCACGTGGAACTATTAAACTAGGCACCGTTATACCGACGGCTAATCCACTTGTTTTTCTGCTTGAACTGGTAAACACGTTACCGTTACAACGCTGGGTTTTTTTTCCACGATTCTTACAAATCTGTTTTCGACACTAATTCGCAAATGGCACTCCGTAAATACGTCCGCACTCAGCGACTGTCAAATCTCGTTAATCCATTCATGCGCGTCACTAATTAGATGACGAGGCATTTGGCTATTTTTTTTTTTTTTTTTTTGATCGCCAAAGTAGTAATGAAAGATACTAGGTATGCCTAGTAGCATGCACGATTTACTGCTTCTTCAGAAAATTCTCACAGTGGAAATTCTACAGCGTCTGCGTACTAAAACCCTCCTTGTGTTTTCTACTGCGATGTTTGTACCTTATTTGATGCTATGCAAAGGTAGCAAGCAAATAATGAACCAAGTACTTGGTCAAGTCCAAGCCCGAGAGCATCCGCAATAATGCATGAACTGTTTAAAACACAGTAATCCTCCTTTCACTTCTCTTACACTGATGATATTGCTTTCACCAGTGATGAGGAGATCCTTCGCAATCAATCGTTTAACCGACTGATCGCTTTAGGTCATTTACTACGCCGTTGTGTCTAACTATCCGCCTCCCGTGCGTAAGATAGCATTGTTGCAAGATGTAGTTTGTTGTCTCGGGAGCATTACATCCTGCACGATACAGTCACCCCAATTCGTGCCTTTTCCTCATAGTAAGGGACTTCGAGGGTAGGGCATTTATCCTTAGCTGGAATTCCTTTAAATAATCATTTCATATAAACAAACGCGTGGGCTGACGTGGCTGGCGAAAATGACCAGCTTCACGGAGACCGCTACCATCAACAGACATGTGCAACCTGTTTGCCCAGTACGAATTTATCTCTGAACGAGTTAGCAGCCTACCAATTCCCTCTAGTAATTTATCCCGGGCCCTTTGCATCCAGTCGTCAATGAAGGAGCTGGCTACCACGGATTGCTCAAGGTGCGGCCAATTGATATTGCTCAATTGTTTCAGACGTAGCATCGGCGCTGTCCATTGTAATGATGGAATCCCGAGACCCCACAAGAGTGAGGGGCGTGGAAGAAGCTACTGACACGTCCAGTGGGAGATCTAGCCATCTCCTAACGGTAGATCGTACCAACCTGTCTAGTTTTCTCAGAACGCCTATCGTCACACTCCCAAGGGTTAGCTTGTGATAGAGTTGTGGAATAAGGACCGTCCTGAGGGCAGACAACTTCTGTTGTGGTTTCGAGATAATCGTAAAAGTTTCGGACCGAAGTCGTCGGCTGGGTCGAAACGAGCCCTCTCATCCGGATTAAACCTGACGCCTAGATACATACTTTCACTCTGTGAAAGTACCTAGGCGCTTCTGTGCGCTTCAGTAAAGGACACTCGCGCGAGTTATACAAGCGAACCATACTTCCTACAAAAAAGCGTAAACGTCTCAACATATATTACATATT
>JAEIGH010000661.1:0-18962 GCA_018903575.1 Drosophila saltans
TGGATTTCTTGAAAATCCTAATATTGACCAAAATAATGATATGATATGAGATAAATTATTTATTTATAATCATATTAATGAAAATTATATATTGATTTAAAGTATATTAAAAATTATAAATATTTAACATGTTGTTAATATATCAGTTAGATAACACCGCCGCCCTAGTTCTAACCATATACAAATTATCGGCCAACAATCGAGTGTACATACATAACAACCACCTGTATAGCTTTCCCAGTTGCTTCATAGGGAAGTATACATATATGAGATTGCAAAAGCTGAAATTAAAAGGAATTAACGGAAAGGCCCCACACCAAGTAGTGATGCGCCTGCAAACAATATTATATTTATCAGATATATCAGAAAACAAAGTATGTACACTACTTTTTCATTAAATATATGAATATCCAATAATCCATATAGATATATAAAGACAATTCGATATCGCCGCCCGCTAGTTCTAACCATAAAAAATTGCCATATATAGCTTTCTCAGTAGCTTCATAGGGAAGTACACATATATGAGATTGCAAAAGCTGAAATTAAAAGGAATTGACGGAAAGGCACCACCAAGTAGTAAAGCCTGCAAATAATATTATATTTATCAGATATAAATATAAAAAAAAAACAAAGTATAAACACTTTTTTATCAAATATATCTAAATCCCATAATCCATATGGATTTTTGAAGGCAATTTTGGATACCGCTTTAGTCCTCTAACCAATATTCAATTGTCGGCAAGCAATTGAGTGTACATGAGTGTGAGTAGCTCTCTCATATCATGCTTCAGTGGGAATTATATTATATGATTGCAAAAACTGAAATTAAAAGGCACACTATTTTTGGGGATTTCAACAACACGGCGAAAATTTACTAAGTCCGAACATAAGTGCTTATGAAGTGATGTGATTGGTTAATTTACTAATAATGGACAAAACATAAATATATTAAACACATTTCTTCGAGCATATAAAATAATATAAAAATAAATATTTATATATATAAATTATATGAAATAAATTAAAATATCTCAATATTAAATAATTTAATATATTTATCAAATATTACACTAAAATAATACATATGAAAATTGAATGTTAAATGAAAATTTCATATATTATTGAATATTAAATGAAAATTTCATATATTATTGAATTGAAAATTAAATGGAAATTTCATATATTATTGAATTGAATATTAAATGAAAATTTCATATATTACTAAATTGAATATTAAATGAAAATTTCATATATTATTGAATATCAAATGGAAATTTCATATATTATTGAATTGAATATTGAATGAAAATTTCATATATTATTGAATATTAAATGGAAATTTCATATATTATTGAATTGAATATTAAATAAAAATTTCATATACTATTGAATTGAATATTAAATGAAGCAAGCAAGTCGTCCCTGCCGACATTGTGTATACCCTGTACCAACTAGTTATTATATTAAATGAAGTCAAACACCCTCGGCAATTAATTTCATAAAAAAATTTCCTTAACAAGCCGCAACAGTGAACGCATGCTATCTCGCTCACTCTTACCAGCCAATGTCGCCCTAAGCGCTTCAGTACAAAACGCATTAACGTATATCTCCAATATTTATTGTCCGATTTCGGCTGAAATTGGTCAGATGATGCATATTAGCCACATTATTAGGTGTGCCAAATAAGAATCTGATTCTTTAAAAACTGCTCTAATAATTAGTTTTTTCTGAATTGCGGGGGCGGAAGTGGGCGTGGCAAAAACTTTAAACTCTCTTAATCTGCGTGGTCACTAGGCAAATGATCGAACAACCTCAAAATCGCAATCAATTCAAAACAAAATTCCCTTTCACATGCAGCAGCAGCGAACGCATGCTATCTCGCTCTTCCTTATCTGCCAATGCCGCCTTGGCATTTCAGTACAAAACGGATATAGCCATATCTCCGATGTTTATTGTCCGATTTCAACAAAATTTGGTCAGCTGGTCCAGTTTGGGTATATAATTAGGTGTACCAAGTAAGAATACGATATCTTGAAAGCAGCCCTAGTTATCGTTTTTTTTCAATTTCGGGAGCGGAAGTGGGCGTGGCTAAAATTTAAAACAAACTTGACCTGCTTTGGCATTAGACGGACCAAATTTGGTAGCTCTAGCTCTTATAGTCTCTGAGATCGAGTGTCTCATACGGACAGACGGACAGACGGACGGACAGACGGACGGACAGACGGACAGACGGACATGTCTCAATCGACTCGGCTGTTGATGCTGATCAAGAATATATATACTTTATGGGGTCGGAAACGCTTCCTTCTGCCTGTTACATACATTTTAGCGACTTTAATATACCCTTTTACCCTATGGGTACAGGGTATAATGAAAATTTCATATATTATTGAATTGAATATTAAATGAAAATTTCATATATTATTGTTTTGAATATTAAATGAAAACTTCATATATTATTGAATATTGAATGAAAATTTCATATATTATTGTTTTGAATATTAAATGAAAACTTCATATATTATTGTTTTGAATATTAAATGAAAACTTCATATATTATTGAATATTAAATGGAAATTTCATATATTATTGAGTATTAAATGAAAATTTCAAATACTAATGAATTGAATATTAAATGGAAATTTCATATATTATTGAATTGAATATTAATTTTTTTTTTTTTTTTTTTTTTTTAGTCTGTATTTATTTGCAATCTATCCTATAAGGACAATAAGCAAATTATATAAGGAATTAACAATAGCAAGGTGAGTGAAGTAACAATAGTGGGTTTCATTAAATTAGAATTCAGGTATGGAAGAGAGAAAATATAGAAAGTATTGGTTAGATATGGCAGAGTAATTTCAGAGTTTCAGAAAAAGATACGTGACGCTGACATCTTTTGAGACGCCTTGTTTGGGTGCTGTTGTCTAGCAGATTAAGGGCCAGTGTGTTATTGTGTGTCTCCAGCCTGGAGCAGTGCCGAATGCCGTACCTCCTGATTTCACTGCTGACAGATGGAACGTTTAGGTCTCTATGGATGACTGAGTTACGAACGAATGCAGGCGCTCCAACAATTCTGCGGAGTAACTTGCTCTGGAAGCGTTGTATAATATGGACATTCGTGTCTGAAGCCGTGCCCCAGAGCTGGATGCCATAAGTCCACACCGGTTTAATTATGGCTTTGTACAGCAGCACCTTATTGAGGATGCTGAGCTGTGATTTGCTGCCGATGAGCCATTGCATCTTAGCCAGCTTTAAGTTTAGCTGAGCACGTTTTGTTTTTAGATGCGCTTTCCAGTTTAATCGCCTGTCCAGAGTAAGGCCCAGATATTTGACCGAGTTTACGCTCGGGAGAAGCGTCCCATGAAGACTGACTGGGGGGCAGTCGAGCCTGCGTGTGGCGAAGGTCATATGCAGGGACTTGTCCGTGTTTATAGCAATGTACCACCTGTTGCATTGGCATCTTCTGCGCTACAGGTGCTGAATGGTGTGAATGAGTTGGCCAGATGGGTCGCAATCTCCTCAGCTTTATCTTCGCTGGATCTGCACCATAGGCCATTTGGTCCTCGGATGGGGACTTTCCTAACGGTGGGCCTTTTTAAGTACTTTGTGGCTTGCCAAAGATTGTGATCAGGCTGATTGGGCTCAAGTTCTTGGAGATATACAGCAGTAGCTTCATTGCGGAGTTTGAAATACAGCGCTTTTAGCTCCTTCGTGGCACGGTTGAAGGCCCTTTTATCCAGGGGGTTACGGCTGAGTTGCCAGACACGTCGCAATCGTCTTTTCTCCCGCAAGGCATTTTTGATCTCATCAGACTAGGCGAACATGTAGTAGGTAGGTTTTCCGGATAAATGGGTGGTCAGGTTGAGCGTGTGTATGCACGGGAAGAGTGCAAGTCCCTTTGGGTTGTTCAGTCTAGTGTGCTCTGCGTTAAAGTCACCTCCAGCCAGGAACCTCGATCTAAAACTGCTAAGGTCTTGGTGGAACTTCAGTGTGTCGACTGCATGCCTGGGAGGGACATAGCAGGAAGCGATGTTAATATTGCCAATGGAGGTGGCAATGTTAAGTGAAGCCGCTTGAAGCCACGGGTGACGAAGAGGCGTGTTTTCGGAATAATTAAGTCTGGACCTGATGAGGATGCCAGAGCCTCCTCTGGCATTGCCGCTCGGGTGATTGGCGTGAAGTAGGTCATATCCGCTGATTTTGAAATACGAGTTGTCCGTAAGGTGGGTTTCTGCAATTAACAATATGTCGACATTGTTTCTTTTCAGGAACAAGTCGATCTCTGGCCTACTTTTTCATAGGCCATTTGCATTCCATAGGACTATTTTGAGCCCTACTTGCATAGTGATGACATAAAAATATTCATCATCGTTGGCATCCGCTCCATTTGAGCTTGTAACAGTGCAATAATGCGCTCCAGATGGACCATTGTTATACCACCTTGCTGCGATGGTGGTGGGGCTGAGGCGTTGGGGGTGCCCTCAGAGGCAGAGTTTTTCGTGACATCTGCGTACGACATTCCTGGTTGAGTGTGACTTGGGGGGAAGACAAACGGTTTTGGGTTTCTGTGTTCGTGAGTAACTGGGGGGCGTGCCAAAGGGCGTGCTTGACTAAAAATAAAATATCTCAATATTAAATAATTTAATATATTTATTAAATATTACACTAAAAAAATACATATGAAAATTGAATACTAAATGAAAATTTCATATATTATTGAATTCAATATTAAATGAAAATTTTATATATTATTGAATTGAAAATTAAATGGAAATTTCATATATTATTAAATTGAAAATTAAATGAAAATTTCATATATTATTGAAAATTAAATGGAAATTTCATATGTTATTGAATTGAATATTAAATTTTTTTTTTTTTTTTTAGTCTGTATTTATTTGCAATCTATCCTATAAGGACAATAAGCAAATTATATAAGGAATTAACAATAGCAGGGTGAGTGAAGTAACAATAGTGGGTTTCATTAAATTAGAATACAGGTATGTAAGAGAGAAAATATAGAATGTATTGGTTAGATATGGCACAGTAATTTCAGAGTTTCAGAAAAAGATACGTGACGCTGCAGCCCTTCTTCTTCTTTGCAGAGCTCACCACTCCACGTCTTGTCAGAATGGAAGATCCAGGGGGTGACATCTTTTGAGACGCCTTGTTTGGGTGCTGTTGTCTAGGAGATTATGGGCCAGTGTGTTATTGTGTGTCTCCAGCCTGGAGCAGTGCCGAATGCCGTACCTCCTGATTTCACTGCTGACAGATGGAACGTTTAGGTCTCTATGGATGACTGAGTTACGAACGAATGCAGGCGCTCCAACAATTCTGCGGAGTAACTTGCTCCGGAAGCGTTGTATAATATTGACATTCGTGTCTGAAGCCGTGCCCCAGAGCTGGATGCCATAAGTCTGCTCTGGAAGCGTTGTATAATATTGACATTCGTGTCTGAAGCCGTGCCCCAGAGCTGGATGCCATAAGTCCACACCGGTTTAATTATGGCTTTGTACAGCAGCACCTTATTGCGGATGCTGAGCTGTGATTTGCTGCCGATGAGCCATTGCATCTTAGCCAGCTTTAAGTTGAGCTGAGCACGTTTTGTTTTTAGATGCGCTTTCCAGTTTAATCGCCTGTCCAGAGTAAGGCCCAGATATTTGACCGAGTTTACGCTCGGGAGAAGCGTCCCATGAAGACTGACCGGGGGGCAGTCGAGCCTGCGTGTGGCGAAGATCATATGCAGGGACTTGTCCGTGTTTATAGCAATGTTCCACCTGTTAAGCCGGGGCTCAAGTATGATCCTGTATGATTTCAGAGGCCTCAACAGGGTTCGGTGCACAGGCAATAAATGCAGTGTCGTCCGCATATGAGGCAACCAGTAGTTGTGGGTGTTGCAGCACTGGTAGGTCTGCAGTGTACAAGGTATAGAGTATAGGGCCAAGTACACTGCCCTGTGGGACGCCCGCTTTGATGCACTCTATTCTGGACGAAGAGCCGTCACACCTTACAAAGAAGCTCCTGTCTGCGAGGTAGGATTTCAGGACCATGTAGTACGGGGCAGGAAGTAGCAGCTTTATTTTGTACAGGAGCCCATCATGCCAGACTCGGTCGAAGGCCTGCTTGACATCCCAAAAGAAAGCGGAGGAATACTGCTTATCTTCAAAAGCGTAAAGCGCCTTCTGGACGATGCGATGGCATTGCTCAGGAGAATATTAAATGAAAATTTCATATATTATTGAATTGAATATTAAATGAAAATTTCATATATTATTGAATTTAATATTAAATGAAAATTTCATATATTAAATTGTTAGTTAAATTATTATTATTGAACATTGAATGAAAATTGCATATATTATTGTTTTGAATATTAAATGAAAATTTCATATATTATTGAATATTAAATGGAAATTTCATATATTATTGAATTGAATATTAAATGAAAATTTCATATAGTATTGAATATTAAATGAAAATTTCATATATTATTGAATTGAATATTAAATGAAAATTTCATATGTAATTGAATATTAAATGGAAATTTCATATATTATTGAATTCATTGGCCTTGCAACTACTGTCTAGATTTGAGCATTTAATATAAGTAAATATTATTATAAATAAATTTATCTTTTGGCCAATACTCGGCATAGTCATCCCTAGAGGAATCGTTGAATAACCGTAAAGAGTCTACTGGAATTCTGGTGTACTTTCAGGTGGATTCAACTTATTTATTGTACTCCTCCGGGAGGTTAAAAGACAATTTTTGCGGGTCTCATCCCTAGCGCCAGTGCCGCCAGCTCTGCACAATGGTTCTACGTAACCAAAAGGAAGGCCACTTCATCTCCTGAAGTATTGGGTCGTAAAAAGGTCGCAAAGGCCCCAGCCAATGTAAAAATCAGACGCCTATCATCTGATTCGTCCATGTCCACAGACACCGATTCTGCTGAAAGCCAATTGGAGCCTGGCCAACTCAGACGCTCGTCTGCTGCTGGTTCAGCTCCATCCATTGTTACCAATAGCAATAGATTTGCCCTGCTTGCCTCAACCGACAACTCAGCAAGTGGCCGTACTTCCGAAGTAGAGCCCGACGTGGCTCCTCCACCAGCTACACCTAAACGGCCGAAAATACCGCCAATCTTCGTCTCCAATGTGAGCGACATTACTGGCATGCTTTCCTTTGTGAAGGCA
Source organism: Drosophila saltans (assembly GCA_018903575.1). Lineage (NCBI taxonomy): Eukaryota > Metazoa > Arthropoda > Insecta > Diptera > Drosophilidae > Drosophila > Drosophila saltans. Next base: position 7,201 of record JAEIGH010000661.1, read on the forward strand.
AAAATCCGTGGAGATGATTTCACCTACAAAACGGGCAGAGACGACCAAGTCCGGGTCATGACAGCCAGTGTGCAGGACTACAGGAGCCTGGTAGCTGCGCTAGAGGTGGAAAAGATACCTTTCCATACGTATCAACTTAAGCAGGAGAGAGCATACATGGCTGTTATCCGTAGCCTTCACCATAGCACTCCATTAAGCTTCATCCGTGAAGAACTGGCAAAGTTGGCAAAGTTGGGACATAAAGTTCGCCACATGACCAATGCCAAGCACCGTATCACGAAGGCACCCATGTCACTTTTCTTTGTTGCCCTCGAGCCAGCTGGAAATAACAAGGACATTTTTAATATCAAACGCCTGTGCAACGCAGTTATTGTTGTCGAGCCACCGAGGAGAAACAATGACGTGCCCCAATGCTATAAGTGCCAGGAATTCAACCACAGATGTTTCAAATGCACGGGTGACCAGGAGCCGGGCAAGTGTCCCAAGGACAAGGAGCAGCCCCCTGAATGCGTGAATTGTGGCGAGAGTCATACAGCTTCGTATAAGGGCTGTAAGGTATACAAGCACGCCAAAAAGCTACGCGAGCAAGGCCAAGCACGCCCTTTGCCACGCCCCACAGTTACTCACGAACACAGAAACCCAAAACCGTTTGTCTTCCCCCCAAGCCACATTCAACCAGGAATGTCGTATGCAGGTGTCACGAAAAACTCTGCCTCTGAGGGCACCCCAACGCCTCAGCCCCACCACCATCGCAGCAAGGTGGCATAACAATGGTCCATCTGGAGCGCATTATTGCCCTGTTACAAGCTCAAATGGAGCAGATGCAAACGATGATGAATATTTTTATGTCATCACTATGCAAGTAGGGCTCAAAATAGTCCTATGGAATGCAAATGGCCTATGAAAAAGTAGGCCAGAGATCGACTTGTTCCTGAAAAGAAACAATGTCGACATATTGTTAATTGCGGAAACCTACCTTACGGACAACTCGTATTTCAAAATCAGCGGATATGACCTACTTCACGCCAATCACCCGAGCGGCAATGCCAGAGGAGGCTCTGGCATCCTCATCAGGTCCAGACTTAATTAATTATTCCGAAAACACGCTTCTTCGTCACACGTGGCTTCAAGCGGCTTCACTTAACATTGCCACCTCCATTGGCAATATTAACATCGCTTCCTGCTATGTCCCTCCCAGGCATGCAGTTGACACACTAATGTTCCACCAAGCCCTTAGCAGTTTTGGATCGAGGTTCCTGGCTGGAGGTGACTTTAACGCAAAGCACACCTGGTGGGGGTCCAGGATTAACAACCTTAAGGGACTTGCACTTTTCCCTTGTATTCGCACCCTCAATGAGACCACCCACTCATCAGGCCAACCTACATACACACTGACCCTAATAAGATCCCTGACCTCCTGGATCTTGCATTCTCCCGAGGCATCAACAGCAGTCGTATCCACACATATGCAGACCATGAGTCTGCAGTCGGACCACAGTGCTATAAAGTTCTGGCTAGACATCCCTTTTGAGACGAACACACACACTACCAGGCTGCTCAGGAAAAACTCTGACAAAGACTCTTTTAAAACTATGCTTGATGAGATCACTGAGCCCAACGCCGGCCTCAACAGTGGAGAGGACATCGACGAGACTGTGGAGAAGCTTACCCGAGACATCTACGAAGTTGCCTGCGCTTCAATTATAAATGAAAATTTCATATATTATTGAATATTAAATGGAAATTTCATATATTATTGAATTGAATATTAAATGTAAATTTCATATACTATTGAATTGAATATTAAATGAAAATTTCATATATTATTGAATTGAATATTAAATGAAAATTTCATATATTATTGAATATTGAATGAAAATTTCATATATTATTGTTTTGAATATTAAATGAAAATTTCATATATTATTGAATATTAAATGGAAATTTCATATATTATTGAATTGAATATTAAATGAAAATTTCATATACTATTGAATATTAAATGGAAATTTCATATATTATTGAATTGAATATTAAATGAAAATTTCATATGTTATTGAATATTAAATGGAAATTTCATATATTATTGAATTGAATATTAAATGAAAATTTCATATACTATTGAATATTAAATGAAAATTTCATATATTATTGAATTGAATATTAAATGAAAATTTCATATATTATTGAATATTGAATGAAAATTTCATATATTATTGTTTTGAATATTAAATGAAAATTTCATATATTATTGAATATTAAATGGAAATTTCATATATTATTGAATTGAATATTAAATGAAAATTTCATATATTATTGTTTTGAATATTAAATGAAAATTTCATATATTATTGAATATTAAATGGAAATTTCATATATTATTGAATTGAATATTAAATGAAAATTTCATATATTATTGAATATTAAATGGAAATTTCATATATTATTGAATTGAATATTAAATGAAAATTTCGTATGTTATTGAATATTAAATGGAAATTTCATATATCATTGAATTGAATATTAAATGAAAATTTCATTTACTATTGAATATTAAATGAAAATTTTATATATTATTGAATTGAATATTAAATGAAAATTTCATATATTATTGAATATTAAATGGAAATTTCATATATTATTGAATTGAATATTAAATGAAAATTTCGTATGTTATTGAATATTAAATGGAAATTTCATATATCATTGAATTGAATATTAAATGAAAATTTCATTTACTATTGAATATTAAATGGAAATTTCATATATTATTGAATTGAATATTAAATGGAAATTTCATATATTATTGAATTGAATGTTAAATGAAAATTTCATATATTATTGACTATTAAATGGAAATTTCATATATTATTGAATTGAATATTAAATGAAAAGTTTCATATACTATTGAATTGAATATTAAATGAAAATTTCATATATTATTGAATATTAAATGGAAATTTCATATATTATTGAATTGAATATTAAATGAAAATTTCATATGTTATAGAATATTAAATGGAAATTTCATATATTATTGAATTGAATATTAAATGAATATTTCATATGTTATTGAATATTAAATGGAAATTTCATATATTATTGAATTGAATATTAAATGAAGATTTCATTTACTATTGAATATTAAATGGAAATTTTATATATTAATGAATTGAATATTAAATGAAAATTTCATATATTATTGAATATTAAATGAAAATTTCATATATTATTGAATTGAATATTAAATGAAAATTTCATATATTATTGAATATTAAATGGAAATTTCATATATTATTGAATTGAATATTAAATGAAAATTTCATATATTATTGAATATTAAATGGAAATTTCATATATTATTGAATTGAATATTAAATGAAAAGTTTCATTTACTATTGAATTCAATATTAAATGAAAATTTCATATATTAAATTGTTAGTTTAAATGGTATTTTCCTTCATAACTGCGCGACTTATAGAAAACGTGGCACAAAACCTATATATGTGGTGTGATGTCGAGCGTTGGTATATTAAATGAATTATAAGTAAATATCTCATATTCATATGATTTAATACATTTAATATCTGCAATATCTATTTATTTATATAAAAGTATGAAGTCTTAAGGTATTTTTATACCCTGTACCCATAGGGTAAAAGGGTATATTAAAGTCGCTAAAATGTATGTAACAGGCAGAAGGAAGCGTTTCCGACCCCATAAAGTTTATATATTCTTGATTGAGACATGTCCGTCTGTCCGTCCGTCTGTCCGTATGAGCCACGCGATCTCAGAGACTATAAGAGCTAGAGCTACCAAATTTGGTGTGAGCATCCGTCTAATATCAAAGCAGGTCAAGTTTTTTTCAAATTTTAGCCACGCCCACTTCCGCCCCCGCAATTGAAAAAAAACGATAACTAGGGCTGCTTTCAAGATATCGTATTCTTACTTGGTACACCTAATTATATACCCAAACTGGACCAGCTGACCAAATTTTGTTGAAATCGGACAATAAACATCGAAGATATGCCTATATCCGTTTTGTACTGAAATGCCAAGGCGGCATTGGCAGATAAGAAAGAGCGAGATAGCATGTGCTCGCTGCTGCTGCATGTAAAAGGGAACTTTGTTTTGAATTGATTGTGATTTTGAGGTTGTTCGATCATTTGTCTAGTGACTACGCAGCTCAAGAGAGTTTAAAATTTTTGCCACGCCCACTTCCGCCCCCGCAATTCAGAAAAAACTAATTATTAGAGCAGTTTTTAAAGAATCAGATTCTTATTTGGCACACCTAATATAATGGCCAAAGTGCATAATCTGACTAAATTTAGTCGAAATCGGACAATAAATATTGGAGATATACGTTGATGCGTTTTGTACTGAAGCGCTTAGGGCGACATTTGCTGGCAAGAGTGAGCGAGATAGCATGCGTGCTCTGTTGCGGCATGTTAAAGAAAATTATTTATGAAAGTAATTGCTATTTCGAGGATGTTTGACTTCATTTAATATAATAACTAGTTGGTACAGGGTATACACAATGTCGGCAGGGACGACTTGCTTGCTTCATTAAAAATACATATGAAAATTGTTACGTGAGTGGTACCTTCCTTCATAACTGCGCGACTTACAGAAAACGTGGCAAAAAAATGTGGTGTGATGTCAAGCGTTGGTATATTAAATGAAGTAAATGTACATATATCATATTCATATGATTTAATACATTTAATATCGGCAATGTCTATTTATTTATATAAAAGTATGAAGTCTTAAGGTATTTTTTAAAAATACATATGAAAATTGTTACGTGAGTGGTACCTTCCTTCATAACTGCGCGACTTACAGAAAACGTAGCAAAAACCCCTATGTGGGGTGGGGGGGCGGGGGGTTTTTTTTAAAATGAAGTAAATGTACATATATCATATTCATATGATTTAATACATTTAATATTGGCAATGTCTATTTATTTGTATAAAATTATGAAGTCTTAAGGTATTTTTAAAAATACATACGTAAATTGTTACGTGAGTGGTACCCTCGGTCATAAATGGTCGATTTATAGAAAACGTGGCACAAAACCTACTCATAATGGACAGTTGATGTTCATTACTTGTTATAGTAAATTATTATATTATAACAATTACCCTATATATGATTAGTGTGTCGCAATTATAACTTGGCGGCGGCATTACTTATCTATTTTAGATAATGAGGGAACTTGCCAAGCTCTATGTATTTAATTTATATTACATATTAATTGGTTCCGGATTTATCGTTATCGCTTATCCCAAAGAATTTGTAAATAAAAGTTTCACTGGATTTATTTTATTTTCAATGGCTTCCCTGTTTGCGAATTCTGTAAATACCTTATAAATGCAAGTTATTATTTCTTTTTCAGCATACATTCTTTGTTATGTAAAAATAAAAAAATAAAAAAAAAAAAAACCAACCTATTAAAGTTCGTTGATGACTTTTGCTTAATATATAATTAACAATATATTTGTTATATTAATGATAAACTAAAGTAAATTATGAATTTACTATCGAAATACAATTATTTATTGAATAAATTAAATAAATGGAAATGTGATTATATATTATGTAGGTGAAAAAATAAAAATATTCTTGAACGAAATTTATAATTATATATTAAATTTAAAAAATAAATATGTCAATGAACGAAAATGTGTGCAATTAAATTATTGCCATATTCGTCGAAAATAAATGGAAACTAATTTATATAGTAATATATCCGCCTCCCCATATAATACCACTCTTATTACTTTATTATAAACAATTCACCCCATCTTTAAATTGCTAATTCAGCAAATCTTGACCCTCTTTTATTTTGTTATAAACAATTCACCCCATCCAATTCCCACGCGTAAAAATGCAAGCTAAGCAAATCTTGACCCCTTTTTATATTATAAACAAATGACCCCATCTAACTCATACGCGCAGCTGCAGCGTCCAAAACAAGAAGATCACTTTTCACCCTTTTCGTGGGAAATCATTATCCAAAACAAATCTTCGAAGTGACCAATCAGAATCGATCAGGCCACTTTAGCCAACTCCCAAAAATCACGCCACCCCCGAAAAATCTCCTATAAATAATCTTAAAACTTTAAGACATCAGTTTGAGTTCTTCTTTACACTCGATACGCGAACAGTTCAGTTCTTCCTTACGCGAACAGTTCAGTTCTTGATACGCGAACACTTCTGTTAGAGTTTAGTTCTCCTTTACATTTTTGATTCGCGATTCCTTTTTATATTTAACACAGAAGCAGTTAGTTCAGCATTAAGTGCACGTTAATATAAGTATCCTTTGTAAAAAAACAACTCCGTTGAAATTAAATAAAGACATTTTTTTTAATCAACGTTAAACAAAAATATAAAATTGGCGCAGTCGGTAGGATAAAACAAAAAGTTAAAGTGCAGTGAGTTAAATACCAGGACCTTTGTACCGATAAAAACTGTTAATATACCAGAAGACACTAAACAACCTGTTTTATCCGCAGAAGAATCTTCGTGCCAGAAGACACGAGATATACATAAGTTAAAACCAAAAATTCAATAAAACAAAAAAAAAAAAAAAAAAAACAACAAATCTAAAAATAAGAAATTCACAAGAAAAAATGAAGCAAGCAAGTCGTCCCTGCCGACATTGAGTATACCCTGTACCAACTAGTTATATTGAATAAAGTCGAACACCCTCGAGATCTCCTTTGATTTAATTCAAAATTTTCATCGAATGCATGCTATCTCGCTCACACCTGGCACAGCTAATCTCGCACTTGTTGGTTCAGTACAAAACGCACATTCGTATATCTCCTATATTTATTGTCCTATTTCGACTAAATTTAGTCAGATGTTGCATTTTAGCCACATTATTAGATGTGCCAAGTAAGAATGTGATTTCTTCTTCTAGTAATTCATTCTTCTTAGTAATTCATTTTTTCTAAATTGCGGGGGCGGAAGTGGGCGTGGCAAAAATTTTAAACTATCTTAATTTGCGTAGGCACTAAACAAAAGTTCGAACACTCTCGAAATCGCAATCAATTCAAAACAAAATTCCCCTTTACATGCAGCAGCAGCGAACGCATGCTATCTCGCTCTTTCTTATCTGCCAATGTCGCCTTGGCAATTTAGTACAAAATTCAAATGGCTATATCTCCGATGTTTATTGCTCGATTTGAACGAAATTTGGTCAGTTTGTGCAGTTTGTTTGTATAATTATGTCTACCAAATAATAATTCGTTATCTTTCATACAGCTCTAGTAAATTGATTTTAAAATTTTCTTTTTTCATTTGCGGGGGCGGAAGTGGGCGTGGCAAAAATTTGAAACAAACTTGACCTGCCTGGGCATAAGACGGATGTTCACACCAAATTTGGTAGCTCTAGCTCTTATAGTCTCCGAGATCTAGGTGTTCATACGGACGGACGGACGGACGGACGGACAGACGGACATGTCTCAATCGACTCGGCTGTTGATGCTGATCAAGAATATATATACTTTATAGGGTCGGAAACGCTTCCTTCTGCCTGTTACATACAAAGGGTATAAAAGGGTATATTAAAGTCGCTAAAATGTATGTAACAGGCAGAAAGAAGCATTTCCGACCCCATAAAGTATATATATTCTTGATCAGCATCACCAGCTGAGTCGATTGAGACATGTCTGTCTGTCCGTCCGTCTGTCCGTCTGTCCGTCCGTCCGTATGAACACCTAGATCTCGGAGACTATAAGAGCTATAAGAGCACCAAATTTGGTGTGAACATGCGTCTAATGCATACACAGATCAAGTTTGTTTCAAATTTTTGCCACGCCCACTTCCGCCCCCGCTATTCGGAAAAATGTATTACTAGAGCTGTATTAAAGATATCGTATTCTTACTTGGCACACCTAATTATTTAGCCAAATTGGATTAGCTGACAAAATTGTGTCCAAATCGGTCAATAAATATCGGAGATATTGCTATATTTGCTTTGTACTGCCAAAGGCGACAGTGGCTTGCAAGAGTGAGCGAGATAGCACGCGATATTCTATGCTGTGCATTTAAAGGCTTAAGAGTTTTCGGTGGATAGGAGTAAATGTAAATGTATATGTATGTATGTGTGTATGAATATACACATTTCTATTTCGCGAACAATTAATACACATGTATAAACACAATTCATATTTTTTGCAAACCCTCATATGTAAATTTGTATGTATATGCATTTCAATTTTAGCTAGTGAATTGTATATGTACATATATACATATGAGATAGAGAGAAAGATACATATATAAATTTATGTACATACAAATGAACACATACATATATAGACTCATTGACTAAAAATTAGGATCACAAAAACCCTTTGTATTTGTAATAGGTAGCGGGGGTTCACGGCCATGATGTTTTATAACGGGCTTGGAAAACCCACACTAGGAAATCGGTACCTGTCTAGTATCTGTTTAAAAAGGGTGGAAAAAAGGTTCCTGAAAATCCCATAATGAAATTTGAAAATATGCACGTGTAGGGAAAAACGGTATTACCTGTTGCGTAAGTAACCGCGAGCGTAACAATTTTCCCCCACCTACCAGACCGGTGACCTGCTTTTTATCGTTTTTGTCAAAGGTCGGTTTAAACGTATTTTTCCATTCATTACCTAAAAGTCTCATTTCTTTGCGGATTCGCGATCTGCCCGCGAATTAGTTTTAAACTTATCCTACAAGTGTAAACATCGGTTTTGTGATAGTTTTTCTTCATTGTGTTGTGAATATTATAAAATTGCTAAAAAAAGAGATTTGTGATTTTCCAAAAAGTCAGTAAATAGTCTTGTTTTAAAGTGCGTTCGCTAATTAAGATTATCGTGCCGCGCGTGTTTTAGTGTGAAATAACGTATGTTATTTCGTCTGACGCTTCTTTTATTGGAAAATTGTGAGTCAATCTTTACATTTTTATCTTTTATTCATAAAATTGTTTTTTCAAGACATTTATGAAATTATTTTTAATAATTACTATTTTTTAAATTTTTTTCATTTCATTTTCTTTTTTTTCATTTTATAAAATTTCAAGTTTTTTACAAATATTTTTTAAATTTCAAAATCCATGTTTATCTTCCTTTTGATTGATACGATACCTTTAATTGTCCGTTCTTTACAAAATTTCTTTTTCCAAACAAAATTTTCTACTTAAATTTTTTTATTTTCCCTTTTTGAATTCTTTAAGTTTTTAATTACTCCATAATCAATTTTTATATACACATTAATTTCTTTTACCACATTTTCATTTTATATATTTTACCTTATATATATATATATATATATATATATTTTATATACTATATCTTCTGGACGTTGACGCGTACAATGCGCAGTACGTTCAAGTGGTCCAAGCGACACCAGGACAAAGCCTGTTACGCGCGAACCCTATCAGACAGCATGCAAAAACGAAGTCGCGTGGACAACGGACGACAACTAAAATAATAATTAAGACTAACTACTAGATAGATAATTTAAAATAGTAGTTTTTAGAATAGATATAGAGAACTCTGATCCGATTACAGAATAAAGGCGGTTGTAGTCGGAACAGAGAACTCGAAAAGGTTCATGCAAAGAATAGTTAGAAGTACAGCGTGTTAAAGTTAAAGGGACATAATTTCGGGTTAGTCTACAAGGTACAGATAGATTGACCTGATTAAGTAAATTAGGACAATCTATTTGTCCATTTAGAAGCTTATGAATAAACAAAGTACCAAGCATTACTCTACGATTAAGTAAGGAGGGAAGGTTAATTAAAAGAAGTCTTTTAGAATAAGAGGGCAGGTTAACATTTCGATCCCAGTTTAAACCACGAAGAGCAAAAATTAGAAACTGTTTTTGAACAGATTCAATTTTAACTTGGTGTGATCCATATTGTGGAGACCAAACACATGATCCATACTCCAAAATGGGGCGGACCAGTGAAATAAAAAGAGTTTTGGTTGTGTAAGGATCGTCAAATTCTTTCGACCATCGCTTAACGAAACCAAGACAACTCATGGCTTTATTGACAGTGATATTAATATGACGAGTAAAATTTAATTTGTGGTCCATGAGTACACCCAAATCATTAATCTCGTTCAAACGTTCAAGTGGGGTATTATTGAGATAATATACCACTAATTGAAAAGAGGATCTATGAAATGACATGACATTACATTTTGAAACATTAAGGTTTAATAAGTTAATTTCACACCAAGTTTGAAAGTTATTAAGATCGACTTGAAGCAGACGTGGAGAGCTTAAGTCTTTAAAACTAATACAAAGTTTAACATCATCAGCGTACATAAGCACGCGAGAGTGAGTTACAACTGACGGAAGGTCATTAATGAAAAGCGTAAAAAGCAGTGGTCCTAGATGGCTACCTTGTGGCACCCCCGAGGTCACATTGATGGTCTTCGAAAGATAAGTTTTAAATAAAACTTTTTGTGTACGGTTATTAAGATATTGAGAAATCCAATTAAGCAAAAGGCTTGGAATCCCAAGTTCGTTCAGCTTGAACAAAAGCAGTGTATGATTGACAGAATCAAAAGCCTTACTGAAGTCAGTATAAATGACATCAGTTTGCAATGCATTCCTGAATCCTTCGATCGCTAAAGAAGTAAACTCTAAAAGGTTAGTGGTAGTGGATCTACGTTTCATAAACCCATGCTGAGAAGATGAAAGAATAGAACTACAGAAATGTTGCAGTTGAGAAGTTATAATTTTCTCAAATGCCTTCGGAATAGCAGACAATTTGGAAATACCCCTATAATTAGAAGCTGCGGATTTATTACCCTTTTTATGGAAAGGAATAATAAAAGATTCTTTCCAAATGGTTGGAAAAGAGGAAGTTTCAACGGACAAAGTAAATAACTTAAGAATCGGGGAAATCAAAGTCTCAGCGCAAAACCTGAGTACACAACCAGGTATCCCATCAGGTCCTGGTGAGTACACAGGCTTCACTAAAGTAAGCACGCTGAGAAGCGAATCTTCATCGATCACAGGATTAAAGACGCAATTAGACCTTTTCAGCTGATAAGGATAAGAGAAGTTAGCTCGATGATCTTTGGAGGAATAGGTCGTTTTGAAAAAATCAGCAAACATATCGGCAATGGCCTGATCATCGTCTGCTTTATTATTTTCAAAACATAAATAGGACGGGTGCACTGCCACCTTTCGTTTGGCGTTAACGAAGTTATAAAATTGCTTAGGATCACGGGTGAACTGAAGTTTACAACGCCTAATGTAATCCTTATAGCATAGTGTATTAAGCACTGAAAAATTCGATCGAGCAACAGCATAGAGAGAGAAATCAGACGGTCGACCCGATTTTTTAAACTTTCTATAATATCTAGACTTTACATTTTTCAAATTAGTTAACTCACGTGTAAACCATGGCGGTTTGTTAGACAATACATGGGTCACACGTGGAACACAAGCATCAAAAAGTGAAAACATAGTATTATAGAAAAAACAAATGGCAGCATTCATATTTCGAATTCCATTTCGATTTCAAATTCCATATCGATTTCGAAATCCAAATCGAATTCGTAATCCATATCGAATTCGAAATCCATTACGATTTAAAATCCATTTTGCATTCGAAATCCATTTCGAATTCGAAATCCATTTTGATAACGAAATCCATATCGATTTCAAAATAGATTTCGCTTTCGAATTTCACTTCGATTTCGAAATCCAATTCGAATCCGAAATCCGTATTGAAATCAAAATCAATATCTATTTCAAATTCA
>JAEIGH010000265.1:0-96149 GCA_018903575.1 Drosophila saltans
AAATATTTATTATTATTATTATTAAAGTGTAGGATATAGTTATAAACTATCAACCTAACTATATTTTACAAGCACTGGCAACTAAGGCCTTCGGCTTAGACGAAAAACTACATCCATACACTAGCCTGGGATTCGAACCCGGATCCTCGTTGTTCAGTTGACTAAATGACTGGGCCACTTAGACAACTCATCTACCGAGGACTGCATATTAAATATAAAAATTTCCAATAATATACCATGTGTTTTAAAATTTTGTAAAATATTAAAACAACTTATTGAGCATAGTCTTAGAACCCTCAACCATATGTAGTCCAAGCAGCACTCTAAAATAAATTAAAGTACCATAACAGCATGGACTGCGATATGCGTTCAAAAGGTCGATGTTCATGTGTCCTGCAGTTCACACGATGACGCACAGTTTGCTGCGTTCTTCATCGACCCATGAGCCGAGTGATCCACCGCTTAGAGAGAATATATTTAGTTTTTATTTCATTACGTCATTAAAATTTTTTATTGAAAGAAATTAAAAATACACCATTTTACTGGCATATATCAATTCCTTCAATAAATTCTTTATCCCAATATAATGCTGCGAAAATGTCTTAGTTTTACATAATTGATTGCATACTGGTGTTGTTGAATAATATATATTAAATTTTTGCATTATTGTATACGATCGACATATGTAAAACATTAACCTTTATAAACCAGGTACTACATTTTATTCTTGGGTTGTTGCTTTAACCATTGTATGCAAATAGACCAATAATAAGCAATACAATAGCAACGTGTACATTGTGGTACATATACACGCCGAAAAATAATAATGTTTTAATTTTGCATATTTAAGTTTTTATTTATATTGAATATAACAATATTATTTTTCGCATTTTTAAATTTGGTGTTATATATATATTTAATAACGGCTGCAACATACAATAATGATCCTTCCGCAGGTTCACCTACGGAAACCTTGTTACGACTTTTACTTCCTCTAAATAATCAAGTTCGGTCAACTTTTGCGAAACAATCGTAACACACAAGTGATTACGTCCGGAAACCTGACTAAATAATTCAATCGGTAGTAGCGACGGGCGGTGAGCACAAAGGGCAGGGACGTAATCAATGCGAGTTAATGACTCACAATTACTAGGAATTCCAAGTTCATGTGAACAGTTTCAGTTCACAATCCCAAGCATGAAAGTGGTTCAGCGGTTTACCCGGACCTCTCGGTCTAGGAAATACACGTTGATACTTTCATTGTAGCGCGCGTGCAGCCCAGGACATCTAAGGGCATCACAGACCTGTTATTGCTCAAAGTCACTATTGCTAGACGCAATTTGTCCATTTAAGAAGCTAGTGTCCTTATAATGGGACAAACCAACAGGTACGGCTCCACTTATATAAACACATTCAAACACAATAAACATTTTACTGCCACCATGAAGGCAATGAAGGCAATATAAGCTTCAACACCATAATCCTGAAGATATCTATTTAATATATTTGAGTCTCGTTCGTTATCGGAATTAACCAGACAAATCACTCCACGAACTAAGAACGGCCATGCACCACCACCCATAGATTCGAGAAAGAGCTATCAATCTGTCTTACACACTTATGTTCGGACCTGGTAAGTTTTCCCGTGTGGAGTCAAATTAAGCCGCAGGCTCCACTCCTGGTGGTGCCCTTCCGTCAATTCCTTTAAGTTTCAGCTTTGCAACCATACTTCCCCGGAGCCCAAAAGCTTTGGTTTCCCGGGAAGCGACTGAGAGAGCCATAAAAGTAGCTACACCCAATTGCTAGCTGGCATCGTTTATGGTTAGAACTAGGGCGAATCCAAAGGGATATCGAAATCGATATGGATATTTAAATCGATATGGATGCCGAAATAGATGTGGATATCGAAATCCATGCGGATATCGAAATCGAAATGGATATCGAAATCCATAGTGATATCAAAGGATATATCGATTGTATTTAAATAGATTATTCATAGATATCAATCAAGGGATATCGAAATCGATATGGATATCGAAATCGATATGGATATCGAAATCGATAAGGATATCGAAATCCATGGGGATATCGAAATCGCTATCTGATCGCCTTCGAACCTCTAACTTTCCTTCTTGATTAATGAAAACATCTTAGGCAAATGCTTTCGCTTAAGTTAGTCTTACGACGGTCCAAGAATTTCACCTCTCGCGTCGTAATACTAATGCCCCCAAACTGCTTCTATTAATCATTACCTCTTGATCTGAAAACCAATGAAAGCAGAACAGAGGTCTTATTTCATTATCCCATGCACAGAATATTCAGGCATTTGAAGCCTGCTTTAAGCACTCTAATTTGTTCAAAGTAATTGTACCGGCCCACAATAACACTCGATGAAGAGCACTAATGCAGGTTTTTAAATAGGAGGAATATATAAAAAAATACTAGTACTTAATTATATATAAGAACTCCACCGATAATACGCTTACATACATAAAGGTATAGTACTAACTACAATTGTAAGTTGTACTACCCGTATGAAGCACAAGTTCAACTACGAACGTTTTAACCGCAACAACTTTAATATACGCTATTGGAGCTGGAATTACCGCGGCTGCTGGCACCAGACTTGCCCTGTGTGTGTACTCATTCCAATTACAGGGCCTCGGATATGAGTCCTGTATTGTTATTTTTCGTCACTACCTCCCCGAGCTGGGAGTGGGTAATTTACGCGCCTGCTGCCTTCCTTAGATGTGGTAGCCGTTTCTCAGGCTCCCTCTCCGGAATCGAACCCTGATTCCCCGTTACCCGTTGCAACCATGGTAGTCCTAGATACTACCATCAAAAGTTGATAGGGCAGACATTTGAAAGATCTGTCGTCGGTACAAGACCATACGATCTGCATGTTATCTAGAGTTCAACCAATATAACGATCAAATGATCGCTTGGTTTTAGCCTAATAAAAGCACACGTCCCAAAAGATCCGTGTTTTAATTGCATGTATTAGCTCTAGAATTACCACAGTTATCCAAGTAACTGTTAACGATCTAAGGAACCATAACTGATATAATGAGCCTTTTGCGGTTTCACTTTTAATTCGTGTGTACTTAGACATGCATGGCTTAATCTTTGAGACAAGCATATAACTACTGGCAGGATCAACCAGAATAATGTTATTTATATATTATATGTACTGTTGATATATATATCAAACAGACATATTAGATTTGATTTGATTTTAAACGATACTTGACAATTTAATATATTTTTAAATAAAACAATAATATATATATAAATTAGTTTCCATTTATTTTCGACGAATATGGCAATAATTTAATTGCACACATTTTCGTTCATTGACATATTTATTCATTAAATTTAATATATAATTATAAATTTCGTTCAAGAATATTTTTATTTTTTCACCTACATAATATATAATCACATTTCCATTTATTTAATTTATTCAATATATATATTTGAATTAAATAATTGTATTTCGATAGTAAATTCATAATTTACTTTAGTTTATTATTAATATAACAAATGTATTGTTAATTATATATTAAGCAAAAGTCATCAACGAACTTTAATAGGTTGTTTTTTAATTTTTTTATTTTTACATAACAAAGAATGTATGCTGAAAAAGAAATAATAACTTGCATTTATAAGGTATTTACAGAATTCGCAAACAGGGAAGCCATTGAAAATAAAATAAATCCAGTGTAACTTTTATTTACAAATTCTGGGGATAAGCGTTAACGATAAATCCGGAACCAATTAATATGTAATATAAATTAAGTACATAGAGCTTGGCAAGTTCCCTCATTATCTAAAATAGATAAGTAATGCCGCCGCCAAGTTATAATTGCGACACACTAATCATATATAGGGTAATTGTTATAATATAATAATTTACTATAACAAGTAATGAACATCAACTGTCCATTATGAGTAGGTTTTGTGCCACGTTTTCTATAAATCGACCATTTATAACCGAGGGTACCACTCACGCAACAATTTTCGTATGTATTTTTAATGAAGCAAGCAAGTCGTCCCTGTCGACGTTGAGTATACCCTGTACCAACATAAGAAGTAGCCATCAATTTCATACAAAATTTTCCTTTACATGCAGCTACAGCGAACGCATGCTATCTCGCTCTATCTTGTCTGCCAATGCCGCCTTGGGATTTCAGCGCAAAACGGATATAGGCATAACTCCGAGGTTTTTTGTCCGATTTCCAGTTTTAGTATATGATTAGGTGTGCCAAGTAAGAACACAATATCTTTTGTACAGCTCTAGTTATTCGCTTTCCCGATTTGCGGGGGCGAAAGTGGGCGTGGCAAAAATTTGAAACAAGCTTGATCTGTGTATGTATTAGACGCATGTTCACACCAAATTTGGTGGCTCTAGCTCTTATAGTCTCCGACATCTAGGTGTTCATACGGACGGACAGACGGACAGACGGACGGACGGACAGACAGACAGACATGTCTCAATCAACTCGGCTGGTGATGCTGATCAAGAATATATATACTTTATTGGGTCGCAAATGCTTTCTTCTGCCTGTTACATACATTTTAGCGACTTTAATATACCATTTTACTCTATGGGTACAGGGTATAAAAATACCTTAAGACTTCATAATTATACCCTGTACCCATAGGGTAAAAAGGTATATTAAAGTCGCTAAAATGTATGTAACAGGCAGAAATATACATTTCTGACCCCATAAAGTATATATATTCTTGATCAGCACCACTAGCCGAGTCGATTGAGCTATGTCCGTCTGTCCGTCCGTCTGTCCGTCCGTCCGTTTGTCCGTCCGTCTGTCCGTCCGTCTGTCCGTCTGTATGAACACCTAGATCTCGGAGACTATAAAAGCTAATGCATGGACAGATCAAGTTTTTTTCAAATTTTTGCCACGCCCACTTCCGCCTCCGAAAATCGCGAAAATAAATTACTAGAACTGTATTAAAGAAATCGTATTCTTATTTAGCACACCTAATTCTATACCCAAACTGCTCCACTTGACCAAATTTTGTCCAAATCGGACAAAAAATTTCGGAGATATACCTATATGAGTTTTGCACTGAATTGCCAAGGCGACATTGGCTGGCAAGAGTGAGCGAGACAGCATGCGTTCGCTATTGCTGCATGTTAAAGAGAATTTTGCATGAAATTGATTGCGATCTTGGGGGTGTTCGATTTTATTGAATATAAGGTACAGGGTATACTCAATGTCGGCTGGGACGACTTGCTTGCTTCATTTTATATAAATAAATAGACATTGCCGATATTAAATGTATTAAATCATATGAATATGATATATGTACATTTACTTCATTTAATATACCAACACTCGACATCACACCACATATATAGGTTTTTTGCCACGTTTCCTGTAAGTCGCGCAGTTATGAAGGAAGGTACCACTCAATTCAATAATATATGAAATTTTCATTTAATATTCAATTCAATAGTATATGAAATTTTCATTTAATATTCAATAATATATAAAATGTTCATTTAATATTCAATTCAATAATATAAGAAATTTTCATTTAATATTCAATAATATATGAAATTTCCATTTAATATTCAATAATATATGAAATTTGCTTACCGCCGAGAGTGATCCAGCTACTTGCCAACATCTTTAACAGGATCTTTGATCTCTGCCACTTCCCCACCCAATGGAAGTGTGCAGAGATTATAATGATTCCAAAACCTGGGAAACCTGAGCATGAACTATCCTCGTATCGTCCGATCAGTTTGCTAGCAATACTCTCCAAGATATTCAAAAGAATATTTTTGGTTAGAGTGCTGCCGCTACTGGACGAAGGAAACATAACCCCAGAACACCAGTTTGGTTTCCGGCAACATCACGGCACTCCTGAGCAATACCATCGCATCCTGTACAAAATAAAGCTGCTACTTCCTGCCCCGTACTTCATGGTCCTGAAATCCTACCTCGCAGACAGGAGCTTCTTTGTAAGGTGTGACGGCTCTTCGTCCAGAATAGAGTGCATGAAAGCGGGCGTCCCACAGGGCAGTGTACTTGGCCCTATACTCTATACCTTGTACACTGCAGACCTACCAGTGCTGCAACACCCACAACTACTGGTTGCCTCATATGCGGACGACACTGCATTCATGGCCTGTGCACCGAACCCTGTTGAGGCCTCTGAAATCATACAGGATCAACTGCTTATACTTGAGCCCTGGCTTAACAGGTGGAACATTGCTATAAACACGGACAAGTCCCTGCATATGACCTTCGCCACACGCAGGCTCGACTGCCCCCCGGTCAGTCTTCATGGGACGCTTCTCCCGAGCGTAAACTGGGTCAAATATCTGGGCCTTACTCTGGACAGGCGATTAAACTGGAAAGCGCATCTAAAAACAAAACGTGCTCAGCTCAACTTAAAGCTGGCTAAGATGCAATGGCTCATCGGCAGCAAATCACAGCTCAGCATCCGCAATAAGGTGCTGCTGTACAAAGCCATAATTAAACCGGTGTGGACTTATGACATCCAGCTCTGGGGCACGGCTTCAGACACGAATGTCAATATTATACAACACTTCCAGAGCAAGTTACTCCGCAGAATTGTTGGAGCGCCTGCATTCGTTCCTAACTCAGTCATCCATAGAGACCTAAACGTTCCATCTGTCAGCAGTGAAATCAGGAGGCTGGAGACACACAATAATACACTCGCCCGTGATCTGCTAGACAACAGCACCCAAACAAGGCGTCTCAAAAGATGTCACCCCCTGGATCTTCCATTCAAGAAGAAGAAGGGCTGCAGCGTCACGTATCTTTTTCTGAAACTCTGAAATTACTCTGTCATATCTAACCAATACTTTCTATATTTTCTCTCTTCCATACCTGTATTCTAATTGAATGAGACCCACTATTGTTACTTCACTCACCCTGCTATTGTTAATTCCTTATATAATTTGCTTATTGTCCTTATAGGATAGATTGCAAATAAATACAAACTAAAAAAAAAAAAAAAAAAAAAAAAAAAAATATGTATTTTTAAAAATACCTTTAGACTTCATACTTTTATATAAATAAATAGACATTGCCGATATTAAATGTATTAAATCATATGAATATGAGATATTTACTTTTAATTCATTTAATATACCAACGCTCGACATCACACCACATATATAGGTTTTGTGCCACGTTTTCTAAAAGTCGCGCAGTTATGAAGGAAAATACCATTTAATTAACAATTTAATATATGAAATTTTCATTTAATATTGAATTCAATAATATATGAAATTTTCATTTAATATTCAATTCAATAATATATGAAATTTTCATTTAATATTCAATTCAATAGTATATGAAATTTTCATTTAATATTCAATTCAATAATATATGAAATTTCCATTTAATATTCAATTCAATAATATATGAAATTTTTATTTAATATTCAATTCAATAATATATGAAATTTCCATTTAATATTCATCTATATATATAAAATTCTCGTGTCACAGTTTTCGAAGTCATACTCCTCCGAAACGGCTTGACCGATTTTGATGAAATTTTTCTTATCCGGTATCTATGAGAATCGGCCAACATGTATTTTTCATCCCCTTTCTTTCTCACTCCCTACCACATTCTTACATACATACAAAATATACACATTCTAACATACATACATACATACTTACACTAAGTAAGCTAGGAAACTATTTATATGCCAAAACAACGTTTGCCGGGTCAAATAGGTTATTATTTATGGATGTTTTGTACAATAAGCAATGCCAAGAAAACGCAAAGGGGCTGATTTGGGCCGCAGTAAAAGTAACGCTCGGTACTTGCGAAATAGCAGATCCGAAAGAGCAGAAGTACAACTCCAGCAACAAAATACTGATGCGCGTGTCAGAATGGCGCAATTTTATCAAGAAGAGCCAGAAGATACACGAGCTGAACGCAATGAAGTCAGAAGATTAGAACAACGACAATCACGCCGTTTCACAGCCAATAGACTAAGAACAAATTACGAACAACGACCACAGGTACATCGAGCATTTAAATGACATCGTTCGGAGCAACAGAAATAGTTCGAAATACTAATACAAATGGTCACCAATTCAATTCTACATTCAAAATCATAGGCCAAGTTTATCATAAAGAGGGCTCACTGCTGCCAATGCCAAACGAACCACATAAATTCTAACAAATTTACTTTATGGGAGGCGAGGATTCTGGAAGCGCACTTGCCAATCGCGTGAATGCACGTTGTGATTATAATAACCTTGATTCACTTTATGGCAGGCGCATCGTTAGCGAGCTAGATGCTCTTTTGAACGAGCACAACGAGTTGTTGAAAATATTCAAATCACATATGCACCAATTACAAAGCGATAATTACGCTATCGTCATTAATCCTGATAAAACACCAGCTGGAGAGCATATTCGTAGATTCAATGCACCCGTTGTTGATGATGTTGCTGGAATCATGGTTGTCGACTTTACAGCTGCACGAGAAATTGTGATTTGTAGAAGAAATGGTAATCTTCAGTTCATTTCGGACACACATCGTTCATATGATGCTCTCCAATATCCGCTAATATTCTGGAAGGGACAAGACGGATATTGCATAAACATAAAACAACGAGACCCTGTATCAGGTACTTCATTGATTATTATTTTAATCATTAATCATTTAACAAAAAAATTAAATTATTACAGGAGCTGAAACAAACAAGACCGTTAGCTCAAAGGATTATTATGCGTACCGATGAATGATTAGACGTGGTCTGGACAACGTCATTTTACGATGTCGTGAGCTTTGTCAACAATTCATGGTCGACATTGTAATGGTCGGGATTCTATGGAAAGAATTTAAAATTTTGGCAGGCTGGCCTTTTAAATCGTTAGTTAGGCGCGTAAGAAAAATTCTCGCATGCTGCGATTTACAGTCCCTAGCACTGCTTGAAAGTTTGGTTATCAATTGATGAATAGAGGGCGCAACGCAGCTTTAACTATGGCCTCTGACCAGTGACACTGATCACAGCCAACTTCAGGGAAGAAAATAAGAGCTTTTGATTAAGCCGAGGGTATAAAAGGGCATGTTTTACCTCGTGCAGTCTTTTCTATTTCATTCCAATACCCAAAAAGTGGAAAAGTACAGATGTGTGCTTAAAATTATTTTTGACTTGTGGTTTTTATATTTCGGCAACTTATACAAGAAAAAAAAGGCCACACACAAATCCACAAGGTGGACCGCCACACGTTTTTATCCAATTGAAGTGGAATCAGTGGAAAATTTAAGCCATCCGAAGGCTTGAAAAAGAAAAAACGTGGTCCTTGGCCTCCGGGAAAAAAGTGTCCAAAAAATTGCATATGTTTGGGCATTAACACCCACAGGTATGTTTTACTAAAAAAAAAAAAACTGGAAGCCACTGATCTTCCTAATAAACCCAAATTATTGCCATTTAAACAGGTAGCTACGGCTCCAGCATTTTGCCCATTCGAGGCTCGCCTTTGCAGAAGAGCACCTGGCTGCTGGAGTACCCCTGCATTTTTGTGAATTGGAGTATCTCAGAACTTGGAAAATTACAAGAGATAGGAAAGAAAAAAAAAACAACAGTAACACCGTAACCACCATCAACCGAGACCAGATCAGTGTCGTTAATTCGTTCGCCGATGTCGGATGTTTCCAACGATCGGTGGTGATAGTTTTTTTGTGTGTATAGTGTAAACCCTCATAGCAAATTAGAGGCCCCGATTTAAGAATATAACTTTGCTCAAAGTCAAACGAATTGGCGTAAAGTCTTACAAGAAAAAAAATTTAATTGTTCTTAATTCTCGATTCGTAAAAGTAAAAGAAACCATAAGCCTTTCAAGCAGTGTGGATTAGAACAAGACTTGTGCCGCGGTATTCATAAAGAACAAACCCAAAAGAAAAGAAAAAAAAAATATAGCAACACATGGAATCAATACTTAAGTAATCAGAACAACCGTTATGGAATTTGTTCAATAATTAGGTATTGGTTTATCCAAGTGTTTTGCTTATAATCGTTTTTTTTAAGCATGCCTTAGTGAGTGAAGTCAACCAAAAAAAAAAAAAAAAAATATTAATACATATATAGTTACAAAAGAAACAGAAAAAAATAAATTTCCATCTAGCTGTCACCAAATCATCGTTGGAAGGCCTTCCACCGTTGGAGCAACCACTCAAGTAAAATATAATTTACAAAAATGCGAGTAAGTTTATCTGTCTAAAATTTTTCTATTTTTCTATTTGATATATATATATATATATATATATATATATATATATATATATTAGGGCGGGTCAATTTGTATGGAGTCAAAAAAACGTGATAAGCGTCCACCAGATTATGAATCTACAAAGAATTCTAAGAAACTTTCACCAAGAAACCATGTCTCTAAAATTAATTCCTAGCCCCCGCAGAGAAGCATCAAGGTTTCAGTTTTGGGTATTTGGGTTTTAAGGCAATATAACATAAGTAACCCATTTTTTAATCGGTTTGGTTGTAGCCAAACAGGAGGCAACTCTGTCTAAAATTCCGAATCTGTCACGCTGTTGTATTTAACTTCGTTGCTTTCAAGAAAGAATCGTTTCATTATTTTTCTAAAAAGGTTGAAAGTAAGTAAAGAATAAAAAGCTATGGAAACTTCTGCTATGTCAGTTGATGGCAATTCAGAAATTGATAGCGTTGTAATTATGTCCACGTCAAGTTGCAATACAAGTCAGGTCGCAAATATAATTGGCACACCAAGTCGGTTTTCGGAATTAAATTTGCCTAGCTATAGAGATGTTTTGAAATATTATTTCTACGTGAGTGAACTTAAGAAAGAGGAAACAAAAAAACAACATTCTTTTGCAAGCCTTACGCCGCTCGTAGCAAATAAAATAATAGAAATTTGGGAAAAAACTAAGATTAAGTTAATAAATAAGAAGAGCATTTTAAAAAAAGCTTAACATGTTCCTTAAAAAATATCTAAGAGAGTCTAAAAATATATCCCGCTCAAGTTCGGTAACTGAATTTGATAAAACGTTGAATAAATTATTTTATATTGCCAAGTGCGGTTGCAAAACATTGATGCCTTGCTCCTGTGGATTGATTCCCGATCACCTAAAAATATTTATGGTTGACCAACATACGAGCAGAAGAAATACAATTCCCGAGTACCCGCAAAATGTTGTTGATGAACTATCAAGCCGATTGCCAGGTAACTTTGATTCCTCGTATAAACCTGAATGTTCGCTCATGAATGGAGAATGCGAATACGAGTTTGCGATTCCAGCTGCAAGAGCTCCAATTTTGAATAAAAGGGGACCTTACTGTAAACGATTTGACATGTTTAATTTCGCAATGATGTGTGACAGATTCGGGATTTCAGACAGAGTTGCCTCCTGTTTAGCTACAGCCCTATTTAAAGACATTGGTTTTACTGATGAAAACGGTGAGGAAATAATTGTTGACAAATGTAAAGTGAGTCGAGAAAAAAAAAAAACAGGGAGTCCATTCGTCGTAAGCAGCAAAATGATTCTGCTTTACTAGCTTTTTCTTTTGATGGCAGGAAAAATAATGCACTGACACGGCAAGAAATTAATGGGAAATTCCACCCTAGGATTCAAAAAGAGTCTCATATTGTGATTTCAAAGGAACCGCAAAGCAAGTTGTTGGGTCACGTGAAAGTTGATGCTGAGGATTCCAACACAAAACAAATTAAATTATTGGAGTTCTTTAAGGAACAAAATTTAAATCTTTGTAGCTTAATAGGAATTTGCTGTGATGGAGAACCCACCAATACGGGAACTGAAAATGGCATTATTCGAAAGTTTGAAGTTTTTTTAAATAAACCATTACATTGGTTTATTTGTTTATTACATTTTAACGAACTTCCGCTGCGCCATTTGTTTATTGCCTTAGAAAATTCGAATACAAGTGGACCACGCACAGCTAGTGGAACCTTGACGAAGTTACTTGAGACATGTGAACAACTTCCGGTAAGCGCCGATTTCTAATACATTATGATTAAATTAAAATGAGTATTTTGTTATAGGCTATATCACAATTTGAACCCATTTCGTTTGGGAACATGCCGCCAGCTATGGATAGTAAAACTGAAAAAAACCTATCTACAGATGTTTTATATCTGTATCGAATAGCTAAAGCTGTGTCGAAAGGTTCTTGTCCAGAAACTATATTTTGTGTATAACGCCCACTCTCGTACTACGCCCACTTTCACACATTACATACACATTTTAAATTTCAGATCTATACCTTAATTAATAAAAAGTTACAGTACAAACACCTAAACCTGAAACCTTGATGCTTCTCTGCGGGGGCTAGGAATTAATTTTAGAGACATGGTTTCTTGGTGAAAGTTTCTTAGAATTCTTTGTAGATTCATAATCTGGTGGACGCTTATCACGTTTTTTTGACTCCATACAAATTGACCCGCCCTAATATATATATATATAAAAATATAAAAAAAAAAAAAAAAATAACATAAAATATGTATGTACATATATATATGCTCCTACAATTTACATAAAATAACATATACATAAATCTACTCTCAATACTTTACTACCGGTCCTCGTAAATTGGTAGGAATCATATGGATGGTATAGTACCGTAACTGGTGTATAAAATGATTCCTCGCGCGTGTGTTTTTGCTTAAGCAGTTGTGGTTCTCGCTTTCCTCATTAATTCATGTTCTTTAAATAAATTTTTTGACACCTACTTTTGCTATGGCTTTACAACAGCTGATCCTAACTACAGGTCAATGACCTTAGTTATGTTCGCGAAATAACGTACGGCACACAGGTCTTATTCTTATACACTGCTACTTGATTTTTATAAAAAAAAAAAAAAAAAAAAAAAAAAAACTAAATAAATAGTCTAAGAAAAATTAATTAAACTATGCCAAATGCAAGCTAACTAAATTTTGTTAAGCATTTAAATTAAATTCCAAAAACCGAAATTTGAAGATAATAATAGAATTTTTTTTTTCATTTAATAGGCCCAATGAAAGGTATACCGTAGTCACCCTTGAATATGTTTTTTTTTCCTTTTTCTTATTAACTAATCTTTACTCATAAGGAATACTTTACTCTTGTTATATAGAATAGAATTTAATAAAATTTTTATAACGTAAAAATGAAATCCAACAACAATTATGAATATTTTTAAAACAATATATTTTCTGAAGTGAAACTCAACAAAAAAATATGGAGTGATTATAGTGTATTTTCCTGATGGCGTGGCAATGTAAAAATTTAGGTAAAGTTTGTTTTAGGGGATCTTCGGTTACATCCGCAACAGAGGATCCAAAGGTAGGGATGGGTATAGAGCAAGCGGGTGCAATTCCAACTTTAGCCCCGACGAATTCATTCCGAATTAATAAGAAGCCGTTTGTTTTGTAATTGAATAAAATTTGTGAATTTGCCAATTGAGTTTTTATATCGTTTCGTCGATATGTTTCGTTTTCATTTGACCATCCGGGTCAATCGTAGTCATTTTTAGTTTCAGAAGGGATCCTTAATAAAATTGTGTAGAGGGAGAGTCCTGTATCTAGCAACAAAACCCACCCTACTCCGAAAGAGCTACGGAACCATAGGGTCCCACTCGTTAGGCATAGAGACTCCCATGTTGGATCTGAATAACAACTGTCACCGATATTTTCAATTTCGGTTTGCTATCTGGTCCAAATACATTGTGAAAGAATTCACGATTATACCTACCTATAGGAAATGCTACAACATGTACGCGAAAATTGAAAGCGAACGACTACGATACTTAAGATATAATCAACAAAAGCTGCGCGCGGAAGAGTACATTCATTTGCGAGACGCTATCAACAACAACGTCGCCGAAATTGGTAACCATGTCATTTTACCATCATCGTACATAGGCAGTCCACGTCATATGCAAGAATATATACAGGATGCTCGAATGTGGAAATTACTAGAAAATTATTTATATGGCAAAACAACGTTTGCCGGGTCAACTAGGTCATTAAAAACCTAGAAAATTATTTATATGGCAAAACAACGTTTGCCGGGTTTTCTAGTAGTATATGAAATTTTCATTTAATATTCAATTCAATAATATATGAAATTTTCATTCAATATTCAATAACATATGAAATTTTCATTTAATATTCAATTCAATAATATATGAAATTTTCATTTAATATTCAATAGTATATGAAATTTTCATTTAATATTCAATTCAATAATATATGAAATTTCCATTTAATATTCAATAATATATGAAATTTTCATTCAATAT
The DNA here is from genome assembly GCA_018903575.1 of Drosophila saltans. NCBI lineage: Eukaryota > Metazoa > Arthropoda > Insecta > Diptera > Drosophilidae > Drosophila > Drosophila saltans. The sequence goes on from JAEIGH010000265.1 coordinate 14,300, forward strand.
TCAATAATATATGAAATTTTCATTTAATATTCAATTTAATAATATATGAAATTTTCATTTAATATTTAATTCAATAATATATGAAATTTTCATTTAATATTCAATTTTCATATGTATTATTTTAGTGTAATATTTAATAAATATATTAAATTATTTAATATAGAGATATTTTAATTTATTTCATATAATTTATATATATAAATATTTATTTTTATATTATTTTATATGCTCGAAGAAATTTGTTTAATATATTTATGTTTCGTCCATTATTAGTAAATTAACCAATCACATCACTTCATAAACACTAATGTTCGGACTTAGTAAATTTTCGCCGTGTTGTTGAAATCCCCAAAAATAGTGTGCCTTTTTCCGTCAATTCCTTTTAATTTCAGTTTTTGCAATCATATAATATAATTCCCACTGAAGCATGATATGAGAGAGCTACTCACACTCATGTACACTCAATTGCTTGCCGACAATTGAATATTGGTTAGAGGACTAAAACGGTATCCAAAATTGCCTTTAAAAATCCATATGGATTATGGGATTTAGATATATTTGATAAAAAAGTGTTTATACTTTGTTTTCTTATATTTATATCTGATAAATATAATATTATCTGCAGGCTTCACTACTTGGTGGTGCCTTTCCGTCAAATCCTTTTAATTTCAGCTTTTGCAATCTCATATATGTATGAAGCTACTGAGAAAGCTATATATGACAATTTTTTATGGTTAGAACTAGCGGGCGGCGATATCGAATTGTCTTTATATATCAGTTAACACCCGACATTCCTAAAACCACTTATTGACCACTTATTGGCCCAAGATCGATACCAACAAATCTGTAATGTAGCCGCATTGACTCAAGTAAACAGGAATTTCATCTAACACCCGACATCCCTAAACCACTCAGGAACTACAATCACATTGACTCAAGTAAACAGGAATTTCATCTAACACCCGACATCCCTAAACCACTTACGGACCACTTAGTGACCCAAGATCGATACAAACAAAATCTGGAACATAATCAAATCTTGCCACACACTCAGATTTTGTCACATTAATATTCTCAGTAAACTTCCACGAATTAGAACCGCAACACTTTGGTAAACAACGACAACAGCCCTATCCCCAAACGTGGGAAATAAACAAAGCCACCGCCGCTGCCGACGTCGATGCATGGAGGCAGAGCTTTCATCCAACCTTTTGTAATAGAAGTCAGATCAGTTCTTTTCCTGTAAGCAAATCTTCCGGTCGTAGTCTTAAAGTTACTAACCGAAAGTTGAATAAAAATTATATTTTTTTAAACGGGAAGAAAACTCAATTTTAATTGGCGCCCGAGCAGGGACCGGGTTTGATAAAAACGTGCAAGTGAACGCAACGTGCCATAATTGCTTTAAAATCAGTCCTCAAAAACAGAGCCTCTGTGAAGTCGACACTTGTGAACTTGTGCACCCGGTTTAAAATTTTTCACTGGGTATGATAAAAACGTGCTAGTGAACGTAACGTGTTACAATTGCTTCAAAACCAGTCCTCAAAAACAGAGCCTCTGTGAAGTCAACACTCGTGAACTTGTGCACCCAGTCTTTTCTCCTCATTGCGATCCTTGTTGCATACGTTCGCAGGGAACTGGGCATATAAGGAGTCCTGCGGAACCTCAGTATCTAAAGCAGAAAACGGGAATACTTCCTAAAGACCAGTCCAGCTGAAGCATGGAGATAATAGGATTAATGTAAGTTAAGGAATTATAGAAAATAAGAAACATCAAACGAAAGAAAAGCAAATCAATTAAAGAAAATGGAAAAAATAATACAAAGTGAAAAAATACACAAAATATGTAAAAGAAAATTAAAGAAAAATTTAGAATCGTGAGAAAAACAAATTTCAGAACAAAAGCTACAATTGCTTAAAAAAATTCAAACAAATTAAGAAAGATAAAAAAAGAAAATAAAAGAAAAATTTAGAATCGTAAGAAAAATAAATATCAGAACAAAAGCTACAATTGCTTAAAAATTCAAACAAACTAAGAAAGAAAAAAAAAGGAGGAAAAAAGAAAGATTTAAAATCGTAAGAAAAATAAAAAATTCAGAAAAAAAGCTACAATTGCTTAAAGGAAATTTTTTTTTTGAACAGATTAAGGAAGAAAAAAATTAATATACAGCTCTTGACGATATCCCAACATAATAATACCAATATTATCATAATACCAATTTCTTAAAACGGATAAATTTTAAATAATTTTAAGTGAACAGTGAGGAAAAAAAGTAAATAAAAAAAAAAAAATCCAAAATGCCAGACGATTGGGTTAGGTCAGCAATAGTTCAGGATGCGGCACAGCAATCCAAAGCGCAAACACCAGCTTCTGGAGCTTCCACTTCAGGTGCTTCGGTTAACAGGATAGAAGCCATTTCCATTCAGGGCTTAGAAGCCGCCATAGAGGCAGTGATAAATGGACAAATGGGAAACATAGTGAAACATGTATCCATGCGTACTGAGCAGGAGAATAATTATGCTGATCAAGCAGTGAATTTAGAAGATGAATCAGGATGGGCAGAGTTAGATAAGGTCACAGATATTGTCAGAGGTATAGAAAGATTTTCAGGATGTAGGGAGGAATTCATAACTTGGCACAACTGTGTGTCCAGAATCATGGAACTATATAAACCTATGCAGGGAACCCCGAAATACTTTGCTATTTTGATGACGATTAGGGAAAGATAGTGGGACAAGCGAATACGGTTTTAGAGTCCTTCCGCACACCCTTATATTGGGATGCCATTTCAAAACAATTAGTGGCTGAGTACTCCGACAAAAGAGACGTTAAGACACTGACTTACCAATTATACGACATGACACAGGGACGCATGACAGTTAATGAATTTTATCACGCGGTTTACCAACAACTTTCGCTAATATTAGACAACATTAGCACCATGGGTTATGGCTCAGAAACCGCTGGGGCCATGACAGACCAAGCAAGGGGGCAGGCGCTAGACACCTTTATACGTGGATTAAATGGCGATTTATCCGAAAGACTAGCCCTCGTAGAGCCAGTAAATTTACAACATGCGCTTAGACTTTGCGAAATGTTGGAAAATAAAAAATATAGAAACAACATTGGGCACAAAGAAACCAGACCATCAGTGGGTCCTAAACCATCATATGGCTATCAGAATCAAAGAATTCAGACAGGAAATAATTACCCAAAACCACCAAACTTCATAAATCAACAACAAAGAACATTCACCACCAACGTGCAGAACCCACCACCTGTATTCAATGTTAGGCCATATAACAACCAATATCCGTTTAATCCAAGTCAACACCGATTTCCACCACCAAGACCATTCGCCCCTAAACCTCAACCCAAGCCAATACCTATGGAGGTAGATCAGTCCATTCAGACCAGGCAGGTGAATTATGCTAACAGACCTAATGTTCAATATCAGCAATATGCTGTTAAGCGCCCCAACGGTGCAAATGTACCTGTACAAAACAAACTCCAAAGACAATTCCATATAGATACAGGATATTATAAAAGTGAGAATACCTATGAGCAAATAGATTCCGAACAATCATATTTTGACCAGCTAGGAGAAGACGTAGTTGACTTACCAGCACAATGCAAAGAAGAATCAGAAGAGCAAACAATCGGAACAGAGCAGCTAGAGTCCGAAATTTCAATCATAAATTTTTTAGATTAAATCGTTCCTCCTTGCCATATTTTACTTGTAGGGCAAAGGATGGAACCGAATATAATTTTTTAATCGATACAGGATCCAACAAAAATTATATACAACCTCAAATTGTAAAAAACCCAAAACCAAATGAAAAAATATTTTACGCTAATGCAGTAAGTGGGCAAACAAAAATTTCACATCATGTGAACATTGGACTTTTCAACCAAATCAATAAGCCAATAAAATTTTTCCTCTTGTCTGATTTAAAGACATTCCACGGAATTCTGGGGAACGATACCCTTAAAGAACTAAACGCAATAATTGATGTAAAAAATGACCGACTTATAATAGATAACTCATACACATTAACAATCAAGCAAATGCCAGCACAGCAAGTGAATAGTATTAAAGTGGAGACGAAACATATGACTATACCACAAAGAGACGGACTAAAACTTCTCTTCGCGAAATTTAAAAACTTATTCGCAGACCCAAATAAAAAATGAAGCAAGCAAGTCGTTCCTGCCGACATTGAGTATACCCTGTACCAACTAGTTATATTAAATCAAGATCGGCATCAACTTAATTCAAAATTTCTTTTAACATGCAGCAACAGCTACCGCATGCTATCTCGCTCACTCTTTCCAGCTAGTGTCGCCTTGGCAATTCAGTTCAAAATGCATATTCGTATATCTTCGATATTTATTGTACGATTTCGACTAAATTTGGTCAGATAATGCATTTTGGCCACATTGTTGGGTGTGCCAAAAAAAGAATGTGATTGCTTTAAAACTTCTCTAGTAAATCGTTTTTTCTAAATTGCGGGGGCGGAAGTGGGCGTGGCAAAAATTTTAAACTCTTGATTTGCGTAGGCACTAAACAAAAGTTCGAACACTCTCGAAATCGCAATCAATTCAAAACAAAATTCCCTTTAACATGCAGCAGCAGCGAAAGCATGCTATCTCGCTCTTTCATATCTGCCAATGTCGCCTTGGCAATTCAGTACAAAATGCAAATGGCTATATCTCCGATGTTTATTGTCCGATTTGAATAAAATTTGGTCAGTTAGTGCATTTTGACTATATAATTATGTCTACCAAATAACAATTGGATATCTTTATTACAGCTCTTGTAAATTGATTTTAAAATTTTCTTTTTTCATTTGCGGGGGCGGAAGTGGGCGTGGCTAAAATTTAAAACAAACTTGACCTGTGTAGACACTAGACGGATGTTCACACCAAATTTGGTAGCTCTAGCTATTATAGTCTCCGAGATCTAGGTGTTCATACGGACAGACGGACGGACAGACGGACAGACGGACATGTCTCAATCGACTCGGCTGTTGATGCTGATCAAGAATATATATACTTTATGGGGTCGGAAACGCTTCCTTCTGCCTGTTACATACATTTTAGCGACTTTAATATACCCTTTTACCCTATGGGTACAGGGTATAATTAACATACACCACTAAAGTACAAGGTGAAATTCGAACTATTAACGACACACCAGTTTACAGTAGACATTACCCATATCCCATTTCTCTAAAGGAAGTAGTTGAAGAGCAAATGCAGGAGTTGCTTAAAGACGGCATTATTCGACCTTCACGGTCACCCTACAATGCACCAGTTTGGATAGTACCCAAAAAAGGAGATGCGTCAGGGAAAAAGAAATTCAGAGTAGTCATTGACTATCGCAAATTGAACACAAATACAGTGTCGGATAGATACCCTATCCCCGAAATAGGAGAAGTCATTTCCCAACTGGGTAATAATAATTTTTTTCTCTGTACTAGACTTAAAAAGTGGATTTCATCAGATTATCCTAAAGGAATCTGATATTGAGAAAACAGCTTTCTCCGTAAACGGAGGAAAGTATGAGTTCACTAGGCTTCCATTCGGATTGAAGAATTCTCCATCAATTTTCCAGCGTGCCTTAGATGATATCCTTCGAGATCATGTAGGCAAGATCTGTTATGTCTATATCGATGATATAATAATTTTCAGTAAAACAGAGGAGGAACATTTTCAGCATCTTAATGCTATCTTCACGACACTATTGGAAGCAAATATGAAAGTTCAAATCGACAAGTGCGATTTCTTTAAAAGCAGTGTTGAATTTTTAGGTGTAATCATATCTAGAGAAGGGGTTAGCACAAACCCAGAGAAAATTAAGGCAGTAAAAGATTTTCCCGTGCCAAAAACACTGAAAAGACTACGCTCATTTTTGGGCCTTGCCAGCTATTATCGTAGATTCATTTGAGACTTCGCAAAGCTCGCGAAGCCACTAACCTCTTTATTGCGAGGAGTAGCGGGAAGACTTAAAACGAGTTCCTCTGATAAAGTAGAGATAAAAATGGGCAATGAAGAATTGGACGCTTTTAACAGAATTAAGAACACACTAACATCACAAGATGTAATATTAGCCTACCCGAATCTTAAACAGACTTTTCATCTAACAACAGATGCTTCAAATATTGCCATAGGAGCAGTGCTCGAACAAGAAGGAAAACCAATTACTTTCATATCACGAACGCTTACAAAGACAGAAGAGAATTACGCCACGAACGAAAAGGAAATGTTGTCCATTTTTTGGGCCTTACAAAAATTAAGAATGTACCTATATGGTAAATCAAAGGTAGTAATTCACACAGACCATCAACCCCTGACATTCCCATTAAGCAATAAGAATCATAACGGAAAATTGAAAAGATGGAAAAGTTACTTAGAAGAGTTCAATTACGAACTAAAATATAAGCCCGGCCATTCCAATACAGTAGCAGACGCATTATCAAGAAATCCAACGGACAGTACAGAAATTAATGCTAGTAGCACCTCAGCTACAATACATAGTGATGACAGTTCAGGGCACGAACTTATTCCAACTATGGAGGTCCCAATTAATGTATTCAAAAACCAAATTTTCATCTTAACAGATGATAACACAAGCAGTAGCTTTGAAATAGTATTTCCGACCTATCACCGGCACATAATTAAACAGCCTAATTATACAGAACAAGACCTTATTAAAATTCTAAAGGAAAATATGGATCCAAAAATAGTTAACGGAATTTTTACATCCGAAACGATAATGGGAAAAATTCAGGAAATTTATCCAACCCACTTCAGAAACTACAAAGCTAGATACACTCAGAGACAGGTCACTGATGTAAGGGAAGAAGCCGAACAGAACGAAATTATAATCGGAGAACACACAAGAGCACATAGAAATGTCATTGAAAACAAAATCCAAATACTATCCAAGTATTTCTTCGCAGGGATGAAAAGGAAAATCGAAGCTATAGTTAATAGCTGTCAAACCTGCAAATTATCCAAATATCAAAGGCATCCGCCCAATATTGAAATTCAAGCAACACCCATTCCCTCATATCCTGGGGAAATCATACATATAGACTTGTATTCCACACAAGGGAAAATTATTTTGACAGCTATAGACAAATTTTCAAAATATGCTCAAGTCAGGCTGGTAAAATCTAAAGCAGCAGAAGATTTGAAAATTCCTTTAAGGGAACTCCTTATAGCTTTTGGGGCAACAAAGACCGTAGTTATGGACAACGAAAAATCACTAAATTCAGCCACGATTAAATTCTTTCTAAATAATCAATTGGGCATTCAAACATATACGACCCCACCATATAAATCGTCAAGCAACGGACAGGTTGAAAGATTCCATTCCACTTTCACTGAGGTGATGCGATGTTTCAAAAATGACAATCCAGCTGTAAATTTTGAAGAGATAATGCTCAAGGCAGTAGAAAAGTATAACAGGTCAATTCATAGCACCACAAACAAAAAACCGATAGAAGTATTTTTTGCAACTCAGCTTACCCAAGAAACAGAAACCATAGAGCAAGACAGGGAGAAAATCAAAGAGAAGATTACTCAAAAACAAACAAAAGATTTGGAATATCATAACAAAAAAAAGAAGAGAATGAAAAATTATAACACAGGAGTTAAAGTTTAAAGTTATACGAGATATCGAGAGTAGAAAGCGAACTTAAAAGATTAAGACCAATTCAAAAAAGAGATAAGAGATCGCTAGATATTTTGGGTACAGCATGGAAATGGTTGGCAGGTAGTCCCGATTATGCAGATTACAAAATTGTAGTAGACAGGATAAACCGTCAGCTAAGTAGCAATAATAAGCAAGTTGTTATCAACAAATTAGTAGAAAATAAGATTCAAGAGTTAATCACTATTACGAATGAGTTAATCAAGAAAGGAAAGGAAAGTAAAAATAGAGATCACCCAGAGTTCGAAACTTTAAAATATAAATTAAGCTTACTAAGAGAAGAAATAACAAATATCATCTATGCCATCGATTGGGCAAAATCCAACACAGTAAATTCACTTGTTCTGTCAAACAAAGAAATAGAGATGATTCAGGAAACCATACAGAATAGTACAACTTTTGTAAACATAGAAGAAGTAATGGAATTTGCAGAAGTAAATTTAGCCTCGGACGGCAAAGACCTTTTATACATCATTAGTTTACCAAGAGTAATAATTGAAGAATGTAAAACTATTTTGGCAATACCAGTAAAAAGAAAACAAAAAATTGATGAATTGATTTCTCTAATATACTTAGATGTAAAAATACTAACTACGGGTTACTCAAAGATTGTAAGACCCATAATTTTAAAACCATTTGTAAACTGGAAGATTTGATAGAAATAGATAGCAATAAGTGTATAGGGGCATATCTGAACAGAAGACCTCCACAATGCTTCACCATCAATAGCCAGCACATACGACCACACTCTGAAGTTTTACCAGGGGTCATCTTACTCAACGACTTCAAAGGAGAAGTACAAATCGAGAACGAAACACTAAATTTGGAAGGTACCTTTTTAATTCAGGCACAAAATACAACTATAACCATTGGTAACAGCTGGTACATATTAAAAACAAGCGCAAAAGTCGACGCTATGCCACCCTTACTACAACTAATATGAAGTAAAAATAATACAGAAGAAGTACTGTCCCTCGAGATGATCAAGGAGTTACATGTTAACAACTCAGAAGAAATAGAGAAAATATATACTAATAGTATCATCATGTCGTCATCCAACTGGTTTATATTCTTATTACTAGGACTTGGAGTAATAATCTATGCAATCATAAAAATTAAATGTAAAACTACAACCAACGCAAGCAATATCACACTTGAAACAAAAAGCGACTCAAATCCAATTTGTTTTGGCGAACGAGGACGTCCGCACTTAAGTTGGGGGGAGTTAACACCCGACATTCCTAAAACCACTTATTGACCACTTATTGGCCCAAGATCGATACCAACAAATCTGTAATGTAGCCGCATTGACTCAAGTAAACAGGAATTTCATCTAACACCCGACATCCCTAAACCACTTACGGACCACTTAGTGACCCAAGATCGATACAAACAAAATCTGGAACATAATCAAATCTTGCCACACACTCAGATTTTGTCACATTAATATTCTCAGTAAACTTCCACGAATTAGAACCGCAACACTTTGGCAAACAACGACAACAGCCCTATCCCCAAACGTGGGAAATAAACAAAGCCACCGCCGCTGCCGACGTCGATGCATGGAGGCAGAGCTTTCATCCAACCTTTTGTAATAGAAGTCAGATCAGTTCTTTTCCTGTAAGCAAATCTTCCGGTTGTAGTCTTAAAGTTACTAACCGAAAGCTGAATAAAAATTATATTTTTTTAAACGGGAAGAAAACTCAATTTTAATTTATCTATATGGATTATTGGATATACATATATTTGATGAAAAAGTAGTGTATATACTTTGTTTTCTGATATATCTGATAAATATAATATTGCTTGCAGGCGCATCACTACTTGGTGTGGGGCCTTTCCGTCAATTCCTTTTAATTTCAGCTTTTGCAATCTCATATATGTATACTTCCCTATGAAGCAACTGGGAAAGCTATACAGGTGGTTGTTATGTATATACACTCGATTGTTGGCCGATAATTTGTATATGGTTAGAACTAGGGCGGCGGTGTTCTCTGACTGATATATTAACAACATGTTAAATATTTATAATTATACCCTGTACCCATAGGGTAAAAGGGTATATTAAAGTCGCTAAAATGTATGTAACAGGCAGAAATATACATTTCTGACCCCATAAAGTATATATATTCTTGATCAGCATCACTAGCCGAGTCGATTGAGCTATGTCCGTCTGTCCGTCCGTCTGTCCGTCTGTATGAACACCTAGATCTCGGAGACTATAAAAGCTAGAACTACCAAATTTGGTGTGAACATGCGTCTAATGCATGGACAGATCAAGTTTGTTTCAAATTTTTGCCACGCCCAGTTCCGCCCCCGGAAATCGGGAAAACGTATTACTAGAGCTGTATTAAAGATATCATATTCTTACTTGGCACACCTAATTATATACCCAAACTGGACCAGCTGACCAAATTTTGTCGAAATCGGGCAATAATAATCGGAGATATACCTATATGAGTTTTGCACTGAATTGCCAAGGCGACATTGGCTGGCAAGAGTGAGCGAGACAGAATGCGTTTGCTGTTGCTGCATGTTAAAGTGAATTTTGCATGAAATAAATGGCGATTTCGAGGATAATCTATTTCATTATATATAACTAGTTGGTACAGGGTATACTCAATGTCGGCAGGGACGACTTGCTTGCTTCATTTTTAATATACTTTAAATCAATATATAATTTTCATTAATATGATTATAAATAAATAATTTATCTCATATCATATCATTATTTTGGTCAATATTAGGATTTTCAAGAAGTCCATTTTATATTCGTCACTAAAAATATAACATGTCAATTGGATACCCGTGCCTGGGCGGCGGCACATTTTGGTTGCAAAATTCTTTTCTGCATACCATTTTAATATAATATAATAATGGGAAAACCATTATTATAATTATATTCGAATCATCAAGCAAAGGATAAGCTTTAGTGGATCGCAGTATGGCAGCTGCTCAACCACTTACAACACCTTGCCTGTTACAAAAGTCGTTTACAATTGATTCTAGGCTTTGTCATTGTATTAAATAATGTTTTAATAAGTAACTAGCGCAGAATCAGGTGTTCGAAGATCCTCCCAATTTACTATGTCACAAATAACATTGGCATCACATCCATTGTCGTTTATAAAATAAACTTTTAATGGTTTAGAAGCCATACAATGCAAATTGCCCCTTATTTATCATTGCAGTCCAGCACGGATACGACCTTAGAGGCGTTCAGGCATAATCCAACGGACGTAGCGTCATACCACTGTTCGCTCGAACAAGTATTGTGCCATTGGTCCGTACCTGAGGTTTCTCTCGTACTACGCAGGAATGCTGTCGCAACAACGTTTTGTCATCACGTTCCCTTGCATGGGTGAACAATTCAACGCTTGGTGACATCGAAGGATCAAAAAGCGACGTCGCTATGAACGCTTGGCCGCCACAAGCCAGTTATCCCTATGGTAACACCTGACACCTGACACCTCTTGTTAAAAACTCTTTAACCAAAAGGATCGATAGGCCGAGCTTTTGCTGTCCCTGTGTGTACTGAACACCGAGATCAAGTCAGCATTTGTCCTTTTGCTCTATGTGTGGTTTCTGTCCGCAGTGAGCTGGCCTTGGGACACCTCCGTTATTATTTGAGAAATGTACCGCCCCAGTCAAACTCCCTACCTGGCAATGTCCTTGAATTGGATCATACCTGAGTAATTGGAGTTATACCAAAAATTTCAAATTGAAAATACATAAATGCATTCTCTCATTAAAGAATTTGTTTGCGGTTATATAACAAACTCGTGATACTTTGATCAAGAAGCTTGCATCAAAACCCAATACCATAAGATATAATAAATATATCCGTATAATGGCTAGGAAATGATACACGTTCCATTTAATCAAGTAAGTAAGGAAACAATAAGAGTAGTGGTATTTCATTGACGATATTAAACACAAGGAAAAATATCTCCCACTTATTCTACACCTCTTATGTCTCCTTACATTGCCAGATTAGAGTCAAGCTCAAAAGGGTCTTCTTTCCCCGCTAATTATTCCAAGCCCGTTCACTTGGCTGTGGTTTCGCTAGATAGTAGATAGGGACAGTAGGAATCTCGTTAATTCATTCATGCGCGTCACTAATTAGATGACGAGGCATTTGGCTATTTTTTTTTTTTTTTTTTTTTTGATCGCCAAGGTAGGGAAATCTTCGAAAGATACTAGATTCTCCTAGCATTCACTGCTTCTTCAGAAAATCCTCACGGTGGAAATTCTACAGCGCCTACGTACTAAAACCCTCCTCGTGTTTTCCACTTGCGCGATGTTTGCACCTTTGATGTTATGCCAAGGTAGCAAGCAAATAATGAACCAGGTATTTGGTCAAGTCCAAGCTCGAGAGTATCCGCAATAATGCATGAACTGTTTAAAGCACAGTAATCCTCCTTTCACTACTCTGACACTGATGATATTGCTATCACCGGTGATGAGGAGATCCTTCGCAATCAATCGTTTAACCGACTGTCCGCTCCAAATTCCTCTCCAGTTGAGTGTTGCGGAGTGGAACTCGATGTTACCAGTCACTCCAAAAATTCGCCGCAATTCCGTACGTACGTCCTGTCTGTCATACCTTTCGACTTTACGCTGATGCGCATCATCTAAGGAAAGTCCGTCTGTCACAACCTGTGCGTCAATCACATAAGCGTGATTCTGTCGGATAGCCACCAGGTCAGGTTTATTTAATTCGGTCTCGCACTGAAGACTTGGTTCAACGGACGACGTAGCCTTTCCGCTCAAGTCCCCGCTTGAGGGCATTTACTACGCCGTTGTGTTTAACTATCCGCCTCCCGTGCGTACGATAGCATTGCTGCAAGATGTGGTTTGTTGTCTCGGGAGCATCACATCCTGCACGACACCGTCTCCCCAATTCGTGCCTTCCCCTAGTAGTACGAGACTTCGAGGGTAGGGCATTTATCCTCAGCTTGATTCCGTTTAAATATTCCTTTCCTGTTACCAAACGCGTGGGCTGACAAACCCATCCATGTTGCTGGCGAAAATGTCCAGCTTCACGGAGACGGCTACCATCAACATGTGCAACCTGTTTGCCCAGTACGAATCTATCTCTGCACGAAAAAGCAGCCTACCAATTCCCGCTAGTAATCTCTCCCGGGCCCTTTGCATCTCGTCGTCAATGAAGGAGCTGGCTACCTCGGATTGCTCGAGGTGAGGCCATTTGATATTGCTCAATCGTTTCAGACGTAGCATCGGCGCTGTCCATCGTAATGATAGAATCCCGAGACCCCCACAAGTGTGGGGGGCGTGGAAGAAAGCTACTGACACGTCCAGTGGGAGATCTAGCCATCTCCTAACGGTAGATCGTACCAACCTGTCTAGTTTTCTCAGAACGCCTATCGTCACACTCCCAAGGGTTAGCTTGTGATAGAGTTGTGGGATAAGGACCGTCCTGAGGGCAAACAACTTCTGTTGTGTTTTCAGAGGGGCTCGAGACAATCGTAACAGCTTCGGACCGAAGTCGTCGGCTGGATCAAAACGAGCCCGCCCATCCGCATTAAACCTGATGCCTAGATACTTCCACTCTTCTGTGCGCTTCAGTGAAGGACACTCGCGCGAGCCTACACAAAAAGACCGCCGTTCAACGACAGTACATTTCTGCTTGGCCTGCCCCTTAATACTGACAGTGAAACACTTATCAGCGTTAAGGGTGAGTCCCACCGACGATAGGAAATCGACGGTGATGTCCAACAGTTTCTGAAGGCCCATTGGAGTTTCCGCAAAAAGCACCAAATCATCTGCGAACGCTGCCGCGTTTGTAATGGCATTTCCGACTTTGGCACCAACCCTATCAGGAAAAGACCTAAGCAACCGATCAATGATCAAGTTAGGAGACAAAGGGTCACCCTGCTTGACGCCTCGAGCAGGGACGAATTCCTCTGATCTCCATCCTTCCCCATTAAGAGTGGTATCGCCGCCCTCGTACAACTTCCGTAAGTAGTCGATAAAATCTTTTGGGGCACCATATGTAGTTAGGGTGTTGTATACTGCTTGGTGAGACTTCCACCGTTTATGATGTTCCCGCAAAATTAAATAAACCATCGTCGCATTATCAGCACATCCATCGGTAGGTAGGAACCCTCGCTGACGCGGATCCCAGTTAACTGACGAGGTCAATCGGGAAGCCAAAATGGCATTTAGTTGCCTGACCAAAACCGAGGAAACTGTTATTGGACGAAAGTCTTGCGGACGATTTGCCGTCACCGTCTTCGGAATGAAAACGGTTCTGGCCGGTCGGATAGGTTGGGGTATGTTGCCGCACCATAGAATTAGGTTCATTATGCGTAGCATAATACCTGTTGGAATACTCCTAGCAGTCTTAGGAGATATCCCATCAGGCCCTGGAGAGGAAGATAATTTCACTTTATTAACCCTTAGGTCATGTGCTGTAATAGCGGACCATACTTTTTCAAGCGAATGTTCCAAGTGGAACATGGCGTTATCGCAACAGCAAGTGCTGGGTTGTCACATTACTTCCCTCCAATATGGCTCCATAATTTCTCGGTTTGGCAATACCGACTCATCAGCTCCATCTAGCAAGGATTTTATGCATCTCCCGTTATGCTTGTCCCAGTTACGTTGCACTGCTGCGTACTGTTGTCTCCTTAATTGCCTTCTATTGCGAGGTCTCCTAGGAGGTCTCGACAGTTCAACTTGCTTGGGTTTCGGAAAAATTTCCAGGAGATAAATGGACAAACGTTGGAGAGTGCTTTCCCTTCTTAAGTCAGGCGCACTATCTATGATAGATTGTAAGACCTCGGCTCTCCATCGGGGATTGCACACAACAGGGCGGTAGCCCTGAAGTATCCGCAGGATTTCGCAGTTCGTCTGTTGTGGTATCATGATTGGAGGCGTATCTGTTGTTGATACTCGGTCTCTTCGCTCGATTTAACTAGGGCGACGCTGTGTGGTATTTGGTTCCAATGCTTCTGGGGCGTGAGCAACTTGCCCTCTGAGCTGTTCTAGTTTTGCCTTATATTCGCCCCTCTTCCGATAGCATTTGATTGCTTCGGAGCTACGGTGATTAAAAAATTCCGCTAGCTTCTTATTTGGATACCTCAAATTACCACTTGCTTCGAGCTCCAATTCCTTTCTCGCCAACAAATACACTTCTTCCTCAGTCCACCTGAGGTTTACATCGACTCTCCGACGAGCTGTATCAAGTTCGTCTTTGTGCCGATGTGACATGTGAACACCAAGACCCCTACTAGTCTTAAACAGGCGTCCACACACCATACACGGAACCTGACTAGCAGGATTGACCGCAGTGCCTGGTTCATGTTGGGCCCCTAGGCTATTCGCCGTAGGGGTAGAATTTGTGGCCGTTAAAGCCGTTATCCGAGGCGCACTATTCATACTTTCGCCAACATGAGACATCCAAGGGGATGGCAACCTCAAGGACCATTCGCCGCTCGAATCAGCTACTTCTATATTCTAGAACCTAGTATATAGAAAGCACCCAGAGAACACCATGAGGAGGTTTCGAGTCGACTTGAAACTGACAACGACTAACGAATTACGGTAGTGAGCCCCTTCTGCGTTGTCAGAATCCTGTTCTCCCCCGCCGTTGACCCGCGCTTACTTGAATTTCTTCACTTTGACATTCAGAGCACTGGGCAGAAATAACATTGTGTCAACACCCGCTAGGGCCATCACAATGCTTTGTTTTAATTAGACAGTCGGATTCCCCAAGTCCGTGCCAGTTCTGAATTGATTGTTAATTGATAATCATTCTAATTTAAAAGAACTAATTAAAATTAATTAGTATTCTTAAAAATTTTAGCAAGAAAGTTCCACAATTGGCTACTTAACTAAACTATCCGGGGAACAAATAACTATCATAAATGATAGAAACTCTATTTACCCAGAACGAGCACATAAACCATGTTATTGTTTCCCAATCAAGCCCGACTTCAGAGCCAATCCTTATCCCGAAGTTACGGATCTAATTTGCCGACTTCCCTTACCTACATTATTCTATCGACTAGAGACTCTTCACCTTGGAGACCAGCTGCGGATATTGGTACGGCCTGTTGAGAAGTTTGCGTATCCCCACCATAAATTTTCAAGGTCCGAGGAGAAAATATCGACACAACAGTATATGTCATGCTCTTCTAGCCCATCTACCATATCTCTCTGCGAAAGACTTCCATGGTAGTAATGCTATAAAACGGAAAAGAAAACTCTTCCGATACCTCTCGACGGCTTCTTTATGGTCGTTCCTGTTGCCAGGATGAGCACGAGGCCCATATTTAATAACAAACGGATACTCAACAGGTTACGGAATTGGAACCGTATTCCCTTTCGTTCAAAATTAATCAAGTGTTTTATATTTGCAATATATAGATTATTATGACTTTATTAACTTGAAAATTGTCGCCTTTCGCCTTGAACTTAGGACCGACTAACTCGTGATCAACCATTGTTCACACGAAACCCTTCGCCACTTCAGTCCTCCAAGGTCTCATTCGATTATTTGCTACTACCACCAAGATCTGTACCAATAGCGGCTCCATGCAGGCTTACGCCAAACACTTCTATGCACACCATTGTACCTTCCTACTCACTAAAGTTTCAAAATTTATATTATCTAAATAATATAAATCATCTACTTTAGCGGTAATGTATAGGTATACAACTTAAGCGCCATCCATTTTAAGGCCTAGTTGGTTCGCAGGTGAGTTGTTACACACTCCTTAGCGGATTTCGACTTCCATGATCACTGTCCTGCTGTTTTAAGCAACCAACGCCTTTCATGGTTTCATGTTGTACTTCAATCTTCAGGAAGTTCTTCAGATTTTAACTTAGCGACTATTTCCACTATCTCAGGGTCGCTGGAAATTTGTAAAACTTGGTTCCGAAGTCAGGGGATTTCTGGACAAAAAGTCTACGTGGTCCATGTATTTTCCCGGTCTGTATTGAATATCAAAATTGAAAGATTGCAATTACGCCCACCAGCGGTGAACCCTAAGAGTTAAATCCATTTCTGTGCGTGACGCTTTTAATAAGTTGCGTCCAAGTAGATAATGGCAAAATGCTTTACGGATTTGACTACTACTAGTTCATATGAATGATATCTAGACTCAGCATGAGAGGTTGTCTTACTAAAATACTACACTATGTGTGGTCTATTGTTGATCCGGTGCAAGAGCATAGCGCCATATCCGTGTGCAGCTCTGTCGGGTATTTACTTCACCCTTTCCGGAAAACAGAAAATATAAGGGTTTCATGATCTGAGCGAAACCACTCACAAACTTGCGAAAATATGAAGCTAGATCTATAAATTGTCTTACACCCGTAACGCTATGAGTTGTTAATTTGGGCACCGTAACATTACGTTTGGTTCATCCCACAGCGCCAGTTCTGCTTACCAAAAGTGGCCCACTGGGCACATTATATCATAACCTTAAACTTCATATCAAGAAAGTTAAGGTTCTTACCCATTTAAAGTTTGAGAATAGGTTAAGATCGTTTCGACCCTAAGGCCTCTAATCATTCGCTTTACCAGATAAGATTATTTTATATAACATTTAAATGCACCAGCTATCCTGAGGGAAACTTCGGAAGGAACCAGCTACTAGATGGTTCGATTGGTCTTTCGCCCCTATACTCAATTCTGACAATCGATTTGCACGTCAGAACTGTTTCGGTCTTCCATCAAAGTTTCCCCTGACTTCAACCTGATCAAGTATAGTTCACCATCTTTCGGGTCACAGCATATATGCTCAAGGTACGTTCTAGTTAGAGGTATAAATAATATAAATATTATTACACATAACTTTTTAGAACGCCCCGGGATTGTGTTAATTAACTATAAATAGTTAAAAAACTAATCCCATTATTAGTCAAGTTAATTATGCTATTAGGTTTATATCCCAATAACTTGCACATATGTTAGACTCCTTGGTCCGTGTTTCAAGACGGGTCCCGAAGGTATCCTGATTCTTTCGCATTGTTAATCATACAAGTGCATATAATAAAAATAGAAAATCAATGATAATCATGCTATTATATAATTTTAAAAAAAATTTACGCACTGTATTCATATAAATCTATCAACACTTTATCAAATTAATGGCATTTATTTTATGTTAAATTGCAAGCAAAATAATTTAAATAAACTATAAGTCATATTTTCTGATAAATTTGGTTTATATTAATAGATTACAATGTCCTTATATGGAAAAAATGCACACTATTATTATAATATTATTTAAATATTACAATTTGAATGATGAATTTTTCATAACGGATATTCAGGTTAATCGGGCTTAACCTCTAAGCAGTATCACGTACTATTTAACTCTCTATTCAGAGTTCTTTTCAACTTTCCCTCACGGTACTTGTTTACTATCGGTCTCATGGTTATATTTAGTTTTAGATGGAGTTTACCACCCACTTAGTGCTGCACTATCAAGCAACACGACTCTTTGGAAACACCATCTAGTAATCATTAATGTTATACGGGCCTGGCACCCTCTATGGGTAAATGGCCTCATTTAAGAAGGACTTAAATCATTAATTTCTTATACTAGAATATTAATGCTCCATACACTGCATCTCACATTTGCCATAAAGACAAAGTGACTTAGTGCTGAACTATTTTCTTTTCGCTCGCCGCTACTAAGAAAATTCTTGTTAGTTTCTTTTCCTCCCCTAATTAATATGCTTAAACTCAGGGGGTAGTCCCATATGAGTTGAGGTTGTATATACACAAATCTATATATATAAAATTGTAAGCCGTTTTTTTGTAATTTAATAAGTCATTCAGGAATCAACCTATTTTGCCAATTTTTTTTTTGTAAATGTTCGTTGTGGCCCAAAGAAGGTTTTTTTTTCCAAAAGAAAGCTAATTTTTGTCTAAATGACGGTAAATGCAGACTTTAAAGTTCAACAGAGAGAGCGGTAGAGCAACGCTTGCCGGGCCAGCTAGTATAAATATATAATTTTCTTTTATATATTGAAACCATTAATATATTTCTATTATGTGAAGAATAATAATATTTACTTAATTTTTTTTTTTTCATAACAAATCATTAATAAGAGGCAATTCTAGATTTCTAGACATTCCTCAGTATTATAAGAATTGAAAATGAAATTAATATAATCTTCGTTTTTCTCATACTTGAGAGATAATGTGTTTCATTTATAATTAATATTATGAAAATTTATTATATTAAATATAAAAATTTTTAATAATATACCATGTGTTTTAAAATTTTATAAAAATATTAAAACAACTTATTGAGCATAGTCTTACAACCCTCAACCATATGTAGTCCAAGCAGCACTCTAAAATAAATTAAAGTACCATAACAGCATGGACTGCGATATGCGTTCAAAATGTCGATGTTCATGTGTCCTGCAGTTCACACGATGACGCACAGTTTGCTGCGTTCTTCATCGACCCATGAGCCAAGTGATCCACCGCTTAGAGTGAATATATTTAGTTTTCATTTCATTACGTCATTAAAATTTTTATTGAAAGAAATTAAAAATGCACCATTTTACTGGCATATATCAATTCCTTCAATAAATTCTTTATCCCAATATAATGCTGCGAAATGTCTTAGTTTTACATAATTGATTGCATACTGGTGTTGTTGAATAATATATATTAAATTTTTGCATTATTGTATACGATCGACATATGTAAAACATTAACCTTTATAAACCAGGTACAACATTTTATTCTTGGGTTGTTGCTTTAACCAATAATAAGCAATACAATACGCAACGCGTGTACATTGTGGTACATATACACGCCGAAAAATAATAATGTTTTAATTTTGCAAATTTAAGTTTTTATTTATATTGAACTAGCTGGCCCGGCAAGCGTTGCTCTGCCCCCTTTTTTACTTGCTGGCGAATTAAATGTTCGACGTGGCAATTTTCAAATTTTTTTTATAAGAATTACTATTTTGTTTGTCATCTCCTCTGCAGAACAAAATCGGGTATTGTAATGCGTCATAACAACGATGGAGTTCAGAAATACGATTTAGTTGCTCATTCCTACGATGCAAAACAATATCTCTTTGATGAAATTGTTCTCCAACTACTACGATTGCAACTTCATCGATTGTTGGTGCATTAAATCGCCTGGCATGTTGTCCGAGTGGTGTTCTGTCAGCACGTATTATGATTTTATGGTCATCGGTGGGCATCTGATCCAGTGCATTCTTGAATAATTTGACCAATTCATTGTGCTGATGGAAAAATCTTTGCAGCTCACTCAAAATTTCTCTTCTAACATTTGTACCGATTGCACAGCTATGGTTCAATTCTTTATCAACATCACCAATGAAATATATTTGTAAAAACTGATGGTCAGCATCTGGGAGTGGCAACAGTGACCCAGCCCTATGGTATATCTGACCTTGAATCTGGAATTGTTTTTTCTCATAAATCAAATTGCATAGTAAGTACTAAGAAGTAATTACCTTAAAGGTCGGCATAAATCCATCTCTTATAATATTTGTAGCCCCAAAAGATGTCATTTGAAAGCACGAATTGTACTTTTGAATATTTTTCAAAAACTCCTTTGACGCTTGTGAATTGCCATAAATTAATGAGTGCAAAGGGTCTGGTGGATGTTCTAATGCAGGCAATTTAACTTTTCCAGAAGCACAGCACATGGCAGGCGGTTCGTTCATAAATTTCAATGCTCTGCGATGCACACATTCTTTATTCATTTGTCCAATATTGGAATATATGCTTAAACAATTTACTTAATCAAACTCACTTTTAATTAAATTCAAAACCAAACAGCAATAGATTTTTATATATATAGATTTACGTAAATTAATGTCTAAAATAATTTTCGATTTTGACATATATATCAACGGTAATCTGATGAAAAAATCTGTTGAACTTTAAAGTCTGCATTTACCGTCATTTAGACAAAAATTAGCTTTCTTTTGAAAAAAAAACCCTTCTTTGGGCCACAACGAACATTTACAAAAAAAAATTGGCAAAATTGGTTGATTCCTGAATGACATATTAAATTACAAAAAAACGGCTTACAATTTTATATATATAGATATAACAATATTATTTTTCGTATTTTTAAATTTGGTGTTATATATATATTTAATAATGGTTGGAACATACAATAATGATCCTTCCGCAGGTTCACCTACGGAAACCTTGTTACGACTTTTACTTCCTCTAAATAATCAAGTTCGGTCAACTTTTGCGAAACAACCGTAACACACAAGGCGTCACAGTGATCACGTCCGGAGACCTCACTAAATAATTCAATCGGTAGTAGCGACGGGCGGAGTGCACAAAGGGCAGGGACGTAATCAATGCGAGTTAATGACTCACACTTACTAGGAATTCCAAGTTCATGTGAACAGTTTCAGTTCACAATCCCAAGCATGAAAGTGGTTCAGCGGTTTACCCGGACCTCTCGGTCTAGGAAATACACGTTGATACTTTCATTGTAGCGCGCGTGCAGCCCAGGACATCTAAGGGCATCACAGACCTGTTATTGCTCAATCTCAATATTGCTAGACGCAATTTGTCCATTTAAGAAGCTAGTGTCCTTTTAATGGGACAAACCAACAGGTATGGCTCCACTTATATAAACACATTCAATAAACATTTTACTGCCATCATGAATGAAGGCAATATAAGCTTCAACACCATAATCCTGAAGATATCTATTTAATATATTTGAGTCTCGTTCGTTATCGGAATTAACCAGACAAATCACTCCACGAACTAAGAACGGCCATACACCACCACCCATAGATTCGAGAAAGAGCTATCAATCTGTCTTACACACTTATGTTCGGACCTGGAAAGTTTTCCCGTGTTGAGTCAAATTAAGCCGCAGGCTCCACTCCTGGTGGTGCCCTTCCGTCAATTCCTTTAAGTTTCAGCTTTGCAACCATACTTCCCCCGGAGCCCAAAAGCTTTGGTTTCCCGGGAAGCGACTGAGAGAGCCATAAAAGTAGCTACACCCAATTGCTAGCTGGCATCGTTTATGGTTAGAACTAGGGCGGTATCTGATCGCCTTCGAACCTCTAACTTTCGTTCTTGATTAATGAAAACATCTTTGGCAAATGCTTTCGCTTAAGTTAGTCTTACGACGGTCCAAGAATTTCACCTCTCGCGTCGTAATACTAATGCCCCCAAACTGCTTCTATTAATCATTACCTCTTGATCTGAAAACCAATGAAAGCAGAACAGAAGTCTTATTTCATTATCCTATGCACAGAATACTCAGGCATTTTAAGCCTGCTTTAAGCACTCTAATTTGTTCAAAGTAATTGTACCGGCCCACAATAACACTCGATGAAGAGCACTAATGCAGGTTTTTAAATAGGAGGAATATATAAAAAAAAACAAGTACTTAATTATATACAAGAACTCCACCGATAATACGCTTACATACATAAAGGTATAGAACTAACTACAATTGTAAGTTGTACTACCCGTGTGAAGCACAATTTCAATTACGAACGTTTTAACCGCAACAACTTTAATATACGCTAATGGAGCTGGAATTACCGTGGCTGCTGGCACCAGACTTGCCCTCTAATTGGTCCTTGTTAAAGGATTTAAAGTGTACTCATTCCAATTACAGGGCCTCGGATATGAGTCCTGTATTGTTATTTTTCGTCACTACCTCCCCGAGCTGGGAGTGGGTAATTTACGCGCCTGCTGCCTTCCTTAGATGTGGTAGCCGTTTCTCAGGCTCCCTCTCCGGAATCGAACCCTGATTCCACGTTACCCGTTGCAACCATGGTAGTCCTAGATACTACCATCAAAAGTTGATAGGGCAGACATTTGAAAGATCTGTCGTCGGTACAAGACCATACGATCTGCATGTTATCTAGAGTTCAACCAATATAACGATCAAATGATCGCTTGGTTTTAGCCTAATAAAAGCACACGTCCCAAAAGATCCGTGTTTTAATTGCATGTATTAGCTCTAGAATTGTCACAGTTATCCAAGTAACTGTTAACGATCTAAGGAACCATAACTGATATAATGAGCCTTTTGCGGTTTCACTTTTAATTCGTGTGTACTTAGACATGCATGGCTTAATCTTTGAGACAAGCATATAACTACTGGCAGGATCAACCAGAATAATGTTATTTATATATTATATATACTGTTGATATACACTGCCGGTCATCAGGTTAGCGCCCCCTTTGCGTTCTTCGTTTGTGTCAAATATTTTCTAAACCAATTTAACGACAGTCCTACAATTTTTGTCCAATAAACTTTCATAAATTACTGATAAAATAAAATTAAATTGGATGATATATCTCTTAAGATATTATTTAAATATTTTTTTTAGAAAAAGTATCGAAAAACATGTACTTAAAAATTGGTCATCAGGATAGCGCCCCCCAAGGAAAATTTAAGTTATCTCGATTAATTTGCTAACCACTGTCACCAAATTTTTTGTGCATCATAAATAGTTAATTCTCTTTGCTTTGTCATTTAAATTGGGACGAGGAACGATTTTATCTGTGGAAAAAAAATCCGAGATTGATGCATACTCCAAATGGGGATTGCATTTGAAAAAAAATGCTGAAAAATTGGCAGGCACAGAAAAACAATATCCAATTTTCTTCGAAAACAGATAAAATATGGTCAAAATTTTAAATGGGTAAAAAATCAAGTAGTCTCCGAAGTATAATAAAGAAAAATCCTATGGCAAGCTTCAAATTCGCATGACAAGTCTACCGAAATAAATGAAAAATACAGTGTTAAAGCGAGTTTATCAACAGTGCGAAGTATGATTAGAAATGGTTAACACCTGTAGCGACTAAAATTTAAGAAAAAAACCGTATTAATCGCACTGAAAAGATTGCACGGCCTAATTTTGCCAGAGTGCATATGACTGACTTAGTCTTCTCAGTAAAAGTATGTGGTATTTTCGAATGAAAAAAATGAAATTTTGAAAACCCCGATGGTTTCAATTAGTATTTTCCTGATCTTCGTGAAGAGGAGCATCATTTGGATCACCTCCACAGCCGGGTTGGAGAGTCATGGTGTGGGGAGCCGTCACTTACTATGACACCTGCGATTTGCGATTTTTAACATAGCGAATTAATGCTGTGAAGTGCAAAGGCGTCTTAACAACTGTATCTTCCCACTTTTAAGATGCATTTGGGAGTCTGAATTGGCATTAACAACACGAAATTGACCCAATACATACAATGAAGTCCGCCAAATCGTGGACACAGAGCTAAAATGGTGGAGGCCTTGTATGGCCCCAAAACTCACAGGACCTAAATATCATCGAGAATGTGTGGGGATAGTTGTCCATGAAAGTGTACGAGTCCGAAAAACAATATAAAACTAAATCGGAGTTGTTTCAAAGAACATTTTTCTGTACCTGTCAGTTTTTCAGCAATTTTAGGCAGAAACAGACCCAAATTGGAGAATGCATCAGTCTCGGATTTTTTTTTCACAGATAAAATCGATCCTCGTCCCAATTTAAATGACAAAGCAAAGAGAATTAACTATTTATGATGCACAAAAAATTTGGTGACAGTGGTTAGCAAATTAATCGAGATAACTTAAATTTTCCTTGGGGGGCGCTATCCTGATGACCAATTTTTAAGTACATGTTTTTCGATACTTTTTCTAAAAAAAATTATTTAAATAATATCTTAAGAGATATATCATCCAATTTAATTTTATTTTATCAGTAATTTATGAAAGTTTATTGGAAAAAAATTGTAGGACTGTCGTTAAATTGGTTTAGAAAATATTTGACACAAACTAACCTGATGACCGGCAGTGTATATATCAAACAGACATATTTGATTTGATTTGATTTTAAATGATACTTGACAATTTAATATATTTTTGAATAAAACAATAATATATATATATAAATTAGTTTCCATTTATTTTCGACGAATATGGCAATAATTTAATTGCACACATTTTCGTTCATTGACATATTTATTCATTAAATTTAATATATAATTATAAATTTCGTTCAAGAATATTCTTATTTTTTCACCTACATAATATATAATCACATTTCCATTTATTTAATTTTTTCAATATATATATTTGAAATAAATAATTGTATTTCGATAGTAAATTCATAATTTACTTCAGTTTATTATTAATATAACAAATGTATTGTTAATTATATATTAAGCAAAAGTCATCAACGAACTTTAATAGGTTGGTTTTTTTTTTTATTTTTACATAACAAAGAATGTATGCTGAAAAAGAAATAATAACTTGCATTTATAAGCTATTTACAGAATTCGCAAACAGGGAAGCCATTGAAAATAAAATAAATCCAGTGAAACTTTTATTTACAAATTCTGGGGATAAGCGTTAACGATAAATCCGGAACCAGTTAATATGTAATATAAATTAAATACATAGAGCTTGGCAAGTTCCCTCATTATTTAAAATAGATAAGTAATGCCGCCGCCAAGTTATAATTGCGACACACTAATCATATATAGGGTAATTGTTATAATATAATAATTTACTATAACAAGTAATGAATATTATCTGTCCATTATGAGTAGGTTTTGTGCCACGTTTTCTATAAATCGACTATTTATGACCGAGGGTACCACATTGCCGATATTAAATGTATTAAATCATATGAATATGATATATGTACATTTACTTCATTTAATATACCAACGCTCGACATCACACCACATATAGAGGTTTTTTGCCACGTTTTCTGTAAGTCGCGCAGTTATGAAGGAAGGTACCACTCACGTAACAATTTTTATATGTATTTTCAAAAATACCTTAAGACTTCATACTTTTATATAAATAAATAGACATTGCCGATATTAAATGTATTAAATCATATGAATATGATATATGTACATTTACTTCATTTTATATACCAACGCTCGACATCACACCACATATAGAGGTTTTTTGCAACGTTTTCTGTAAGTCGCGCAGTTATGAAGGAAGGTACCACTCTCGTAACAATTTTCATATGTATTTTTAAAAATACCTTAAGACTTCATACTTTTATATAAATAAATAGACATTGCCGATATTAAATGTATTAAATCATATGAATATGATATATGTATATTTACTTCATTTAATATACCAACGCTCGACATCACACCACATATAGAGGTTTTTTGCCACGTTTTCTGTAAGTCGCGCAGTTATGAAGGAAGGTACCACTCACGTAACAATTTTTATATGTATTTTCAAAAATACCTTAAGACTTCATACTTTTATATAAATAAATAGACATTGCCGATATTAAATGTATTAAATCATATGAATATGATATATGTATATTTACTTCATTTAATATACCAACGCTCGACATCACACCACATATAGAGATTTTTTGCCACGTTTTCTGTAAGTCGCGCAGTTATGAAGGAAGGTACCGCTCACGTAACAATTTTCATATGTATTTTTAAAAATGCCTTAAGACTTTTATATAAATAAATAGACATTGCCGATATTAAATGTATTAAATCATATGAATATGATATATGTACATTTACTTCATTTTATATACCAACGCTCGACATCACACCACATATAGAGGTTTTTTGCCACGTTTTCTGTAAGTCGCGCAGTTATGAAGGAAGGTACCACTCTCGTAACAATTTTCATATGTATTTTTAAAAATGCCTTAAGACTTTTATATAAATAAATAGACATTGCCGATATTAAATGTATTAGATCATATGAATATGATATATGTACATTTACTTCATTTAATATACCAACGCTCGTCATCACAGCATATATAGAGGTTTTTTGCCACGTTTTCTGTAAGTCGCGCAGTTATGAAGGAAGGTACCACTCACGTAACAATTTTTATATGTATTTTCAAAAATACCTTAAGACTTCATACTTTTATATAAATAAAAAGACATTGCCGATATTAAATGTATTAAATCATATGAATATGAGATATTTACTTTTAATTCATTTAATATACCAACGCTCGACATCACACCACATTTATAGGTTTTGTGCCACGTTTTCTATAAGTCGCGGAGTTATGAAGGAAAATACCATTTAACTAACAATTTAATATAAGAAATTTTCATTTAATATTGAATTCAATAATATATGAAATTTTCATTTAATATTCAATTCAATAACATATGAAATTTTCATTTAATATTAAATTCAATAGTATATGAAATTTTCATTTAATATTCAATAATATATGATATTTTTATTTAATATTCAATTCAATAGTATATGAAATTTTCATTTAATATTGAATAATATATGAAATTTTCATTTAATATTCAATTCAATAATATATGAAATTTTCATTTAATATTCAATAATATATGAAATTTTCATTTAATATTCAATTCAATAATATATGAAATTTTCATTTAATATTCAATAGTATATAAAATTTTCATTTAATATTCAATAGTATATGAAATTTTCATTTAATATTCAATTCAATAATATATGAAATTTCCATTTAATATTCAATTCAATAGTATATGAAATTTCCATTTAATATTCAATAGTATTTGAAATTTTCATTTAATATTCAATTCAATAGTATATGAAATTTTCATTTAATATTCAATTCAATAATGTTAAAATATATGAATGTTCCAGAACAATGCACACATGTTACATAATTTGTATCAACACATACATGTATATTATTTCTAAGTAATTTCTGACATACATGTATATGCACACATACCACATTATTACTTTGTATGTATTCTGCGCTTGCCTAACCGAATTATTGGCACGCGCTTTAGTCTCTAATAAACTTCTCAGTTGAGCGCACGTCTGCTCTGCCTATTGTTTTCTGCCTGCGTTTACGGGTAGCATCCTCAAACCCTCCCAACAGGTTATGGGCCCAGGAGCGGTTATAGGTAGAAAGAACAAAAGACAGTGATCGGTTTTTGTGACAAAGTGTAGTGCACAAATAATTAAAGTTACGAACTTTATGTTAAAAGAAAAGAGACTCCAGCAAGATGAGTAATTTGTATCATATTGAGAAGTTGGATGAAAAGAACTTTGATTCTTGGAGCATACAAATGCGAATTGTGCTTGTTCACTCCGATTTGTGGGATGTGACATGTAACCCAATGCCCACGGAGGCAGCGGATGCTGCAAATCTGGCAGCAGCAGATCGCAAGGCATTAGCAACAATGACGCTAAGTGTAAAGCCATCGCAACTGGCATATATAAAGAACTGTGAAACAGCAAATGCGGCATGGACAAACCTACGAGATGTTCATCAGCCAAAGGGACCAGTGCGAAAAGTGTCGCTTTACAAGAAATTATTAAGTTTGCGCTTATTGGAAGGTCAAGGTATGCCAAGTTATTTAAATTCATTCTCTGAGATTTTGGATCAGCTTGCAGATGTTGGTATTGAGATGAATGATGAGTTACGAACCATCATTTTGTTATCTAGTTTGCCAGATAAATTTGAGAATTTTGTTGTCGCCATAGAGACGCGCGACAATTTGCCCAGTGATTTGATATTCTTTGCATAAAATTGAAGGAAGAAGCAGAGAGAAAAAGTCTTACGGAGACGAAAGAAAATAGACAAGAGGCATTCATCGTGTCACAGAACAGACACACATACCAACAACCACATTCAAACAAAAGTCGAACGCAAATTCTTGCTTCAAATGTGGCAAGCGAGGGCATGTAAAGGCACAATGCAAAACAGAGAGAGAGAGAGAGCAAAAGAGAGACCCAAAGAGAGACCAAATATAAAGAGAGCACAGAGAGCAAGCAATGCAGCTTAATAAGACGGAGACGGAGAGCATTGCAAAGAAATGGTGCTTAGACTCTGGCGCAACCAGCCATATGTGTTGTGACAAAAATATGTTCACAGAATTTGAGGCACATAAAAAGAAGATCAGTTTGGCAAATGCGGGTATTTTATATGCAGAAGGCAAAGGAAAAGTTAATTTACAAACTAACTTGTACAAATTAACATTAAATAATGTACTCTACGTTCCACAGCTGGCAGGAAATTTTATCTCAGTGGCACGTGTTATTGAGTATAACAGCGAGGTGTATTTTGGAAAATACGTAGCTAGAGTCATACAGCATGGCAAATGTATTCTAAATGCTACCAGGGTTGGAAACTTATACGTTCTTGAAGCAAAAGTGGAAAACATATTCGCAGCTATTGAAGATAATGGAGAGTTGTGGCACAGACGTCTTGGTCACCGCAATTACACAAGTCTGACGCAGATGAAGAATAAAAAATTAGGTTCGTGGAATAACTGCAGAAAATATACATACAAACGTTCCTTGCAAAACTTGCATGTTAAAGACAATTCGATATCGCCGCCCGCTAGCTCAACCAGAAAAAATTGTCATATATAGCTTTCTCAGTAGCTTCATAGGGAAGTATACATATATGAGATTGCAAAAGCTGAAATTAAAAGGAATTGACGGAAAGGCACCACCAAGTAGTGAAGCCTGCAGATAATATTATATTTATCAGATATAAATATAAGAAAACAAAGTATAAACACTTTTTATCAAATATATCTAAATCCCATAATCCATATGGATTTTTAAAAGGCAATTTTGGATACCGCCTTAGTCCTCTAACCAATATTCAATTGTCGGCAAGCAATTGAGTGTACATGAGTGTAAGTAGCTCTCTCATATCATGCTTCAGTGGGAATTATATTATTTGATTGCAAAAACTGAAATTAAAAGGAATTGACGGAAAAAGGCACACTATTTTTGGGGATTTCAACAACACGGTGAAAATTTACTAAGTCCGAACATAAGTGTTTATGAAGTGATGTGATTGGTTAATTTACTAATAATGGACAAAACATAACTATATATTAAACAAATTTCTTCGAGCATATAAAATAATATAAAAATAAATATTTATATATATAAATTATATGAAATAAATTAAAATATCTCAATATTAAATAATTTAATATATTTATTAAATATTACACTAAAATAATACATATGAAAATTGAATATTAAATGAAAATTTCATATATTATTGAATTGAATATTAAATGAAAATTTCATATATTATTGAATATTAAATGAAAATTTCATATATTATTGAATTGAATATTAAATGAAAATTTCATATATTATTGAATATTAAATGTATGTATTTTTAAAAATACCTTAAGACTTCATAATTTTATATAAATAAATAGACATTGCCGATATTAAATGTATTAAATCATATGAATATGATATATGTACATTTACTTCATTTAATATACCAACGCTCGACATCATACCACATATAGAGGTTTTTTGCCTCGTTTTCTGTAAGTCGCGCAGTTATGAGGGAAGGTACCACTCACTTAACAATTTTCATATGTATTTTTAAAAATACCTTAACACTTCATACTTTTATGTAAATAAATAGACATTGCCGATATTAAATGTGTTAAAATATATGAATGTTCCAGAATAATGCACGCATGTTACATAGTTTGTATCAACACATACATGTATATTATTTCTAAGTAATTTCTGTCATACATGTATATGCACACATACCACATTATTACTATGTATGTATTCTACGCTTGCCTAACCGAATTATTGGCACGCGCTTAGTCTCTAATAAACTTCTCAGTTGAGCGCACGTCTGCTCTGCCTATTGTTTTCTGCCTCCGTTTACGGGTAGCATCCTCAAACCCTCCCAACAGGTTATGGGCCCAGGAGCGGTTATAGGTAGAAAGAACAAAAGACAGTGATCGGTTTTTGTGACAAAGTGTAGTGCACAAATAATTAAAGTTACGAACTTTATGTTAAAAGAAAAGAGACTCCAGCAAGATGAGTAATTTGTATCATATTGAGAAGTTGGATGAAAAGAACTTTGATTCTTGGAGCATACAAATGCGAAGTGTGCTTGTTCACTCCGATTTGTGGGATGTGACATGTAACCCAATGCCCACGGAGGCAGCGGATGCTGCAAATCTGGCAGCAGCAGATCGTAAGGTATTAGCAACAATGACGCTAAGTGTAAAGCCATCGCAACTGGCATATATAAAGAACTGTGAAACAGCAAATGCGGCATGGACAAAACTACGAGATGTTCATCAGCCAAAGGGACCAGTGCGAAAAGTGTCGCTTTACAAGAAATTATTAAGTTTGCGCTTATTGGAAGGTTAAGGTATGCCAAGTTATTTAAATTCATTCTCTGAGATTTTGGATCAGCTTGCAGATGTTGGTATTGAGATGAATGATGAGTTACGAACCATCATTTTGTTATCTAGTTTGCCAGATAAATTTGAGAATTTTGTTGTCGCCATAGAGACGCGCGACAATTTGCCCAGTGATTTGATATTCTTTGCATAAAATTGAAGGAAGAAGCAGAGAGAAAAAGTCTTACGGCTTAATAAGACGGAGACGGAGAGCATTGCAAAGAAATGGTGCTTAGACTCTGGCGCAACCAGCCATATGTGTTGTGACAAAAATATGTTCACAGAATTTGAGGCACATAAAGAGAAGATCAGTTTGGCAAATGCGGGTATTTTATATGCAGAAGGCAAAGGAAAAGTTAATTTGCAAACTAACTTGTACAAATTAACATTAAATAATGTACTCTACGTTCCACAGCTGGCAGGAAATTTTATGTCAGTGGCTCGTGTTATTGAGTATAACAGCGAGGTGTATTTTGGAAAATACGTAGCTAGAGTCATACAGCATGGCAAATGTATTCTAAATGCTACCAGGGTTGGAAATTTATACGTTCTTGAAGCAAAAGTGGAAAACATATTCGCAGCTATTGAAGATAATGGAGAGTTGTGGCACAGACGTCTTGGTCACCGCAATTACACAATTCTGACGCAGATGAAGAATAAAAATTTGGTTCGTGGAATAACTGCAGAAAATATACATACAAACGTTCCTTGCAAAACTTGCATGTTAAAGACAATTCGATATCGCCGCCCGCTAGCTCAACCAGAAAAAATTGTCATATATAGCTTTCTCAGTAGCTTCATAGGGAAGTATACATATATGAGATTGCAAAAGCTGAAATTAAAAGGAATTGACGGAAAGGCACCACCAAGTAGTGAAGCCTGCAGATAATATTATATTTATCAGATATAAATATAAGAAAACAAAAGTATAAACACTTTTTTATCAAATATATCTAAATCCCATAATCCATATGGATTTTTAAAGGCAATTTTGGATACCGCCTTAGTCCTCTAACCAATATTCAATTGTCGGCAAGCAATTGAGTGTACATGAGTGTAAGTAGCTCTCTCATATCATGCTTCAGTGGGAATTATATTATTTGATTGCAAAAACTGAAATTAAAAGGAATTGACGGAAAAAGGCACACTATTTTTGGGGATTTCAACAACACGGTGAAAATTTACTAAGTCCGAACATAAGTGTTTATGAAGTGATGTGATTGGTTAATTTACTAATAATGGACAAAACATAACTATATATTAAACAAATTTCTTCGAGCATATAAAATAATATAAAAATAAATATTTATATATATAAATTATATGAAATAAATTAAAATATCTCAATATTAAATAATTTAATATATTTATTAAATATTACACTAAAATAATACATATGAAAATTGAATATTAAATGAAAATTTCATATATTATTGAATTGAATATTAAATGAAAATTTCATATATTATTGAATATTAAATGAAAATTTCATATATTATTGAATTGAATATTAAATGAAAATTTCATATATTATTGAATATTAAATGAAAATTTCATATATTATTGAATTGAATATTAAATGAAAATTTCATATACTATTGAGTATTAAATGAAAATATCATATATTATTAAATTGAACCATTTCCAAAGGCAGCAGATAATCGAGCCAGTGAGATTTTGGAATTAATTCATAGCGACGTTTGTGGACCGTTTGGAAATAAATCACTTGGTGGTTCAAGATATTTCCTCACATTTATTGATGACAAATCCAGAAGAGTGTTCGTATATTTTCTAAAAGGCAAGGATGAAGTTTTCAGGAAGTTTATGGATTTTAAAAACTTAGTGGAGCGGCAAACAGGAAAAAAGCTAAAATGCAATCGCAGCGACGATGGTCGGGAATATGTCAATAAGGCGTTTGATGAGTTTTTGAAACTACATGGAATTTCTCGACAGTTAACAATAGCCTACACACCACAGCAAAACGGCGTTGCAGAGAGAGCTAATCGTACTCTGGTTGAAATGGCCAGATGTTTGTTGGCGCAGTCAGGATTGTGTGAGGCGTTATGGGCAGAAGCTATATACACGGCTGTATATCTTCGTAATTGATCTCCTACGAGTGCACTGATCAACCAAACACCAATGGAAGCGTGGACCGGTAAGAAACCTTGTATAAGTCATCTTAAAGTTTTTGGTTCCGTTGCAGTGGCATTGTCCAAGGGTAATCATGACAGCAAATTTCAACCAAAAGGAAAAGTGTATCGCATGGTGGGCTACTCAAGAGAAGCCAAGAGTTACAGACTCTATGATGCAGAGACACGTAAAGTGGTTGAAAAGAGAGATGTACTTTTTGATGAGCGAGATCTCTTGGTGCAAAGTGGCAGTACGCCAGTTACATTTGATTTGGCTGGACCTTATGGTCAAGATGAAGTTCCTTTTCTGGATCAGGACGCGGATGAAAATGATACAGACGAACAAGAGGAAGAGCCTACAGAGTCAAGTAGCGGTGATGATTCTTTTCATAGCACAGATGAAAAAGAAGTTCTACATGTGGAAGAAGAACAACGAGTGGGTCCTGGAAGTCCGAAATTAATCAGGACGGGCAGACCTGGTCGCCCAAAGAAGCAGTAGAACATCCTTGGATCAATAGTTGCAAGCGATGTGCCGATTCCAGCAACTTACGAAGAAGCTATGAGTGGATCCTATTCATCACAGTGGCGTGAAGCAATGGCTACGGAATTGCTGAAGAAGGCAATATATGGTTTGAAACAATCAGGAAGGGAATGGAATTCTAAGCTGCATGGCGTTCTACTGGAAATGGGATTTAATCCATGTAGCAGTGAACCATGCTTATACCAAAAGCGTGGGGCAGGTGATTTGGCATTAATTCTTGTATACGTTGATGATTTACTTATAGCATGTCGATCGAAGCCAATGTTGGATAGTATCAAAGCAGCAATTTCAAATGCGTTTGACTGCACAGACAAGGGCGCAACAGAGCTATTTTTGGGCATGGAAATTCAGCGTGATGGTGATCTTGGGCCAATTACTTTGGGCCATTCTCAATATATCAAGGAGATGTTGAGGCGCTATGGGATTGAGAATTGTAGAAGTGCGACTACTCCTTTAGATGCAGGGCATCAGGTGGCATGTGACAACAAGGCATGCAAAAAGGTTGATCCGAGAAGCTTTCAGACGCAGATTGGCGAGCTGATGTGGTTGGCGCTTACTACAAGACCAGATATATTGCATTCAGTTGCAAAGTTGGCACAGCGGAATCAAGATCCCCATTCAGTGCATGAGGCAGGTGTGAAGCACATTCTGCGGTACTTAGCAACGACGGTGGACAAGAAGTTAAACTACAAGCAAACCGGCAAGGCATTTGTTGGATATGCAGATGCTGACTGGGGAGGTGACAAAGTCGACCGAAAGTCATACTCGGGATATGTTTTCTTCTTGGCTGGTGGACCAATATCGTGGAAATCAGAGAAACAGCGCAGCGTAGCACTCAGTAGTACTGAGGCAGAGTATATAGCGCTATCAACCGCATGCAAGGAGGCAGTTGTTTTGCGGCGCTTGATCGTCGAGCTTGGGTGCGGAGATGGTACTACCTCAACAATCATATACGGAGACAACTTAAGTGCTCAACAGTTGGCGAAGAATCCAGTTCATCACTCGAGGACTAAACACATAGATATTAGATATCATTTTGTTCGACAAACTGTATCAGATAAGCATGTTGAGTTAAAATATGTTCCGACAGAATTAATGATTGCTGATGTATTAATTAAGAATTTGCAAAAGAAGAAGCATAATGAATTTATGAATATGTTAAACTTAAAATGATATTGTAACTAATGCTTGCATTGAGGAAGGGTGTTAAAATATATGAATGTTCCAGAACAATGCACGCATGTTACATAGTTTGTATCAACACATACATGTATATTATTTCTAAGTAATTTCTGTCATACATGTATATGCACACATACCACATTATTACTATGTATGTATTCTGCGCTTGCCTAACCGAATTATTGGCACGCGCTTAGTCTCTAATAAACTTCTCAGTTGAGCGCACGTCTGCTCTGCCTATTGTTTTCTGCCTGCGTTTACGGGTAGCATCCTCAAACCCTCCCAACAAAATGTATTAAATCATATGAATATGATATATGTACATTTACTTCATTTAATATACCAACGCTCGACATCACAACAGGTTTTTTGCCACGTTTTCTGTAAGTCGCGCAGTTATGAAGGAAGGTACCACTCACGTAACAATTTTGATATGTATTTTTAAAAATACCTTAAGGCTTCATACTTTTACATAAATAAATAGACATTGCTGATATTAAATGTATTAAATCATATTTTTTTTAGTCTGTATTTATTTGCAATCTATCCTATAAGGACAATAAGCAAATTATATAAGGAATTAACAATAGCAGGGTGAGTGAAGTAACAATAGTGGGTTTCATTAAATTAGAATACAGGTATGGAAGAGAGAAAATATAGAAAGTATTGGTTAGATATGACAGAGTAATTTCAGAGTTTCAGAAAAAGATACGTGACGCTGCAGCCCTTCTTCTTCTTTGCAGAGCTCACCAGTCCACGTCTTGTCTGAATGGAAGATCCAGGGGGTGACATCTTTTGAGACGCCTTGTTTGGGTGCTGTTGTCTAGCAGATTAAGGGCCAGTGTGTTATTGTGTGTCTCCAGCCTGGAGCAGTGCCGAATGCCGTATCTCCTGATTTCACTGCTGACAGATAGAACGTTTATGTCTCTATGGATGACTGAGTTACGAACGAATGCAGGCGCTCCAACAATTCTGCGGAGTAACTTGCTCTGAAGCGTTGTATAATATTCACATTCGTGTCTGAAGCCGTGCCCCAGAGCTGGATGCCATAAGTCCACACCGGTTTAATTATGGCTATGTACAGCAGCACCTTATTGCGGATGCTGAGCATCTTAGCCAGCTTTAAGTTGAGCTGAGCACGTTTTGTTTTTAGATGCGCTTTCCAGTGTAATCGCCTGTCCAGAGTAAGGCCCAGATATTTGACCGAGTTTACGCTCGGGAGAAGCGTCCCATGAAGACTGACCGGGGAATATGAATATGAGATATTTACTTTTATTTCATTTAATATACCAACGCTCGACATCATTACACATATATAGGTTTTGTGCCACGTTTTCTATAAGTCGCGCAATTATAAAGGAAAATACCATTTAACTAACAATTTAATATATGAAATTTTCATTTAATATTGAATTCAATAATATATGCAATTTCCATTTAATATTCAATTCAATAGAATATGAAATTTTCGTTTAATATTCAATTCAATAATATATGAAATTTTCATTTAATATTCAATAATATATGAAATTTTCATTTAATATTCAATTCAATAATATATGAAATTTCCATTTAAAATTCAATAGTATATGAAATTTTCATTTAATATTCACTTCAATAATATATGCAATTTTCATTTAATATTCAATTCAATAGAATATGAAATTTTCGTTGAATATTGAATTCAATAATATATGAAATTTTCATTTAATATTCAATAATATATGAAATTTTCATTTAATATTCAATTCAATAATATATGAAATTTCCATTTAATATTCAATAATATATGAAATTTTCATTTAATATTCAACTCAATAATATATGAAATTTCCATTTAATATTCAATTCAATAACATATGAAATTTTCATTTAATATTCAATTCAATAATATATGAAATTTCCATTTAATATTCAATAACATATAAAATTTTCATTTAATATTCAATATTCAATAACGTATGAAATTTTTTTTAATATTCAATTCAATAATATATGAAATTTTCATTTAATATTCAACTCAATAATATATGAAATTTCCATTTAATATTCAATTCAATAACATATGAAATTTTCATTTAATATTCAATTCAATAATATATGAAATTTCCATTTAATATTCAATAACATATAAAATTTTCATTTAATATTCAATATTCAATAACGTATGAAATTTTCATTTAATATTGAATTCAATAATATATGAAATTTCCATTTAATATTCAATAATATATGAAATTTTCATTTAATATTCAACTCAATAATATATGAAATTTCCATTTAATATTCAATTCAATAACATATGAAATTTTCATTTAATATTCAATTCAATAATATATGAAATTTCCATTTAATATTCAATAATATATAAAATTTTCATTTAATATTCAATATTCAATAACGTATGAAATTTTTTTTTAATATTGAATTCAATAATATATGAAATTTCCATTTAATATTCAATAATATATGAAATTTTCATTTAATATTCAACTCAATAATATATGAAATTTCCATTTAATATTCAATTCAATAACATATGAAATTTTCATTTAATATTCAATTCAATAATATATGAAATTTCCATTTAATATTCAATAACATATGAAATTTTCATTTAATATTCAATATTCAATAACGTATGAAATTTTCTTTTAATATTCAATTTAATAATATATGAAATTTTCATTTAATATTCAATTCAATAATATATGAAATTTTCATTTAATATTCAATAATATTTGAAATTTTCATTTAATATTCAATTCAATAATATATGAAATTTCCATTTAATATTCAATAATATATGAAATTTTCATTTAATATTCAAAACAATAATATATGAAATTTTCATTCAATATTCAATAATATATGAAATTTTCATTTAATATTTAAAACAATAATATATAAAATTTTCATTCAATATTCAATAATATATGAAATTTTCATTTAATATTCAATTCAATAATATATGAAATTTCCATTTAATATTCAATAATATATGAAATTTTCATTTAATATTTAAAACAATAATATATAAAATTTTCATTCAATATTCAATAATATATGAAATTTTCATTTAATATTCAATTTAATAATATATGAAATTTTCATTTAATATTTAATTCAATAATATATGAAATTTTCATTTAATATTCAATTCAATAATATATGAAATTTCCATTTAATATTCAATAATATATGAAATTTTCATTTAATATTCAATTCAATAATATATGAAATTTCCATTTAATATTCAATAATATATGAAATTTTCATTTAATATTTAAAACAATAATATATAAAATTTTCATTCAATATTCAATAATATATGAAATTTTCATTTAATATTCACTTCAATAATATATGCAATTTTCATTTAATATTCAATTCAATAGAATATGAAATTTTCATTTAATATTCAATTCAATAATATATGAAATTTTCATTTAATATTCAATAATATATGAAATTTTCATTTAATATTCAATTCAATAATATATGAAATTTCCATTTAATATTCAATAATATATGAAATTTTCATTTAATATTCAACTCAATAATATATGAAATTTCCATTTAATATTCAATTCAATAATATATGAAATTTTCATTTAATATTCAATTCAATAATATATGAAATTTCCATTTAATATTCAATAACATATAAAATTTTCATTTAATATTCAATATTCAATAACGTATGAAATTTTCTTTTAATATTCAATTCAATAATATATGAAATTTTCATTTAATATTCAATTCAATAATATATGAAATTTTCATTTAATATTCAATAATATATGAAATTTTCATTTAATATTCAATTCAATAATATATGAAATTTCCATTTAATATTCAATAATATATGAAATTTTCATTTAATATTCAAAACAATAATATATGAAATTTTCATTCAATATTCAATAATATATGAAATTTTCATTTAATATTTAAAACAATAATATATAAAATTTTCATTCAATATTTAATAATATATGAAATTTTCATTTAATATTCAATTCAATAATATATGAAATTTCCATTTAATATTCAATAATATATGAAATTTTCATTTAATATTTAAAACAATAATATATAAAATTTTCATTCAATATTTAATAATATATGAAATTTTCATTTAATATTCAATTTAAAAATATATGAAATTTTCATTTAATATTTAATTCAATAATATATGAAATTTTCATTTAATATTCAATTCAATAATATAAGAAATTTCCATTTAATATTCAATAATATATGAAATTTTCATTTAATATTCAATTCAATAATATATGAAATTTCCATTTAATATTCAATAATATATGAAATTTTCATTTAATATTTAAAACAATATTATATAAAATTTTCATTCAATATTTAATAATATATGAAATTTTCATTTAATATTCAATTTAATAATATATGAAATTTTCATTTAATATTCAATTCAATAATATATGAAATTTTCATTTAATATTCAATAATATATGAAATTTTCATTTAATATTTAAAACAATAATATATAAAATTTTCATTCAATATTTAATAATGTATGAAATTTTCATTTAATATTCAATTCAATAATATATGAAATTTTCATTTAATAATCAATTTTCATATGTATTATTTTAGTATAATATTTAATAAATATATTAAATTATTTAATGTAGAGATATTTTAATTTATTTCATATAATTTATATATATAAATATTTATTATACCCTTGCAGAGGGTTTTATAAAATTGGTTGGATGTTTGTAACGCATAGAAATATACGTTTCCGACCCCATAAAGTATATATATTCTTGATCAGCATCATCGATTCAGACATGTCCGTCTGTCCGTCTGTCTGTTTGCATCACGATGACAGCCTCAAATTTCAAGCTACATGGTTGAAACATTAAAAGTTAAGTTCCTTGATCTAGCAAGTATGGTGAGTTTGAAAACTAGTCGGATCGGATAATTATCACCGGAGCTATTAACTAAAACGTGGAGGTACCTCGAGTAAAATAAGCAATTCTCTTTGGCAGCAAAGAAACAAAAAAAAATTCCAAGAAATCTGCCGTACAAACACAAAAGACCCGAGTTCGAATCCGCGCGGCACCAAATAAGAAATATATAAAATTATTGTTTTTTTGTTGTTGCATCTAACTTCATTTTTTACCCATACACCCTACACCAAGTTTGAACAAGATCGGATAATTATTAAGGTTACAAATAAATGTATGTATTTTAATGCTCACGCACACACATACATATGCAAATATTCAACCACCACGCGGTGTGAGAGAGAGACAGAAATATTTGTGTTGTGTTCTTACACAAAACGAAATTGAAAGAGCGAGATGCAATGGGTTTGCATATATGTCGAATTAGCTTACGCTAGCTTAGTAAGGACGGTGGCGTAGTATGTAGAGATCGGTGCCACGATGGGCTCGGTGTTTTGATGGTTCAATGCTCGCTCGGTGAAGAAGTGAGAATTTTTAGATGTGTTTTTTTTGTTTTTTTTTTTATTTTGTTAAACATTTATACCAATTATTTTGCTGCAAGGGTATGCAAACTTCGGCAGAGCCGAAGTTAGCTTCTTTGATATTTTTTATATTATTTTATATGCTCGAAGAAATTTGTTTAATATATTTATGTTTTGTCCATTATTAGTAAATTAACCAATAACATCACTTCATAAACACTTATGTTCGGACTTAGTAAATTTTCGTCGTGTTGTTGAAATCCCCAAAAATAGTGTGCCTTTTTCCGTCAATTCCTTTTAATTTCAGTTTTTGCAATCATATAATATAATTCCCACTGAAGTAGTATTGAAGAATTTAAGTATTTATTTTAGTGTTTAGATTTAAGATCTAAAGATCAACTTCATAGGGGCCTCGATATCGGGGTTCCAACTTGCGTGATTCACCTGTGGCAGCTGGCTCGTTTTCAACTACTACTAGATTTCCTGTGGAATAAACAAAGGGGTTAGAGTGTTTGGAATCAAATCGATGCTTCCACTTGGCTCTCTCGGTTGAGATGTTAGCTGCGGCCTGGTTTCTGTTTTCGATGACAGAATCTTTGATTTGATGCTGGCCAATATCCGCGTGTATGGCTGCCGTGAGATTATTCTGTAAGACGTCGATTGGGTTGAAATTAAATACGAGGTCGTTAGGGCTGAATCCAGAGGTGTTGTTCTTCTGAGAATTTACACTCCATTGAAGATTGTGCAGCGTTAGGTCCCAATCTTTAACGTTGTCGTTCATAGTGCGAATGTAGTTAAGAATGATCTGGTTTGCACGCTCCACCTGACCATTTGC
This sequence comes from Drosophila saltans, assembly GCA_018903575.1. Classification (NCBI taxonomy): domain Eukaryota; kingdom Metazoa; phylum Arthropoda; class Insecta; order Diptera; family Drosophilidae; genus Drosophila; species Drosophila saltans. The sequence continues at coordinate 55,376 of JAEIGH010000265.1, forward strand.
ACGAGGTCTACGAACAGCATTCTTGACATGTTGGATGTGGTTATGGGTACAGAAATTTTCAAATTGTTTCGAAGTAAACGCTGTTCCGCGGTCCGATATTATGATGTGAGGTAATCCAAAATAGCTTGAGACTTCGTTGAGGACATTCAACACTGGAAGCGTCTTCGTGCTTTTGACTGCCTTTACAATTAAAAATTTACTGAAAGAGTCTGATATGGCCAGTATATGGGTATTTCCACGTTTACTGCGAATAAAAGGACCTAAATGATCCACGTGAAGTCTGCGAAATGGAATCGGTTCAGTATCGTTATAATGCATGCTTCCCTCAGGTTTTCCTCCTTTCGATTTATAATAGCAACATTGAATACATGTTGAGATGTAATCTTTTACGTATTTCCTCATCTTTGGGAACCAGAATTGTTTTTGGATCCGCCCAAGGCTTTTGTCTAGACCGAAGTGTCCGACATCGTCATGGCAACTTTTAACGACGCGCCACCTTACTGATTTTGGCACAACGAAAGCGATGGTATTTCTTAATTTCCGATATAAACGATGATTTTCTAAAAGATAATCAGAATGAAGTTGCTTATGCTGGTTACTTTTATAGTTTCCCTTTAGAGTAGCGATGATTTCGATAAGCGATTTGTCTTGTAGTTGCATGGTCAGCAACCAATCGTCGACATCTGTAATTATGGTTCGAATAATTTCATCTAAAGATATTTCAGGGAGCATCTCAGGTGCTCGACTCAAAGCATCAACGTAAGACATCTTGCTTCCATCTCGATGAATGAATTCGCAGTCGTAATCCATTATTTTGATCCACCAGTGGGATACTTGCGGAATAAGTTCTTTGTTCATCTTCACCTTGGCAATCGCAGAGCAGTCGGTTATTAGACGGAACGGTTTTCCCAAAAGGTAAACTCTGAATCGTTGAAGCGTTTCGACTACTGCTAAGGTTTCGAGTGCGTAGCTGTGATATTTACCTTCTGCGTCTGTACAGTGCCTGCTGAAGTAACATACGGGACGCCAGTCCTTTTCATCGTAAGACTGTAGCAACACTCCTGCAATACCAATGGCACAAGCATCGGTGTGAACTTCGTGATATGCTGAAAAGTCGTATAAGGTTAATACTGGGGCGTTGCATAATTTCTCAATGAGTTTGTTGAATGCCTGCTGTTGGGTCTCTGTCCAAACGAAAGTATTTTCCTCTGTTTTCCATAGAAGACGAGTTAATGGTCCTGATATCAGTGAATAGTTTTCCACAAATTTCCAAAAAAATTCCAAAAGACCTAAGAAGCGTCTGACTTCTTTTACGTTTGCCGGGACCTTAAAGTTTTTAATTGCGCTGACTTTGTTTTCTCCCTGGGTGATTCCATTTTTATTGATTATATGTCCTAAAAACGTAATTTCGGTTTGGAGGAATCTGCATTTGTCCTCATGTAGTGTTAGTCCACTTTCGTTAAGAGTATGAAGAAATTGTTCTAGACGCTGAACTCCTTCATCAAACGTTTTACTTGGTATTATGACGCCATCCAAATATGCGAGTACCTCACCTGGTTCCATACGTTTAACAATTTTGTTCATTACAGCTTGAAATACTGCCGGAGCATTAACGAGTCCAAATGGCATTCTGTTGTATTCATAATGCCCGTCGGATGTAACGAACGCTGTGTATTTCTTTGATGATTCGTTTACTTCAATTTGATGATAGCCCATACGTAAATCGAGTTGTGTGAAATAAGCGTTTCCAGCTAGTTGTGCATATTGCTCTTCCAAATTTGGCATAAAAAAGGGTATTTTTACCGTAATGCGATTAAGACGACGATAGTCGACACAGAGACGATGTTCTCCATTCTTTTTATCAACTATGACTATTCCCGAAGCGTACGGAGACTCCGAACGACGAATGATGTTGCTTTCAAGTAGCTCAGATATCATGCTCGCAACGATCGGTCTAAGTGCAAAAGGTGTACGATATGGTTTCGTATAACATGGAATGTCTGAAGATAGCGCGATTTCCATTTTTGCCAGTGAACAGGTTCCAAGCTCGTGAGGTTCTTTTGCGAAACATTTTGCGTTGTTTAATACCACCTTTTCTATTATTTCGTTCTGCTCAGGCGTAAGATTGTCGTTTGCTTCTAGCTGACGTATGTTTTCGATGGAACATTCATTACCGCGAATGATAAGTTTCTTTCCGTCACGACAAAGAATATCTTTTCCCAATAAAACGTTTTCTGAAATTAAATCATTTTCGACTATTAGTACTTCAGCAATATAAACGATCTGATCAATTATTATTTTTGCCATTAGTTTTTGTTTGCAGATGAATTTTCCTCCAGCAAATCCGTTGAGTGTAACTGCACAATGCTGCAGTATGCCTATGTTTTCGGCGAAAGATTTTCGAATCAGCGTACGTCTGCTACCTGGATCTACAAATGCAATTGTTTCGTTACCGTTTACCAAGATACTTTTGCAAATATCTCCCTTAGAAGTAGAATCGATTTTATTTATCTTTACTTGAGATTTTAATCTTTCTGGACAACTTGCAGAATCGTGAGTCGTACGTGGTTTATAGAATAATGTCCTACTTTTTGGCAATTAAAACATTTGACTGATAACTCCGCCTTCTCGTTTGTTCGTTTTCCAATCGCTGGCTGATTTGATTTTTGAGAATTCACGTTAGACTCCCGTTTGCTTTGAATATTAAATGGACTATGTTTGATTTCATTGTGCGCAGAGTATGCCAGTATATCGCGTAGAAGTTCATTACAAGTTACATAGTCGTTCGATATTTTCCTCTTTAGATCGTAATCGTTGATACCATTAATAATGTGTGTCGAAATCGCAGAATCAGATAACTCACCCTTCCGTCCAATGGCTAACATTTTATAAAAATAATCTTGTGGGGATTCCGATAACTCACGTCTTGTTTTTGACATTTTTAAGTGCACGTCTGCAGAGTTTCTAATGCAAGGAAAATCTTTGAGAAATTGTGAGGCGAACTCTGACCATGTCTGAAATATTTGTTCCGTTGAATCCACCCAAAATCGAGCAGCACCTAACATCTTCTGTTGGACCGCAAAGATTATTTTACGATCAGAGAGCAGAGCCACAATTTCACTTATGTTTCCATTATTATTTTCGACGTTTGCATATTGTACGTAATTGTTGGGTATAATGTTTGTTCCCGATGACAAATATATATTTGGGTTGTTAAAATACTCCGGTCCATGCTGCGTGTATGGATTTGGCTGTTGCGTATTGTGAGCAAAATTCTCCGAATTCGTGGCACACTGACCTATATTTTCGTTTGACCTAATTCTGTTCTGCAGAAATGTAGCAAAGTTCTCGCGTTGCTGTAACGTAGCGACATTAACGTATTGCTGTGGCGTAGCAAAATTCTCGTGGTGCTGAAACGTAGCTCCATTTACGTATTGCTGTGACGTAGCAAAGTTTACGTGGCGCTGAAACGTAGCTCCATTTACGTATTGCTGTGGCGTAGCAAAGTTTACGTGTTGCTGCGGCGTGGCAACATTCGCGTTTGGTTGTGTCGTTGCAACATTAACGAGTTGCTGTGGCGTTGCAACATTAACGTGTTGCGATCGCGAACCGTTTTGCTGAGACATGTTTGTTGGAAGCATACTAGAATGTTCGTTGAATTGCGGATTTGCGTTAATTTCACCACTGACACTTCGGTGGCCAATTTCCACATTGGGTTCAATGGGTGATGAAATTACAGACGGTTGGAAAGAACGTTCCCGAAGTTCTCTAACTGTTTTTTCTAATCATCGTCACTGTCGTCGTCATCGTCACACATCGTCACATTTAACTTTCTTTGCAACTGATCTCGATTTCCCGACGTTGACAATCCAGCTTCTTTGCATTTATTTTTGCTTATGCTTTTTTCGATACATAGCGTTTACCCGGCATTTTCGTTCTCTTTATTGTTCGTTTTCGTTTTCCATGTAATTCGTTTTACTCGCGTCTCTTTCTATCTCTTTCTTACACACACGTTTTTCCTTAGGGCACTTTATTCCACTTCTGAAAATTGTTAATCCCACAACTAAGATTATTTTAAACATTTATTTTAGTTTAGATTTAAGTATTAATTTTAGTGTGTAGATTTAAGATAGTTATACACGTAGAATATATTTTAAATAGGAAAAATATCTCCCACCTATTCTACACCTCTTATGTCTCCTTACACTGCCAGATTAGAGTCAAGCTCAAAAGGGTCTTCTTTCCCCGCTAATTATTCCAAGCCCGTTCCCTTGGCTGTGGTTTCGCTAGATAGTAGATAAGGACAGTAGGAATCTCGTTAATTCATTCATGCGCGTCACTAATTAGATGACGAGGCATTTGGCTATTTTTTTTTTTTTTTAATCGCTAAGTTAGAGAAATCTTCAAAAGATACTAGGTATACCTAGCATGCACGATTCGCTGCATCCACAGAAAAAATATTCTACAGCGCCTACGTACTAAAACCCTCCTCATTCTCCCACGATGTTTGTACCTTCTTCGGAAGTTGTGCCAAGGTAGCAAGCAAATAAAACCATGAACTTGTCAGGACCAAGCTCAATGGACGCCAATACTGGCCATCTAAGGGGTGGGTTACCCCAAGGACCATTTCGCCGCTCGAATTAGCTACTTCCATATATTCAAATCCCAATTATATAGAAGCACCCAGAGAACACCACGAGGAGGTTTCGAGTCGACTTGAATCTGACAACGACTGACGAATTACGGTGTTGCACCCCTTCTGCGTTATCAGAGACCACGTTCTCCTTAAGAGAGTCATAGTTACTCCCGCCATTGACCCGCGCTTACTTGAATTTCTTCACTTTGACATTCAGAGCACTGGGCAGAAATCACATTGTATCAACACCCGCTAGGGCCATCACAATGCTTTGTTTTAATTAGACAGTCGGATTCCCCAAGTCCGTGCCAGTTCTGAATTGAATGTTAATTGATAATCGTTCTAATTTAAAAGAACTAATTAAAACTAATTAGCATTCTTAAAAATTTTAGCAAGAAAGTTCCACAATTGGCTACGTAACTAAACTATCCGGGGAACAAATAACTATCTTAAATGATAGAAACTCTATTTACGCAGAACGAGCACATAAACCATGTTATTGTTTCCCAATCAAGCCCGACTATCTCAATCTTCAGAGCCAATCCTTATCCCGAAGTTACGGATCTAATTTGCCGACTTCCCTTAATTACATTATTCTATCGACTAGAGACTCTTCACCTTGGAGACCAGCTGCGGATATTGGTACGGCCTGTTGAGAAGTTTGCGTATCCCCACCATAAATTTTCAAGGTCCGAGGAGAAAATATCGACACAACAGTATATGTCATGCTCTTCTAGCCCATCTAGACTTCCATGGTAGTATGGCTATAAAACAGAAAAGAAAACTCTTTCGATACCTCTCGACGGCTTCTTTATGGTCGTTCCTGTTGCCAGGATGAGCACGAGGCCCATATTTAATAACAAACGGATACTCAGCAGGTTACGGAATTGGAACCGTATTCCCTTTCGTTCAAAATTATTCAAGTGTTTTATATTTGCAATATATAGATTTTTATGACTTTATTAACTTGAAAATTTTCGGCTTTCGCCTTGAACTTAGGACCGACTAGCTCGTGATCAACCACTCTTCACATGAAACCCTTCTCCACTTCAGTCCTCCAAGGTCTCATTCGATTATTTGGTACTACCACCAAGATCTGTACCAATAGCGGCTCCATGCAGGCTTACGCCAAACACTTCTATGCACACCATTGTACCTTCCTACTCACTAAAGTTTCAAAATTTATATTATTAAATAAAAGTGGCCCACTGGGCACATTATATCATAACCTTAAACTTCATATCAAGAAAGTTAAGGTTCTTACCCATTTAAAGTTTGAGAATAGGTTAAGATCGTTCGACCCTAAGGCCTCTAATCATTCGCTTTACCAGATAAGATTATTTTATATAACATTTAAATGCACCAGCTATCCTGAGGGAAACTTCAGAAGGAACCAGCTACTAGATGGTTCGATTGGTCTTTCGCCCCTATACTCAATTCTGACAATCGATTTGCACGTCAGAACTGTTTCGGTCTTCCATCAGGGTTTCCCCCTGACTTCAACCTGATCAAGTATAGTTCACCATCTTTCGGGTCACAGCATATATGCTCAAGGTACGTTCTAGTTAGAGGTATAAATAATATAAATATTATTACACATAACTTTTTAGAACGCCCCGGGATTGTGTTAATTAACTATAAATAGTTAAAAAACTAATCCCATTATTAGTCAAGTTAATTATGCTATTAGGTTTATATCCCAATAACTTGCACATATGTTAGACTCCTTGGTCCGTGTTTCAAGACGGGTCCCGAAGGTATCCTGAATCTTTCGCATTGTTAATCATACAAGTGCATATAATAAACATAGAAAATCAATGATAATCATGCTATTATATAAGGTATAAATAATATAAATATTATTACACATAACTTTTTAGAACGCCCCGGGATTGTGTTAATTAACTATAAATAGTTAAAAAACTAATCCCATTATTAGTCAAGTTAATTATGCTATTAGGTTTATATCCCAATAACTTGCACATATGTTAGACTCCTTGGTCCGTGTTTCAAGACGGGTCCCGAAGGTATCCTGAATCTTTCGCATTGTTAATCATACAAGTGCATATAATAAACATAGAAAATCAATGATAATCATGCTATTATATAATTTTAAAAAAATTAACGCACTGTATTCATATAAATCTATCAACACTTTATCAAATTAATGACATTTATTTTATGTTAAATTGCAAGCAAAACAATTTAAATAAACTATAAGTCATATTTTATGATAAATTTGGTTTATATTAATAGATTACAATTTCCTTATATGGAAAAAATGCACACTATTATTATAATATTATTTAAATATTACAATTTTAATGATGAATTTTTCTTAACGGATATTCAGGTTCATCGGGCTTAAACTCTAAGCAGTTTCACATACTATTTAACTCTCTATTCAGAGTTCTTTTCAATTTTCCCTCACGGTACTTGTTTACTATCGGTCTCATGGTTATATTTAGTTTTAGATGGAGCTTACCACCCACTTAGTGCTGCACTATTAAGCAACACGACTCTTTGGAAACACCATCTAGTAATCATTACCCCTGGCACCCTCTATGGGTAAATGGCCTCATTTAAGAAGGACTTAAATCATTAATTTCTCATACTAGAATATTGATGCTCCATACACTGCATCTCACATTTGCCATAAAGACAAAGTGACTTAGTGCTGAACTATTTTCTTTTCGCTCGCCGCTACTAAGAAAATCCTTGTTAGTTTATTTTCCTCCCCTAATTAATATGCTTAAATTCAGGGGGTAATCCCATATGAGTTGAGGTTGTATATACACAAATATAAATATATAATTTTCTTTTATATATTGAAACCATTAATATATTTCTATTATGTGAAGAATAATAATATTTACTTAATTTTTTTTTTTTTTCATAACAAATCAATAATAAGAGGCAATTCTAGATGAAAAAAAAAAAAACATTTTTTTTTATGCTAGACATTTCTCAGTATTATAAGAATTTAAAATGAAATTAATATACATCTTCGTTTTTCTCATACTTGAGAGATAATGTGTTTCATTTATAATTAATATTATGAAAATTTATTATATTATTATATATATTTTCCAATAATATACCATGTATTTTAAAATTTTGTAAAATATTAAAATAACTTATTGAGCATAGTTTTACAGCCCTCAACCATATGTAGTCTAAGCAGCACTCTAAAATAAATTAAAGTACCATAACAGCATGGACTGCGATATGCGATCAAAATGTCGATGTTCATGTGTCCTGCAGTTCACACGATGACGCACAGTTTGCAGTTCACACGATGACGCACAGTTTGCTGGGTTCTTCATCGACCCATGAGCCAAGTGATCCACCGCTTACAGTGAATATATTTAGTTTTTATTTCATTACGTCAATAAAATTTTTATTGAAAGAAATTAAAAATACACGATTTTACTGGCATATATCAATTCCTTCAATAAATTCTTTAACCCAATATAATGCTGCGAAATGTCTTAGTTTTACATAATTGATTGCATACTGGTGTTGTTGAATAATATATATTAAATTTTTGCATTATTGTATACGATCGACATATGTAAAACATTAACCTTTATAAACCAGGTATAACATTTTATTCTTTGGTTGTTGCTTTAACCATTGTATGCAAATAAACCAATAATAAGCAATACAATACGCAACGCGTGTACATTGTGGTACATATACACGCCGAAAAATAATAATGGAATACGGAAACCTTGTTACGACTTTTACTTTCTCTAAATAATCAAGTTCGGTAAACTATTGCGAAACAACCGTAACACACAAGGCGTCACAGTGATCACGTCCGGAGACCTCACTAAGTAAACCAATCGGTAGTAGCGACGGGCGGTGTGCACAAAGGGCAGGGACGTAATCAATGCGATTTAATGACTCACACTTACTGGGAATTCCAAGTTCATGTGAACAGTTTCAGTTCACAATCCCAAACATGAAAGTGGTTCAGCGGTTTACCCGGACCTCTCGGTCTAGGAAATACACGTTGATACTTTCATTGTAGCGCGCGTGCAGCCCAGGACATCTAAGGGCATCACAGACCTGTTATTGCTCAATCTCATTATTGCTAGACGCAATTTGTTCTTATAACGGGACAAACCAACAGGCTCCACTTATATAAACACATTCAAACACAATAAACATTTTACTGCCACCATGAATGAAGGCAATATTAGCTTCAACACCATAATCCTGAAGATATCTATTTAATATATTTGAGTCTCGTTCGTTATCGGAATTAACCAGACAAATCACTCCACGAACTAAGAACGGCCATGCACCACCACCCATAGATTCGAGAAAGAGCTATCAATCTGTCTTACACACTTATGTTCGGACCTGGTAAGTTTTCCCGTGTTGAGTCAAATTAAGCCGCAGGCTCCACTCCTGGTGGTGCCCTTCCGTCAATTCCCTTAAGTTTCAGCTTTGCAATCATACTTCCCCCGGAGCCCAAAAGCTTTGGTTTCCCGGGAAGCGACTGAGAGAGCCATAAAAGTAGCTACACCCAATTGCTAGCTGGCATCGTTTATGGTTAGCTAATCGCCTTCGAACCTCTAACTTTCGTTCTTGATTAATGAAAACATCTTTGGCAAATGCTTTCGCTTAAGTTAGTCTTACGACGATCCAAGAATTTCACCTCTCGCGTCGTAATACTAATGCCCCCAAACTGCTTCTATTAATCATTACCTCTTGATCTGAAAACCAATGAAAGCAGAACAGAGGTCTTATTTCATTATCCCATGCACAGAATATTCAGGCATTTGAAGCCTGCTTTAAGCACTCTAATTTGTTCAAAGTAATTGTACCGGCCCACAATAACACTCGATGAAGAGCACTAATGCAGGTTTTTAAATAGGAGGAATATATAAAAAAATACAAGTACTTAATTATATATAAGAACTCCACCGATAATACGCTTACATACATAGAGGTATAGAGTATAGTACAATTGTAAGTTGTACTACCCGTATGAAGCACAAGTTCAACTACGAACGTTTTAACAGCAACAACTTTAATATACGCTATTGGAGCTGGAATTACCGCGGCTGCTGGCACCAGACTTGCCCTCCAATTGGTCCTTGTTAAAGGATTTAAAGTGTACGCATTCCAATTACAGGGCCTCAGATATGAGTCCTGTATTGTTATTTTTCGTCACTACCTCCCCGAGGTGGGAGTGGGTAATTTACGCGCCTGCTGCCTTCCTTAGATGTGGTAGCCGTTTCTCAGGCTCCCTCTCCGGAATCGAACCCTGATTCCCCGTTACCCGTTGCAACCATGGTAGTCCTAGATACTACGATCAAAAGTTGATAGGGCAGACATTTGAAAGATCTGTCGTCGGTAAAAGACCATACGATCTGCATGTTATCTAGAGTTCAACCAATATAACGATCAAATGATCGCTTGGTTTTAGCCTAATAAAAGCACACGTCCCAAAAGATCCGTGTTTTAATTGCATGTATTAGCTCTAGAATTACCACAGTTATCCAAGTAACTGTTAACGATCTAAGGAACCATAACTGATATAATGAGCCTTTTACGGTTTCACTTTTAATTCGTGTGTTCTTAGACATGCATGGCTTAATCTTTGAGACAAGCATATAACTACTGGCAGGATCAACCAGAATAATGTTATTTATATATTATATGTACTGTTGATATATATATCAAACAGACATATTAGATTTGATTTGATTTTAAATGATACTTGACAATTTAATATATTTTTGAATAAAACAATAATATATATATATAAATTAGTTTCCATTTATTTTCGACGAATATGGCAATAATTTAATTGCACACATTTTCGTTCATTGACATATTTATTCATTAAATTTAATATATAATTATAAACTTCGTTCAAGAATATCTTTATTTTTTCACCTTCTACTTTACAAGCGACCGTTACTGCGAGAGACTTGAACACCATGAAAACTATCTGGCACTTAATTTCCTGGACAATAGTCAAAACATCAGAAGACTCAAGAGAAACCACCCACTTGATCTCCCATTCAGACCACAAGATGACTGTCTAACGATAGATTACAAATACAAAATAAATTAAAAAAAAAAAAAAAAAAAACATTTCCATTTATTTAATTTATTCAATATATATATTTGAAATAAATAATTGTATTTCGATAGTAAATTCATAATTTACTTTAGTTTATCATTAATATAACAAAGGTATTGTTAATTATATATTAAGCAAAAGTCATCATCGAACTTTAATAGGTTGGTTTTTTTATTTTTACATAACAAAGAATGTATGCTGAAAAAGAAATAATAACTTGCATTTATAAGGTATTTACAGAATTCGCAAACAGGGAAGCCATTGAAAATAAAATAAATCCAGTGAAACTTTTATTTACAAATTCTGGGGATAAGCGTTAACGATAAATCCGCAACCAATTAATATGTAATATAAATTAAATACACAGAGCTTGGCAAGTTCCCTCATTATCTAAAATAGATAAGTAATGCCGCCGCCAAGTTATAATTGCGACACACTAATCATATATAGGGTAATTGTTATAATATAATAATTTACTATAACAAGTAATGAACATCAACTGTCCATTATGAGTAGGTTTTGTGCCACGTTTTCTATAAATCGACCATTTATGATCGAGGGTACCACTCACGTAACAATTTTCGTATGTATTTTTAAAAATACCTTAAGACTTCATAATTTTATATAAATAAATAGACATTGCCGATATTAAATGTATTAAATCATATGAATATGATATATGTAAATTTACTTCATTTAATATACCAACGAGGTTTTCTGCCACGTTTTCTGTAAGTCGCGCAGTTATGAAGGCAGGTACCACTCACGTAACAATTTTCATATGTATTTTTAAAAATACCTTAAGACTTCATACTTTTATATAAATAAATAGACATTGCCGATATTAAATGTATTAAATCATATGAATATGATATATGTACATTTACTTCATTTAATATACCAACGAGGTTTTCTGCCACGTTTTCTGTAAGTCGCGCAGTTATGAAGGAAAATACCATTTAACTAACAATTTAATATATGAAATTTTCATTTAATAAACCTACTACGTAGGTTTGTGAATGCTCCTTGATTTGTCAGAAACTCTATCATACACAGAGACCTGGAGATGCCCTCTATTAAGTCAGAGATCCAAAGACTGAGCGACCGTTACTGCGAGAGACTTGAAAACCATGAAAACTATCTGGCACTTAATCTCCTGGACAATAGTCAACACATCAGAAGACTCAAGAGAAACCACCCACTTGATCTCCCATTCAGACCACAAAATGACTGGTAGAGCCTCTGTAACCAACTTAAGTTGGCGTCAGTCGTAAGCGCCTGGCTCCAATATTATTTCTGTCAATCTTAATTCTCAACAAATTCTTCAAACAATTTGTTCATTGTCTAACGACAGATTACAAATACAAAATAAATTTAAAAAAAAAAAAAAAAAAAAAAGTATTATTTAAAATCAAATCAAATCTAATATGTCTGTTTGATATATATCAACAGTACATATAATATACAAATAACATTATTTTGGTTGATCCTTCCAGTAGTTATATGCTTGTCTCAAAGATTAAGCCATGCATGTCTAAGTACACACGAATTAAAAGTGAAACCGCAAAAGGCTCATTATATCAGTTATGGTTCCTTATATCGTTAACAGTTACTTGGATAACTTTGGTAATTCTAGAGCTAATACATGCAATTAAAACATGGATCTTTTGGGACGTGTGCTTTTATTAGACTAAAACCAAGCGATCATTTAATCGTTATATTGGTTGAACTCTATATAACATGCAGATCGTATGGTCTTGTACCGACGACAGATCTTTCAAATGTCTGCCCTATCAACTTTTGATGGTAATATCTAGGACTATCTAGGACTAGGACTATATAGGACTATCTGAGGCCCTGAAATTGGAATGAGTTCACCTTAAATCCTTTAGCAAGGACCAATTGGAGGGCAAGTCTGGTGCCAGCAGCCGCGGTAATTCCAGCTCCAATAGCGTATATTAAAGTTGTTGCGGTTAAAACATTCGTAGTTGAACTTGTGCTTCATACGGGTAGTACAACATACAATTGTAGTTAGTACTATACCTTTATGTATGTAAGCGTATTATCGGTGGAGTTCTTATATATAATTAAGTACTTGTATTTTTTTATATATTCCTCCTATTTAAAAACCTGCATTATTGTGGGCCGGTACAATTACTTTGAACAAATTAGAATGCCTGAATATTCTGTGCATGGGATAATGAAATAAGACCTCTGTTCTGCTTTCATTGGTTTTCAGATCAAGAGGTAATGATTAATAGAAGCAGTTTGGGGGCATTAGTATTACGACGCGAGAGGTGAAATTCTTGGACCGTCATAAGACTAACTTAAGCGAAAGCATTTGCCAAAGATGTTTTCATTAATCAAGAACGAAAGTTAGAGGTTCGAAGGCGATCAGATACCGCCCTAGTTCTAACCATAAACGATGCCAGCTAGCAATTTGGTGTAGCTACTTTTATGGCTCTCTCAGTCGCTTCCCGGGAAACCAAAGCTTTTGGGCTCCGGGGGAAGTATGGTTGCAAAGCTGAAACTTAAAGGAATTGACGGAAGGGCACCACCAGGAGTGGAGCCTGCGGCTTAATTTGACTCAACACGGGAAGACTTACCAGGTCCGAATATAAGTGTGTAAGACAGATTTATAGCTCTTTCTCGAATCTATGGGTGGTGGTGCATAGCCGTTCTTAGTTCGTGGAGTGATTTGTCTGATTAATTCCGATAACGAATGAGACTCAAATATATTAAATAGATATCTTCAGGATTATGATCTTGAAGCTTTTATTGCCTTCATTCATGGTGGCAGTAAAATGTTTATTGTGTTCGAATGTGTTTATATAAGTGCAGCCGTACCTGTTGGTTTGTCCCATTATAAGGACACTATCTTCTTAACGCGCGAATCCCAACGGGAGCACTAATTGACCGCACCTCCCGCCCAACCGACCGAGGGGCACAAGCCGCATAACGCACGGCTCGAGTCGCGGGGACAATTCACAAAACACAGACAAAAAACGACACTATAGCTAGTTACGTGCTAGATAGGAAAGGATAGAAGTTTTTAGTAAAGGAATCGAGAGCTCTGAACTGATTACATGATAAAGACGATTATAATCGGAACAAAGAACTCGAAAAGGTTCATACATAAGGTAGTTAGTAGTACATCGTGGAAGTGTTAGAGGAATATAGTTTCTAGTAGGTCTACAAGGAACTGTTAGTTTTACTCGGTTCAATAGCTCGGGAGAGACTATATCCCCGTTAAGGAGCTTGTGCATAAATATGACGCCAAGCATTAATCTACGATTAGAAAGGGAAGGAAGGTCAAGTAAAAGAAGTCTACTAGAGTACGAAGGCAAGTTGATATTACGATCCCAGATCAGACCACGAAGAGCAAAGAGAAGGAACTGTTTTTGAACTGATTCTATTCTTGCTTTATGTGAATCGTATTGGGGTGACCATATGCAGGTTGCATATTCTAAAATTGGACGAACCAATGAGGTGTAAAGAACCTTGGTTGTATATGGATCGTCAAATTCCTTTGACCATCTTTTAACAAATCCAAGAACACCCATGGCTTTTCCGACAGTAGTGCTTATATGGGACTTAAAAGTCAATTTATGGTCCATAAGTACTCCCAAGTCAATCATCTCATTAAGTCTGGTTAATGGAACGTTATTAAGAAAGTAGGTAATTAACTGAGGAGTGTTTCTGAAAAAAAGTCATGACCTTGCATTTAGATGTGTTTAGGTTTAATAAATTGTGTCGACACCAAGATTGAAAGTTTTGGAGGTCAGACTGCAACCGTGAAGGTGATATAATATCTCTGTAGCTGAGACAAAGCTTTACATCATCTGCATACATGAGGACACGAGAATGTATTATAACGGATGGAAGATCGTTAATAAAAAGGGTGAATAGCAGTGGTCCCAGATGACAACCCTGAGGCACCCCCGAAGTTACTTGGATGGTCCTTGAACTTGAAGACTTGAATAGAACTTTCTGTGTTCTGTCTGTCAGGTATTCACGAATCCAACAAATTAAAGGGCTTGGGAAGCCAATTTTGTTTAATTTTAAAAGAAGAAGTGTATGATTAACAGAATCAAAAGCCTTGCTGAAATCAGTATAAATGACATCAGTCTGTCTTGCATTCCTAAATCCTTCGATCGTTAAAGATGTAAATTCTAATAGGTTAGTGGTAGTAGATCTACGTTTCACAAACCCATGTTGAGATGGTGAAATAATAGATCTACAAAAATGTTGCAATTGAGAAGTGATTAACTTTTCAAATGCTTTAGGAATAGCGGACAATTTAGAAATACCCCTATAATTGGATGCTTCGGACTTTTTACCATTTTTATGAAGAGGAATTATATAAGATTCCTTCCATATAGACGGAAAATGACAAGATTTAACGGACAACGAAAAAAGTTTTTGAAGTGGCTTACATAGAGCCTCAGCACAAAATCTGAGTACACAACCAGGTATTCCATCAGGACCAGGTGTGTACACAGGTTTTACTAAATTAAGCACGCTAATAAGCGAACTTTCATCGATCGAAGGACTACAAATACAATTAGACCTATTTATCTGATAAGGATACAAAAGATTCGCTCGGTATTCCGTTGAGGAATATGTTGTTGTGAAGAAATCAGCAAACAAATCGGCAATCGCTTGATCAGAGTCCGCTATATTATTTCCAAACGATAAGATTGATGGGTGGACATCCATCTTACGTTTAGAATTCACAAAACTATAAAACTGTTTGGGATCACGGGAAAACTCAAGCTTACAACGCTTGAGGTAATTATTATAGCAGTGCTTGTTAAGCAACATAAAATTGGAGCGAGCAACTGCGTAAAGAGCAAAGTCTGAAGAACGTCCCGATTTCTTGTATTTTTTATAATATCTGGACTTGACATTTTTCAAGTTGGATAGCTCACGAGAAAACCAGGGAGGTCGGTGAGACGACACTGGAGCCCTCAGTGGGACACAAACCCTAAAAAGCGAACCGAGAGTATCATAAAACAACGAGATAGCAAGATCCATGTCTGAGCAACTATATAAGGATGACCAGTCAGTTCTCAGAATGAGCTCATTCAGTTTAACAAAGTTAGTCTTGCGAAAATTACGAGATTTAATCACAGGACTGACATCAGCAATCGGTGCACGAAACGACAGATCTACAGATAAATCCAGAGTAGGATGAAAATTGTCTTCGGGCAAGACTAGAGGGTCGGTTCTAGTTACTGCACAGTTGGTGGAATCCAACACAAATATCAGATCTAAGGATCTGCCTATGTTATTTCGCACAGGGTTTATTTGAGCTAATGATAACTCAAAAAGGCCATCAACGAAGCAGTGAGACCATACTATTTCTGGTAAATTAAAGTCACCAAAGACGATTAAGATATCTCTATTAGAAAGCAATGAAGAAATATATCGAATAGAATCTAAATGTTTTGCGTACACCGCCATGTCGGATTGTGGCGGAACGTAAGAACAAGTAATGTAGACAGAGAAAGACTTGAATCTGACCTTAACGCTAACAAACTCAATCTCCAGAATGTCCGGTGAATGAATTTGGTCAGAAGTTAAGACCGAGTCAACATCAGAACTCCTCCGCCTACACGAGAAGTCCGATCACATCTAAAAATTGAAAATTTTGCGGAAAGAACAGATGCATCGTTAATATCGGGTTTTAACCATGTCTCAGTAAACACTAAAATTTTAAATTCAAATGCTAGACTATCTAGATAGAGTCTAGGAAGCTTAGATTTAAGTCCTCTCACGTTCTGATAGGCCAGATGAAGGGACGAGATTAGTTTTTTGGAACACCAGCCGATGCTGATATTCCGGAAGATGAAGAATTAGATGGGATAGAAAGCCTAACCGGATCTCGAGTTTTCTTCTTGGCCGTGTATTCTTTTACTAAAATGTGATCCGGCCAAAAACTGCTATGACATATACAGTCGAACAGTTCAACTGGAACACTTATTTTAAAAGAGGATATCTCCCTCGAATATTTAAATTTAAATTTTTCCACCGCTATTTTAGCATTATAGTGATGAGCTTGAATTTTTGTCTTAATAAAAGCTAAGACATCATCCGACGAATGTTCGGGATCAAGCCTTGAAACAAATATATGTTTCTTAGGTGGAACTCCAGTTAAAGGTTTATAGGAACCAGGCCGCAAATCAACCGCAGCGTCAGCGACCACGATTGAATCCAGCTGCGTGTCCGGTATTTGTCACAGTGAGCAGTGAAGGAGTTTGTGGAGCTACGGCCGAGACGGGATTGGGCACAGGCAAATGCAAGGACAGATTGCGCATACTGGTTTTCTTGCGCTTTGGAGACTCATTTAACAGCTTATAGCTGCTAAATTCGCTCTCCACAGCATTGAACTCATCGTAGAGCTTACGAAAACCATATGACAATTTCTTCAATCTATCCCTGGTTTGCCTCATAAACACCCTCATTTCAATCTCAACCTCACGGCATGAGTCAAAACCCCATTTGAGCCCCCATTTTTGCTCCAAACAATCCTTTACCCTGGCTGTGTAGCCAGCACATTTAACGTGCATGACGTTGTCACACAGCCAACAGGAAAGAAATACGTTATAGGGTGAAGGGGGGTTCAAACACTTTTTGCTTGAGCAGACAGACATTTTTTAATTCAATTAATACTCAAAAATTTTATAAAAATAAATTAAATATCAAAAAGGCCAAAGAAAAAACTCACTCAGATTTATTAAGCAAATTCGACACTGGGGTCAAACTCACAGAGAAAATTAGTGCAAGAACTAAGAGAACTAAGCACTACACAAATACACGTATCACTTGTACGCGAGACAGAGATAGATGCGAGCGCGAATAAAAGAAATTAGAAAAAAGAGAGCGGGAGAACCAACAGCACTGCACATGCAACAACAATGCGTTGGCGAGAGCGCGAGAGCGGTTTTAAAGCGGTAAAAAGTACAAACGCAAGAGCAAAGAATAACAAAAACAACAACACTGCTGTAAAAAGTTTTGTTTTTTTTTTCAAATATTAAGTTCAATGCTTTGATTTTGCTTTTGTAAAGTTAATTAAACAAAAAGCGCAATGACAAAAATTTAAATGACAGAATAATGTCAATAGTTATTGCTAAATAATTAGCTGAATTTTTAGGCAGGCGCGGTGAGTTTAAAACCGAAATAAAAGAAATTATGCAGGAGCACAGAAAAACACGTCTATCCACGATGAAGAAAGAAACGATTTTTATGAAAAATGGACAAATTTC
The DNA here is from genome assembly GCA_018903575.1 of Drosophila saltans. NCBI lineage: Eukaryota > Metazoa > Arthropoda > Insecta > Diptera > Drosophilidae > Drosophila > Drosophila saltans. Next base: position 73,386 of record JAEIGH010000265.1, read on the forward strand.
GTCTAGCAATAATGAGATTGAGCAATAACAGGTCTGTGATGCCCTTAGATGTCCTGGGCTGCACGCGCGCTACAATGAAAGTATCAACGTGTATTTCCTAGACCGAGAGGTCCGGGTAAACCGCTGAACCACTTTCATGCTTGGGATTGTGAACTGAAACTGTTCACATGAACTTGGAATTCCTAGTAAGTGTGAGTCATTAACTCGCATTGATTACGTCCCTGCTCTTTGTGCACACCGACCGTCGCTACTACCGATTGAATTATTTAGTGAGGTCTCCGGACGTGGTCACTGTGACGCCTTGTGTGTTACGGTTGTTTCGCAAAAGTTGACCGAACTTGATTATTTAGAGGAAGTAAAAGTCGTAACAAGGTTTCCGTAGGTGAACCTGCGGAAGGATCATTATTGTATGTTCCAACCGTTATTAAATATATTAAATATATTCAATATAAATAAAAACTTAAATATGCAAAATTAAAACATTATTATTTTTCGGCGTGTATATGTACCACAATGTACACGCGTTGCGTATTGTATTGCTTAGTATTTGTTTATTTGCATACAATGATTAAAGCAACAACCCAAGAATAAAATGTTGTACCTGGTTTATAAAGGTTAATGTTTTACATATGTCGATCGTATACAATAATGCAAAAATTTAATATATGTTATTCAACAACACCAGTATGCAATCAATTATGTAAAACTAAGACATTTCGCAGCATTATATTGGGATAAAGAATTTATTGAAGGAATTGATATATGCCAGTAAAATCGTGTATTTTTAATTTCTTTCAATAAAAATTTTATTGACGTAATGAAATAAAAACTAAATATATTCACTGTAAGCGGTGGATCACTTGGCTCATGGGTCGATGAAGAACGCAGCAAACTGTGCGTCATCGTGTGAACTGCAGGACACATGAACACCGACATTTTGAACGCATATCGCAGTCCATGCTGTTATGGCACTTTAATTTATTTTAGAGTGCTGCTTGGACTACATATGGTTGAGGGCTGTAAGACTATGCTCAATAAGTTGTTTTAATATTTTACAAAATTTTAAAACACATGGTATATTATTGGAAATTTTTATATCTAATATAATAAATTTTCATAATATTAATTATAAATGAAACACATTATCTCTCAAGTATGAGAAAAACGAAGATGTATATTAATTTCATTTTCAATTCTTATAATACTGAGGAATGTCTAGCATAAAAAAAAAAAAATTTTTTTTTTTTTCATCTAGAATTGCCTCTTTTTAATGATTTGTTATGAAAAAAAAAAATTAAGTAAATATTATTATTCTTCACATAATAGAAATATATTAATGGTTTCAATATATAAAAGAAAATTATATATTTATATTTGTGTATATACAACCTCAACTCATATGGGACTACCCCCTGAATTCAAGCATATTAATTAGGGGAGGAAAATAAACTAACAAGAATTTTCTTAAAAGCGGCGAGCGAAAAGAAAATAGTTCAGTACTAAGTCACTTTGTCTTTATGGCAAATGTGAGATGCAGTGTATGGAGCATCAATATTCTAGTATGAGAAATTAATGATTTAAGTCCTTCTTAAATGAGGCCATTTACCCATAGTGGGTGCCAGGCCCGTATAACATTAATGATTACTAGATGGTGTTTCCAAAGAGTCGTGTTGCTTGATAGTGCAGCACTGAGTGGGTGGTAAACTCCATCTAAAACTAAATATAACCATGAGACCGATAGTAAACAAGTACCGTGAGGGAAAGTTGAAAAGAACTCTGAATAGAGAGTTAAATAGTATGTGAAACTGCTTAGAGTTTAAGCCCGATGAACCTGAATATCCGTTATGGAAATTCATCATTACAATTGTAATATTTAAATAATATTATAATAATAGTGTTCATTTTTTCCATATAAGGATATTGTAATCTATTAATATAAACCAAATTTATCATAAAATATGACTTATAGTTTATTTAAATTATTTTGCTTGCAATTTAACATAAAATAAATGTCATTAATTTGATAAAGTGTTAATAGATTTATATGAATACAGTGCGTTAAGTTTTTTAAAATTATATAATAGCATGATTATCATTGATTTTCTATGTTTATTATATGCACTTGTATGATTAACAATGCGAAAGATTCAGGATACCTTCGGGACCCGTCTTGAAACACGGACCAAGGAGTCTAACATATGTGCAAGTTATTGGGATATAAACCTAAGAGCATAATTAACTTGACTAATAATGGGATTAGTTTTTTAACTATTTATAGTTAATTAACACAATCCCGGGGCGTTCTAATAAGTTATGTGTAATAATATTTATATTATTTATACCTCTAACTAGAACGTACCTTGCGCACATATCCTGTGACCCGAAAGATGGTGAACTATACTTGATCAGGTTGAAGTCAGGGGAAACCCTGATGGAAGACCGAAAAAGTTCTGACGTGCAAATCGATTGTCAGAATTGAGTATAGGGGCAAAAGACCAATCGAACCATCTAGTAGCTGGTGCATTTAAATGTTATATAAAATAATCTTATCTGGTAAAGCGAATGATTAGAGGCCTTAGGGTCGAAACGATCTTAACCTATTCTCAGACTTTAAATGGGTAAGAACTTTCTTGATATGAAGTTTAAGGTTATGATATAATGTGCCCAGTGGGCCACTTTTGGTAAGCAGAACGGTGCCCAAATTAACAACTCATACAGAAACCATGAAAGGCGTTGGTTGCTTAAAACAGCAGGACGGTGATCATGGAAGTCGAAATCCGCTAAGGAGTGTGTAACAGCTCACCTGCCGAAGCAACTAGCCCTTAAAATGGATGGCGCTTATAAATTACCTCTATACATTACCGCTAAAATAGATGATTTATAATATTTAATAATATAAATTTTGAAACTTTAGTGAGTAGAGTAAGGTACAATGGTGTGCATAGAACTGTTTGGCGTAAGCCTGCATGGAGCCGCTATTGGTACAGATCTTGGTGGTAGTAGCAAATAATCGAATGAGACCTTGGAGGACTGAAGTGGAGAAGGGTTTCGTGTGAACAGTGGTTGATCACGAGATAGTCGGTCCTAAGTTCAAGGCGAAAGCCGAAAATTTTCAAGTTAATAAAGTCATAATAATCTATATATTGCAAATATAAAACACTTGAATAATTTTGAACGAAAGGGAATACGGTTCCAATTCCGTAACCTGTTGAGTATCCGTTTGTTATTAAATATGGGCCTCGGAGAACAGGATTCTGACAATGCAGATGGGGCTCACTACCGTAATTCGTTAGTCGTTGTCAGTTTCAAGTCGACTCGAAACCTCCTCGTGGTGTTCTCTGGGTGCTTTCTATATACTAGGTTCTAGAATATAGAAGTAGCTGATTCGAGCGGCGAATGGTCCTTGGGGTTGCCATCCCCTTGGATGTCTCATGTTGGCGAAAGTATGAATAGTGCGCCTCGGATAACGGCTTTAACGGCCACAAATTCTACCCCTACGGCGAATAGCCTAGGGGCCCAACATGAACCAGGCACTGCGGTCAATCCTGCTAGTCAGGTTCCGTGAATGGTGTGTGAACACCTGTTTAAGACCAGAAGGGGTCTTGGTGTTCACATGTCACATCGGCACAAAGACGAACTTGATACAGCTCGTCGGAAAGTCGATGTAAACCTCAGGTGGAGTGAGGAAGAAGCGTTTTTGTTGGCGAGAATGGAATTGGAGCTCGAAGCAAGTGGTAATTTGAGGTATCCAAATAAGAAGCTAGCGGAATTTTTTAATCACCGTAGCTCCGAAGCAATCAAATGCTATCGGAAGAGGGGCGAATACATGGCAATACTAGAATTGTTGTGTTTGAGGGTGCCGAGTATGTCTCTTTATTTCGAATGCTGCTGATTGACTCTCTATTGTATACAAAGTGACCAGATTATTCTAAGTAGTGGTGATACAATAATTGTTAGTAGGGATGTACATATTTATCGATAACTTTTATCACAAACATAACATATCTCCTCCTTTAAATTTCAAACGGGTGTTATTTCTTAGCTTTTCTAAAATCATTTGGTTGAAAACGATTGACTTCTTGGCGAGCCCGCGTGCTTTGGCGAACTGGAATGCTAGAAAGGCGTATTGGTTTCTTTACTGGTTGATTCCGTGTCGGCCCTTGGAAACTCTCTGACAAGTCACAATTTTGACTAGATCGACGATAGTTGATCAATGGTGGTGTTTCCTCTTGGCGCTGTACTGATTGATTAACTGTTGGTTGTGGGATTTCGGGTACCCACCAAAACTTTGCCATATTGTCGTTGGATGTATTTTCTGACAGTTTTGGTTTCAGCTGGTTGATATGTCGTTTAACATAGCCATTCGATGTGCGAACGATGTACATCATTTTCCCAATTGGACGATCAATATAGCCTTCTATCCATTTTTCTCCCTTCGAAAAACTGCGAGTGAAAACTGTTTGATTAGGCGCGTACTTGGTTATAGATGGTTTTAATTCCTTGGGCTTTTCAAAAAGTTGACTTAGTAAAGTGCGAACTGCACGACCATGAAGTAACTCAGCAGGAGTTTTCCCTTGTATATTGGGTGTAAATCTGTAAGAAGCTAAGTACTTAGTTACAGCTGTGCCAACTGACAAACCTTCTTGTAGATTCTTCTTGACGGAGAATTTAAACGATTGTACGAATCGCTCTGCCAATCCATTGGATGCTGGATGAAAAGGTGCAGTGGTTACGTGATTTATGCCATGAATTTTGCAGAATTCTCTAAAAGCATCTGAGGTGAGCTGCGGTCCGTTATCGCTGACCATGGTTTTGGGATATCCCTCAATTGCAAAAATGGATGATAAAGCCGTGATTGTATTTGCAGTTGTTGTAGACGTCATTCTAACTGCGAATGGAAACTGTGAAAAAGCGTCCACACAAATTAACCACATAGCGTCAAATATTGGGCCAGCGAAGTCGATATGAATTCGCTCCCAAGCTGCTGTTGCTGTAGGCCAACTTTGGTACTCCTTTGGTGGTGCTGGATTGTTGCGCTTGCAAATGCTGCAGGATTGAGAAAGATTCCTTATGTCTTCATCAATAGTAGGCCACCAAACATGTTGCCTGGCAAGCTGCTTCATACGAACAATGCCCCAATGTCCCTCATGTAGAAGTTTAAGGATATGGGCACGCAGACTGGTTGGAATTACGACTCGATTTGCATCTGAATGTAGACAAAGGAGTTGTTGATTAATTGTTAGGGCAAACTTACGATTAAAGTATGGCAATAAGGCTTCGTTGCCAACTTGAATTTTTTCTGGCCATCCTTTAATTACGTATTGCATAACTTGTTTGAGAATTTTGTCTTTAGCCATGTGTGTGCGTATGACTTCTGAATTGATCGGTGGTGATAATTCGAGTACTGTATGACAAGCTTCCTCTTCCTTGTCGAAGTTAAGATCAGAGCCAACTGGAAGGCGCGAAAGAGCATCTGCTTTGCCGTGTGCAGATGTAGCTCTATACTGGATCTCGAAATTATAGGCCATGAGAATAATAGCCCAGCGTTGTATCCTGTTTGACGTCATTAATGGAAGATGTTTGCCTGGGTTGAAAATTGATACTAGCGGCTTGTGGTCGGTTATTAATATGAACTTCCTTCCGTAGAGATATTGGTGAAAGCGTTTCACTCCGAAAATGATAGAAAGTCCTTCTTTTTCTATTTGGCTGTACTTCACTTGATGTTTGTCTAATGTTTTTGAAGCAAAAACGATGGGTCTCTGTGCCATCATGCTGGATATGCGAAAGGACTACACCAATGCCAAACGATGAGGCATCCGTGGCAAGAACAGGTGGTAGGTTTTCGTCAAAATGTGCCAACTGCGTTGCGTTTAAGATATGTGACTTTAAATCTGAAAATGCTTGTTGTTGTTGCGAACCAAAATGATAATTAGCATTTTTTCTACGAAGTTGGTTTAAGGGAGCAGCTAGCTGAGAGTAGTTTGGAATAAAGTTGCAATAGTAATTTACTTTACCCATAAATGCTTCCAACTGTTGTAAGTTAGAGGGCGGCTTTAGTAGTTTTACAGCCTCCAAGCCAGACCTGTCTGGAAGAACCCCTTTTGCGCTGATTCTTCTGCCCAAATATTCAATTTCCTCTTGGAAAAAGAAGCATTTTTTTTTTTTGCACTTAATACCATTGTCCTGAAGAACTTGTAGAACCTGCTCGATTCGTTTAAGATGTTCTTCACTTGTTGGTGCAGATATGATGATGTCATCCAAGTAATTGCCACATCCTTCTATTCCCTTTAAAATTTGTTCCAGGAATCTTTGAAATATTGCTGGTGCACTTGCTATCCCGTAAGGAAGGCGCTGATATTGGAATAAACCCAATGGCGTGTTGACGACCATGATTCTCTTTGAAGGCTCATCTAGCTCCATCTGAAGATAGGCATCTTTTAGGTCTATCTTGCTGAATTGTTTTCCATGACGAATTATATGAATTAGAGTTTCCTTTGTCGGTAAAGGGTACTGCTCTACGTCGATTTGTGTGTTAACGGCTTGTTTGAAGTCACCACAAATACGAATTGCTCCACCTGGTTTTGGTGCTAACACAATGGGGGATGCCCAATTACTAAATTTAATCGGCTTCCAAATTCCGGCTTCAGTAAGTCGTTCTGCTTCTGATTTAAATTGATTTAGTTGCGCAAATGGAATTTGACGACTTTTGTAAAATTATGGCGTTGCAGTTGCCTTTAAAGATACACTGGCTTTAAAGTCTTTTATTGTTCCGATAGCTGGTTCAAATACTAATTTGAATTTTAAACATAGGTTATTTATCTTGTCGAACTGAGACTCATAGATGTTGTTTATTTGCATGATATCAAAATCGAATATATTAAATAAATCCATACCGAAAAGATTTGTCGAAGTCTTAATATTTGCAACAATAATGATTACATTTCTCTCTTTTTGTACCACATTTTGCAACAGTGTGCAGCTCCCCTAGCAATGGGATTGGTGTGTGACCAAACGCGTATAAAGCTCGGGAACACTTCTGCAATTTAGGCTTGTTTAACAGCTGATAGGTATTGAGGTTAATCACGGAGGCTGATGCTCCTGAATCCATTTGAAGTGAAACTAACTTGTTTAAAATTTCTAGATCAATTATTTTCTTTTTCGTGTCATTTTTGACTATACCCGTAAGACTGTGCACAAATTCGTTTGCTTGATTGATATTGTCTTTTTGGCCTTGAAACTTGAATTTAGCTTTATCCCGCTTTGACAAACAGACGACTGCTATATGTCCCTTTCTTCCGCATTTATGACAAACGGCACTGCGAAACTTGCACTCTTCTCTTGCGTGAGAAGTTCCACAACCCGAGCACGATTTCAGTGAATTTTCGCGCGGTTTTCCAGCATTTGTTTTTTTATGTTGCTTGGTGTGCGTGTGGATTGCGTTGAGTGGAACTTGATTTTCCTTTTTGTCTTTCAGAATTGCTACTGTTTTTGTTGCTGTTTCATAGGTGTCTGCAACCATGAGTACATCTTCGAGAGTCGGCTGGGACTTCTGAAGAGCTGCTGCCCGTACTGCATCATACGGTGTATGTACTATGATCTGATCCCGGATCATATCATCTACATAGTTAGATACACAACCATTAGCCTTACATTCGAATTGGCATTCACGAGCGATCCCGCGCAAGTCGTCTACCCACTCTTTATGTGTTTGTCCATGCATCATCTCCCTCTTGAAAAATTCGCAGCGAGCTGCGACTACATGACGTTTTGTTGTGAAATGCCCGGTGAGCTTGTCTGTGAGCTCTGCATATGTATATGTATTTAATGTATTGCTTCCGAAAAGATTTTTAAGCAATTCAAATAAGGTGACGCCACACCACGAAAGAAAATATGCTTTTTTCTTTTGATCTGCACTGACCGAATAAGCATCGAAGTGTTGAGACGATTGTTCCAGATAAGACTCCCAGTTTTGGTTGTCTTTGTCAAATTTGTGGAACATTGGACACATAGTCAATTCAGCCGCGGGGCTTGAATTACTAGCACTAGATGAATTATTTCTTCAAAGAAATTCTTGCATTCATTGTTGTTGTTGGTTTAACTGAACGAGCAATGCTGCGATTGCATTGTCTTCTGTCGGCATCTTGATGAAAATCAACGAATACGCGAACTTTGTTACATAAAAATTGTCGAATTTTTACGGCTTAATTATTCGGTTAAACTTTTTATATTTTTATCTCGTCGCCAATATATGTTGTGTTTGAGGGTGCCGAGTATGTCTCTTTATTTCGAATGCTGCTGATTGACTCTCTATTGTATACAAAGTAACCAGATTATTCTAAGTAGTGGTGATACAATAATTGTTAGTAGGGATGTACATATTTATCGATAACTTTTATCACAAACATAACAAGATAGCTTAAAGGGCAAGTTGCTCACGCCCCAGAAGCATTGGAACCAAATACCACATAGCGTCGCCCTAGTTCAATCGAGCGAAGAGACAGAGTATCAACAACAGATGCGCCTCCAATCATGATACCACAACAGTCGAACTGCGAAATCCTGCGGATACTTCAGGGCTACCGCCCTGTTGTGTGCAATCCCCGATGGAGAGCCGAGGTCTTGCAATCTATCATAGATAGTGCGCCTGACTTAGGAAGGGAAACCACTCTCCAACGTTTGTCCATTTATCTCCTGGAAATTTTTCCGAAACCCAAGCAAGTTGAACTGTCGAGACCTCCTAGGAGACCGCGCAATAGAAGGCAATTAAGGAAACAACAGTACGCAGCAGTGCAACGTAACTGGGACAAGCATAACGGGAGATGCATAAAATCCTTGCTAGATGGAGCTGATGAGTCGGTATTGCCAAACCGAGAAATTATGGAGCCATATTGGAGGGAAGTAATGTCACAACCCAGCACTTGCTCTTGCGATAACGCCATGTTCCACTTGGAACATTCGCTTGGTCCGCTGTTACAGCACATGACCTAAGGGTTAATAAAGTGAAATTATCTTCCTCTCCAGGGCCTGATTAGATATCTCCTAAGACTGCTAGGAGTATTCCAACAGGTATTATGCTACGCATAATGAACCTAATTCTATGGTGCGGCAACATACCCCAACCTATCCGACTGGCCAGAACCGTTTTCATTCCGAAGACGGTGACGGCAAATCGTCCGCAAGACTTTCGTCCAATAACAGTTTCCTCTGTTTTGGTCAGGCAACTAAATGCCATTTTGGCTTCCCGATTGACCTCGTCAGTCAACTGGGATCCGCGTCAGCGAGGGTTCCTACCTACCGATGGATGTGCTGATAATGCGACGATGGTTGATTTAATTTTGCGGGAACATCATAAACGGTGGAAGTCGTGCTATATTGCAACACTTGATGTTAGCAAAGCATTTGACTCGGTGTCTCACCAAGCAGTATACAACACCCTAACTGCATATGGTGCCCCAAAAGATTTTATCGACTACTTACGGAAGTTGTACGAGGGCGGCGGTACCACTCTTAATGGGGAAGGATGGAGATCAGAGGAATTCGTCTCTGCTCGAGGCGTCAAGCAGGGTGACCCTTTGTCTCCTATACTATTCAACTTGATCATTGATCGGTTGCTTAGGTCTTTTCCTGATAGGGTTGGTGCCAAAGTCGGAAATGCCATTACAAACGCGGCAGCGTTCGCAGATGATTTGGTGCTGTTTGCGGAAACTCCAATGGGCCTTTAGAAACTGTTGGACATCACCGTCGATTTCTTATCGTCGGTGGGACTCACCCTTAACGCTGATAAGTGTTTCACTGTCAGTATTAAGGGGCAGGCCAAGCAGAAATGTACTGTCGTTGAACGGCGGTCTTTTTGTGAAGGCTTGCGCGAGTGTCCTTCACCGAAGCGCACAGAAGAGTGGAAGTATCTAGGCATCAGGTTTAATGCGGATGGGCGGGCTCATTTCGATCCAGCCGACGACTTCGGTCCGCAGCTATTACGATTGTCTCGGGCCCCTCTGAAACTACAACAGAAGTTGTTTGCCCTCAGGACGGTCCTAATCCCACAACTCTATCACAAGCTAACCCTTGGGAGTGTGACGATAGGCGTTCTGAGAAAACTAGACAGGTTGGTACGATCTACCGTTAGGAGATGGCTAGATCTCCCACTGGACGTGTCGGTAGCTTTCTTAAACGCCTCCCACACTTGTATGGGTCTCGGGATTCCAACATTACGATGGATAGCGCCGATGCTACGTCTGAAACGATTGAGCAATATCAAATGGCCTCACCTCGAGCAATCCGAGGTAGCCAGCACCTTCATTGACGACGAGATGCAAAGGGCCCGGGATAGATTACTAGCGGGAATTGGTAGGCTGCTCACTCGTGCAGAGATAGATTCGTACTGGGCAAACAGGTTGCACATGTCTGTTGATGGTAGCGGTCTCCGTGAAGCTGGACATTTTCGCCAGCAACATGGATGGGTTTGTCAGCCCACGCGTTTGGTAACAGGAAAGGAATATTTAAACGGAATCAAGCTGAGGATAAATGCCCTACCCTCGAAGTCTCGTACTACGAGGGGAAGGCACGAATTGGGGAGACGGTGTCGTTCAGGATGTGATGCTCCCGAGACAACAAACCACATCTTGCAGCAATGCTATCGTACGCACGGGAGGCGGATAGTTAGACACAACGGCGTAGTAAAGGCCCTCAAGCGGGGACTTGAGCGGAAAGGCTACGTCGTCCATGTTAAACCTGACCTGGTGGCTATCCGACAGAATCACGCTTATGTGATTGACGCACAGGTTGTGACAGACGGACTTTCCTTAGATGATGCGCGGTCGGTTAAACGATTGATTGCGAAGGATCTCCTCATCACCGGTGATAGCAATATCATCAGTGTCAGAGTAGTGAAAGGAGGATTACTGTGCTTTAAACAGTTCATGCATTATTGCGGATACTCTCGAGCTTGGACTTTACCAAATACCTGGTTCATTATTTGCTTGCTACCTTGGCATAACATCAAAGGTACAAACATCGCGCAAGTGGATAACACGAGGAGGGTTTTACTACGTAGGCGCTGTAGAATTTCCACCGTGAGGATTTTCTGAAGAAGCAGTGAATCGTGCATGTTAGGAGAACATAGTATCTTTCGAAGATTTCCCTACCTTGGCGATCACAAAAAAAAAAAAAAAAAAATAGCCAAATGCCTCGTCATCTAATTAGTGACGCGCATGAATGGATTAACGAGATTCCTACTGTCCCTATCTACTATCTAGCTAAACCACAGCCAAGGGAACGGGCTTGGAATAATTAGCGGGAAAAGAAGACCCTTTTGAGCTTGACTCTAATCTGGCAGTGTAAGGAGACATAAGAGGTGTAGAATAAGTGGGAGATATTTTTCCTTGTGTTTAATATCGTCAATGAAACCATGAATACCACTACTCTTATTGTTTCCTTAGTTACTTGATTAAATGATTAATTAAATTTATTATATCTTATGGAATTGGGTTTTGATGCAAGTTTCTTGATCAAAGTATCACGAGTTTGTTATATAATCGCAAACAAATTCTTTAATGAGAGAATGCATTTATGTATTTTCAATTTGAAATTTTTGGTATAACTCCAATTACTCAGGTATGATCCAATTCAAGGACATTGCCAGGTAGGGAGTTTGACTGGGGCGGTACATCTCTCAAATAATAACGGAGGTGTCCCAAGGCCAACTCAGTGCGGACAGAAACCACACATAGAGCAAAAGGGCAAATGCTGACTTGATCTCGGTGTTCAGTACACACAGGGACAGCAAAAGCTCGGCCTATCGATCCTTTTGGTTTAAAGAGTTTTTAACAAGAGGTGTCAGAAAAGTTACCATAGGGATAACTGGCTTGTGGCGGCCAAGCGTTCATAGCGACGTCGTTTTTTGATCCTTCGATGTCGGCTCTTCCTATCATTGTGAAGCAAAATTCACCAAGCGTTGGATTGTTCACCCATGCAAGGGAACGTGAGCTGGGTTTAGACCGTCGTGAGACAGGTTAGTTTTTCCCTACTTGTTATTGAATTTTTTAGTTTTATTATTTATAAAAATTTTTGCCTCTAGAACATAAACTAGTGACATAGGGCTGTCGCAACCAACACTTGAAATTGGGTGGACTTCGGAGAGATCATGCAAATGGGGGCCAAAGACACAGCGATCCTCACCCGTTGATTGCAGAGTAGTGAATAGACAAGAGTTGCTTGAATACTGACTTTATTAAGAATGAAGCAAGCAAGTCGTCCCTGCCGACATTGAGTATACCCTGTACCTTATATTCAATAAAATCGAAGACCCCCAAGATCGCAATCAATTTCATGCAAAATTCTCTTCAACATGCAACAACAGCGAACGCATGCTGTCTCGCTCTCTCTTGCCAGCCAATGTCGCCTTGGCAATTCAGTGCAAAACTCATATAGGTATATTTCCGACATTTATTGTCCGATTTGGACAAAATTTGGTCAGGTGGAGCAGTTTGGGTATATTATTAGGTATACCAAGTAAGAATACGATATTTTTTTTTTTAATTTAATTTTAATTTATTTTCGCGATTTTCGGGGGCGGAAGTGGGCGTGGCAAAAATTTGAAACAAACTTGAACTGTCTATGCATTAGACGGATGTTCACACCAAATTTGGTAGCTCAAGCTTTTATAGTCTCCGAGATCTAGGTGTTCATACAGACGGACGGACAGACGGACAGACGGACATGGCTCAATCGACTCGGCTAGTGATGCTGATCAAGAATATATATACTTTATGGGGTCGGAAATGTATATTTCTGCCTGTTACATACATTTTAGCGACTTTAATATACCCTTTTACCCTATGGGTACAGGGTATAAAAAGGTCGAGTTTATATATACGATTCTAGGATCTAGGGGGTCACATGTATATACATTTGGGGGTCTTATTCATAGTGTAAATGTGATTGTGTGTGTGAACATAATGTGGGGAACAATTTTGTGTTATATAAAAATATAGTGTGAGTACAGTGTATATGAAAATATGTAGGGGTTAATTCTATTCTAAGCAAAGCCTGCATTGGTCTTTACTGTGAGAAATTCATAGTTTGTATTTTAAGCATGCATTTACACCAACATACTCCCGGCCGTTGAACGACTGTTCAACATTACTTAAATGTTGATTTCGTAGTTTCCAGCAGGTCGATGTGTAGATTGAGTCGGTTGACTACAAGTTGTGGGAGGGGTCATCTGTTGAAGGCCAATAGCAATCCTGGCTTCTTGTCTTCCGTTGGTACACCGATTTTTGATAACATATAGCAGCACTAATGTTATGAATTCTATTAGCGCTATGTATGAAGCAATGTTATGATGTTGAATAGGCCCTTGACTAGATTTTAGGTCATATGGTAACTTTATTTTAAATCTGGGCCTTAATTGACTACTGAGTTTGTCAAGTTCATTGTAGCTTAGCTGAACATTGGTAGAATCCGTTTCATAAGTTGAGTTCATCATCATAGTGGAGAAATTCCCAAACCGGGCATATGACATATTCATTGTGCCGGTGGTTGTAATACGATGTCCAGTTACACGTATTAATGGATTCCGCAAAGTGCAACTTGGATTAAGTGTTAATAATCCTCCTTGACTTATGGTGATGTTTGAACTGTTGTCATCGCAGACTGCAGATAACTCCATTGGCGATATTGTAGCAAAAATCCAATGGTTCTTGTAGTACATATTGAACCAGACGAACGTCATGCTTGTGTATTTAACTTGACACATATTTGAAGTTTTGTTATTGAACAACTGAAATTCACAATTACTGTTGATTGAGAACACAGATTGTTTATTTTGACAAATGAATTCTTCATTTGTGACTTGATGGCATTGTTTTAATTCAGTTGCTGTTAATCCAAGAAATTGATCTCTGTGCTTATTGACCGCTATCATGGGAATTTGAATATTCATCGTCATAATTCCTTTATTGCTGATTGCTGGTATAGGAACTAGATTGTAAAATTCAAATACTTGTGCTGATAGCAATGGTAGCGTTACTTTGAATATTACGCGCTTCTTTACAATTCTCCCTTCTGCCTTCATCATTTTATACAATTGTAGAACATCATCGTCTGTGGCAGGAAGTATGTGTCCTGGAGGAAGATGATTTTTTAACTCTTTTAAGTGTTGTTCAGGTGAGAGTAACAACGGGCTAATTTGGTCATGATGAACGTCAGTAAGTACATGGGCAATCTCTGATTGTACTCGTTGCAAATTTGAAGCAATCACCGAAAGTTGTGTTGTTATCGTGAGATACCATTGAAAAGTCTTGACAGAATCAGAATGTGCTTGAGATATATCGAATAGTTGCTGCTCCATCAAATTCAATCGCTTCACAATAATCGCCTCATCACGCTTGAAGATGTTGATTGTTGAATCAAGTATAGATGTTTGATTCTTTAAGAGTGTTACCAAGTATTCCTCATTTGTTTTCACCTTTTCAATAGTATTGGACATTTCTTTTGCATATTCCGAGTCCAGTACTCCATTGCCAATAAAATCAAATGGTGCTCTACGATTTCGTCCTATGTTTAAGAGATCGTTTTCCATTCTCAGTTCCTCTTCCACATGTTGGAAATGTTTGTACATTGCAGAACAGGCTTGACTTGGTTTTAATCGGGAACACATTTCCCCAATCTTTTTTATTCCGAAAGAAAATGTGTTCATATCGTCCCAATAAGGATCTAAATTATAATACGCAATGATTGTCCAGTCAGCTACAGCAAATCTGGACGTTGCAATTTTCTCATAGTAAATGCCAGGTTTGGCATCAAATTGGGTCACATTTACTGATTGGGCCAATGCCAATGGTACCAATAGCAACATCATTAATAACGTTAGAGGTAACGATGCTAAGATTCGTCTTTTTGGGCTTTGCCTTGTTGTGGCATCCTTAAGCCCGTCTTCTTCATCATCAAGTTGATCATCAAGTTTTTCACCTGGTTCTGGATACAAGATATTCACAGATTTTCCTGACGAGGCATCCAATACCACTCTTAATTTGGTTGTGGTAATGTCAGGTTTGAGTACACAATGATGCCGCCTTGCTAATTTTTTGGGCAACACTTCCTTCATGTGTCTAAGCTGTTCTTCTAATCTTCTAACCGCCACATCACAAGACTCCCCCAGGGATGATGAGTCTTCAGCAAATGGCAGTCCACCTGCGGTTTTTTGTAAATTGTCCAAGAAGTGCTTTTCGCAATACTCTTCCTCTGGACCTTTGTATGTTCTTGCTGGTTTCAGGGTATCCAATTTCCAGAACCGCTCCAACAGTTCATCAGACTTGGAAGGCACCATACAAGTGGCAGGTGCATCCAACCAAATTCTGAATTTTGAAGAACTGGACAACTATTTTGTTTTATTTGTCCCGGTAATAATATTGAGAAATGGTGATCTGCATCTAGTAATAAATCGATTTTACTTGTTTTGTAAAAGTTGGGATCCGCTAGAGGTATGTTTTTCGGCAGGTCAAACATTTGCGTAATTGCTTCTGTGGGTTGATCTGCAACAATGTGCGGTAAAACAAAGGCCTCCATTCTTGTACTGAAATCGGTGTATTTTGATTTCACAAGTACATTTACTCTTGAGCTGCTGAGTTGTGGTTGTCCTCCTACTCCTTCAATTCTTAGCGATGCCTTTTCTATTTTTAAAGATAATTGTTTTACTAGTCTCTCTGAGATTAGATTGACTTGGGAGCCACTGTCTAAGAGCGCACGAAATTCTCCTTCTCGCTCATTGGTCCCTTTAACAATTACCCTAGCCGTCGCTAGTAGAGTATAATTTTTATTGCTTCCATATGTGGACGTAGCTGAGACCGTAGCTGTTACATTTGGTTTCAAATCGTTGTTTCCCAAATCTAACAATGTATTGTGTTTTCCATCGCATTTCAAACATCCCTTCCAGCTACAAGCCCTCGACATGTGGTCGGTTTTAAAACAATTGACACACATTCTCTGTCTCTGTACCCAGTTTAACCGTTCTTTAACTTACTGCAGAAAGGACATGAAGATGAGTTTGTGCCAGACACTGATGCACATATTTTTTGCCTTTCCCTGGACTGCTTGGTACCAATCGCCTCTAGGGCAAGGAAACGTTGTTCCAAAAATGCAAGGAATTCTTTGGTCTTCTGCAATTCCCTTGTATCGGAAAGGGATTGTTCATATAGAGTATGGGTAAGTCTATCCAATTTTCTTGTCATATGGAAAATTATAATAGAATCCCAAGTTTCTGTGTCAAGGCCTATATTCTTTAAGGCTTGCAATGATTCATAAATATTATCATGAAGATTCTTTATTGACAGGGCGTCGTTTCCAATGTTTGGATGATCAAACAATTTTTCGAACACTGCTGTAACCAAGACCCGTTTATTGTTAAATCGTTCTTGCAACATTTTCCATGCAGTGTCATAATTGACTTCTGTTAATTCAAGGTGCCTAATTAATCTTTCGGCATCCCCTGATAGATTTGCTTTTAAATACCACATCTTTTGTACAGCGGGTATGTTTGATTCATGAACCATTTTCTTAAAAATGTCATGAAATTGTTGCCATTTCAAATAATTTCCATCAAATTTTGGAATTGAAATTTTTGGCAATTGTAGTGACGACGTTGTCACATCATGTGCAGGTGGGACACAAAATTTCAGTATTGCCTTTTCTGCCATTATGAATGTTTCCAAATTGTATCCAGCTTCGACTGGATCTACTGCAAGTTTATACATCTCATAGTGCAGTTGTTCTATCTGCTGCCATAAGTTTTCTACAACTGTTTTGTAGTTCATTTTTTCTTCAGGAATTATTTGCTTCAATGTCCTGGAAAGTGTTGCTAGCATAGCGCCTTGCTTTCTGATCAATGGTTGAATGTTAATGCGATCTTCATCTTTTTGATGGGCCAATTTGCTTTCTTCAATTTTTGCCCTTTGTAGTTTCCAGTCCTTTATTACTTCTTCTGTTAATTCTTTTAATTTTGAATAATATTCCTTTTTGAAGTAATCGTGACCGGATGGCTCGTATCCCAACGATTCCAATAAATCAGTGTGGGCTTTGTCAAATTCATCCCAAAGATCCTCAATCGTCTCAATTTTATTATCATAATAGAGAACTTTTGACTTTCTTGAGGCAGAGTCCTTTTTGACATTTCTGATGACATTTTAATCTCTTCACCTCGCTCAAACTGTTGTTCGTATATTTTATCCATTTTACTTTATGTACTTTGATCCGTTGGAAGTATATTTTTTAGTCAATTGACAAGGTACGCTCCGACTCGCACCGATTAGTGCTCAAAGTACTAGTAAATAAAGTTAAATTGAACAACAAGTATAAAGTTTTTAAATTTTTTTTTTTTTTTTTTATTTTATTTAATGTAAATGTATATATGTAAATATTGGATCGTAGAAATCCTTCGCCTGCTTGGTCGCCATGTTGACCAGATGATTCAATTGATTGGGTACGCCTTGTTCCACGTTGCAGAAATCCAAATTTGGAGTTTTCCGATTATACTCTGCTGTCGTTCTAATCCATAAATTGACTAGGCGACAAAGTGCTGATAATTTCAGTTGTCCGACAAACAGAAGATTTTATGGTCGCCAAGTTGACCTGTTGTACACTAATAGTCGCCAAGTTGACTCAAATGTACTTTTTTCCGCTGTGATTCTAGTCGCCAAATTGACTAGGTGACAAAGTACTGACACAGTCAGTTGTCTCACAAGCAGATGTAGTTTTTAGTTATGGTGTGCAATACCGTCGCCAAGTTGACATAAATGATATGCACAAATGCAATGATATCCAAGTTAATCAATTGGTTCGTAAATGCAGAGCTCGCAAATAACTGTTAACCGTTTTTTTCCTTGCAGTCTGTCGCTCTCTCTCTGAAAATCAGACTTCGTTTCTTTTTGTTTTCGTTTTCTGTCGAGTACCGATTCAGTTGAGCTGTTCGTGAGACGCTCTCTTATTGAGCATTGCACAAAGAGAGAAACGAGTGAAGTTCGCTCAAAGACACTTATTAAAAGACCGATTGACGGAAAAAGTCAACGCAAACGATGCACAGTGGTACCTTTTTTTTCAACTTGTGTAACATTGTGAATAAAAACAAAGAATTAGTCTTCTGATTACAAAATTCATATTTTTTGTTAATTAATTAACTTGGAATACAAAACAAAGTTTTGTAAATAATTCATTTATTCTGAATTGAGCTTAACAACCAATAACGAGTTTAAGTTGTGCGAACTTATTGAGCTCCGTCGTTCGCTTAAATTATAGTTAAAAAATTGATGCACTTTTTTATTGAGTACACGTCCCATTTTTCTCAATTGCTTGCTCGAGTCACAACGAAAAGTGACGCGTACAACTTACAGAATTTTACATACACACATACATGCGTAAAAGACTTTTTACATCGTTGATCAGCGTCAAACGCTCTGTAAACGAGACGAGCAATAGAGAACAAAAAAAAACGGTCTTCGGCAGAGAGCGAGCAAAATTCTTATACGAACAACTCAATCGGTTGCTATGGGACTTTTTGCTCAAAGTCTGGGTGAAAAACTCTTATATTGCGACCGCACGAAACGGTTAACAGTTATTTGCGAGCTCTGCGTAAATGTCGGGACCCCGGATTGTTGCTAGCCTGCAAAACAGTGCCCTCGCTAAGGAATATCAATATTTTACAAAGCGTTGTATTAAAAAAAGGAAATGATCGACAAGTTGACCAAAATTCCTTATATGCGTGTTATTGAGGAAATTAGTCTGAGTTGACAAAAATTCTCACACTTTGACTGTTACACCAAAATGTTTTATTTTTTTAAATTGGGAACGCCAAAGTCGGGGGTCACCAAAATGTTATTGAATTTTATGATTTTATTATTTATAAAAAAGTTTGCCTCTAGAACATAAACTAGTGACATAGGGCTGTCGCAACCAACACTTGAAATTGGGTGGACTTCGGAGAGATCATGCAAATGGGGGCCAAAGACACAGAGATCCTCACCCGTTGATTGCAGAGTAGTGAATAGACAAGAGTTGCTTGAATACTGACTTTATTAAGAAAAAGGTCGAGTTTATATACACGATTCTAGGATCTAGGGGGTCACATGTACATACATTTGGGGGTCTTATTCATAGTGTAAATGTGATTGTGTGTGTGAACATAATGTGGGGAACAATTTTGTGATGTATAAAAATATAGTGTGAGTACAGTGTATATGAAAATATGTAGGGGTTAATTCTATTCTAAGCAAAGCCTGCATTGGTCTTTTCTGTGAGAAATTCATAGTTTGTATTTTAAGCATGCATTTACACCAACACTACTAATGACAAAACGTTGTTAAGACCGCATTCCTGCGTAGTACGAGAGGAACCGCAGGTACGGACCAATGGCACAATACTTGTTCGAGCTTGTTCGTTGGATTATGCCTGAACGCCTCTAAGGTCGTACCCGTGCTGGACTGCAATGATAAATAAGGGGCAATTTGCATTGTATGGCTTCTAAACCATTAAAAGTTTATTTTATAAACGACAATGGATGTGATGCCAATGTTATTTGTGACATAGTAAATTGGGAGGATCTTCGATCACCTGATGCCGCGCTAGTTACTTATTAAAACATTATTTAATACAATGACAAAGCCTAGAATCAATTGTAAACGATTTTTGTAACAGGCAAGGTGTTGTAAGTGGTTGAGCAGCTGCCATACTGCGATCCACTGAAGCTAATCCTTTGCTTGATGATTCGAATATAATTATAATAATGGTTTTCCCATTATTATATTATATTAAAATGGTATGCAGAAAAGAACTTAGTAACCAAAATGTGCCGCCGCCTAGGCACGGGTATCCAATTGACATGTCATATTTTTAGTGACGAATATAAAATGCATTTCTTGAAAATCCTAAGATTGACCAAAATAATGATATGATATGAGATAAATTATTTATTTATAATCATATTAATGAAAATGATATATTGATTTAAAGTATATTAAAGATTTCCCAGGCTAGTGCATGGATGTAGTTTTTCGTCTAAGCCGAAGGTCTTAGTTGCCAGTGCTTGTAAAATATAGTTAGGTTGATAGTTTATAATTATATCCTACACTTTAATAATAATAATCATAATAATAATATTAAAAAATATAAATATTTAACATGTTGTTAATATATCAGTCAGATAACACCGCCGCCCTAGTTCTAACCATATATAAATT
Source organism: Drosophila saltans (assembly GCA_018903575.1). Classification (NCBI taxonomy): domain Eukaryota; kingdom Metazoa; phylum Arthropoda; class Insecta; order Diptera; family Drosophilidae; genus Drosophila; species Drosophila saltans. The sequence continues at coordinate 93,611 of JAEIGH010000265.1, forward strand.
ATCGGCCAATAATCGAGTGTACATACATAACAACCACCTGTATAGCTTTCTCAGTTGGTTCATAGGGAAGTATACATATATGAGATTGCAAAAGCTGAAATTAAAAGGAATTGACGGAAAGGCACCACACCAAGTAGTGATGCGCCTGCAAACAATATTATATTTATCAGATATATCAGAAAACAAAGTATATACACTACTTTTTTATCAAATAATATAGTGAAGCCTGCAGATAATATTATATTTATCAGATATAAATATAAGAAAATTGAATTGAATTGAATATTAAATGAAAATTTCATATATTATTGAATTGAACATTAAACGAAAATTTCATATATTATTAAATTGAATATTAAACGAAAATTTCATATATTATTGAATATTGAATGAAAATTTTATATATTATTGTTTTAAATATTAAATCAAAATTTCATATATTATTGAATATTGAATATTAAATGGAAATTTCATATATTATTGAATTGAATATTAAATGAAAATTTCATATATTAAATTGTTAGTTAAATGGTATTTTCCTTCATAACTGCGCGACTTATAGAAAACGTGGCACAAAACCTATATACGTGGTGTGATGTCGAGCGTTGGTATATTAAATGAATTAAAAGTAAATATCTCATATTCATATGATTTAATACATTTGTCCCAAGGCCAGCTCAGTGCGGACAGAAACCACACATAGAGCAAAAGGGCAGTTACCATAGGGATAACTGGCTTGTGGCGGCCAAACGTTCATAGCGACGTCGCTTTTTGATCCTTCGATGTCGGCTCTTCCTATCATTGTGAAGCAAAATTCACCAAGCGTTGGATTGTTCACCCATGCAAGGGAACGTGAGCTGGGTTTAGACCGTCGTGAGACAGGTTAGTTTTACCCTACTAATGACAAAACGTTGTTGCGACAGCATTCCTGCGTAGTACGAGAGGAACCGCAGGTACGGACCAATGGCACAATACTTGTTCGAGCGAACAGTGGTATGACGCTACGTCCGTTGGATTATGCCTGAACGCCTCTAAGGTCGTATCCGTGCTGGACTGCAATGATAAATAAGGGGCAATTTGCATTGTATGGCTTCTAAACCATTAAAAGTTTATTTTATAAACGACAATGGATGTGATGCCAATGTTATTTGTGACATAGTAAATTGGGAGGATCTTCGATCACCTGATGCCGCGCTAGTTACTTATTAAAACATTATTTAATACAATGACAAAGCCTAGAATCAATTGTAAACGACTTTTGTAACAGGCAAGGTGTTGTAAGTGGTTGAGCAGCTGCCATACTGCGATCCACTGAAGCTTATCCTTTGCTTGATGATTCAAATATAATTATAATAATGGTTTTCCCATTATTATATTATATTAAAATGGTATGCAGAAAAGAATTTTGTAACCAAAATGTGCCGCCACCCAGGCACGGGTATCCAATTTGTTTGGGGAGAACATTATTGAATTATACCTAAGAGATATTTAGTTTTTGAATATAAAATGTATAGTCTGGTAACTCCTTTAGCTTTAGTTATCTGTACCTCTAATTCTCTCATTCTGCGACTGTAAGCTCAACTTGAAAATGTTAGATAAAAATGTTAAAAAGAATGTTATAAGAACTTTTGTAAAGAGAGACACGAGGAAAACTGAAGAAAAGAAAAAATAAACGAAAATAACATTTATGTGGAGACTTAAGAATCCGGCAACGACTGGGACTAGGTTGAATTGGTCAACATATTTGGAGGCACTATTCTTCAGCCGAGAACTCCGGCAACATTTGGCGACCGTGACAGGACTTTAAACTCTAAGTTGAGTTTTATTCCAAGTGCTACCGTTCCGTGTTCAGATTAATTCAATCACCCCCATTAGTTTTCTACAGATTCCTGAGATCGGGGAGGGAAAGGATAAAGAGGACAAGAAGTCGACATTTCATCGAAAGTGGTCATCGGACATAACCCAAGAGGGGACACACGTGGAAAACCCCGCACCCCCCCGCTACTCTCCATCTTCAGTAGGCAACATTGCAATTGAACCGCAAGTATACATCTCTATATACATTCACATACAACCACAAATACATATGTATACAACATAACGGCCACATACTGGCACACGTTTACATACATATATAAAACATACTGTTTGGCACATTCCTGTCAAAAGCTCGCTGCTATTGAACTTATGATAATTAACATTAATTGGCACATTCCTGTCAGAAGATCACGGATATCAAACTTCTGATAATTTGCATTTACTGGCACATTCCTGCAAAGCTCACAGCTAGCGCACTCCTGTTAAGTTGGTACATTCCTACCAGCGATCGTGTTATCACATTCCTGATTATTCAATTTCGTTGGTACATTCCTGCCAACGATCGCGTTGTCACATTCCTGACAACTTACAGTTGCTGTAACATTTATGTCAACGATCGCTTCATCACATTCCCTGATAGACGGCACCGCTATTGCTGCATCGTTGGATCATCATTTGTTAAAACTAAACTAAACGCTAATAATGCCTAACGAAGACGAGG